>OZ010711.1:30886361-31250945 GCA_963932345.1 Ophion ventricosus | reverse complement strand
TTGTTTACGAAAATCACTTTTAAAAAGTACTTTTTTGTTGGAAAAAGGAACGAAAATGTTGTGTAGTTACCATTTTTTTTTTCCCTAAAGTATCCCATTTTTTTAATTTTCAACTTTTAAAATGTTTTTTTAGGTATAACTTGAGCATTTGGATTTCAAAATACTAATACTTCTTGACTCATATTTTTCAGCTGAAATATTGAAGTCGGATTTCCCACAAGCGGACAACTACCGCCGAAACCTTCCTGTACGACCGCGTCATAAAGACGCCACATTGAAATATTTTTTAATAAAAAAAATTTATACGAATAGTTTAATTATGTAATAAATTGTACGTAAAGTTTCATAAATGTAAAACGTTGTGTTCCTTTCCAACAAAAAAAATTGATCAACATTGACTATTTTTTTCGTTGTCTCGTGTATTTCCCCTCCCCATAAGTATGCGTTTCGTGAAGAAACGATCAGAGGAGGAGAGAGGGTGACCGCTTGTGTCTGGCCCTCAGATGCCGCTCGTCGCGCACACTGCAAAGTAATATTTTATACGCTTTACGAGCCTTCGTGAGAGGGCATACACGGGAGACGATTCCACCAGAGGCCATCAGATCCCTTTACTTCTCTCTCTCTCTCTCTCTCTCTCTCTCTCTCTCTCTCTCTCTCTCTCTCTCTCTCTCTCTCTCTCTCTCACTCTGTCTCTCTTTCTCTTTCTCTGTCACTCTTCCACTTTGTATCTCTGTCCTTCGCTCTTGTGCAAAGATCGTCACAAGACGGAAGTAAATTTCGAAGCCGATTTTTCGAATCTAGCAGCGTCAACGAGACGTGAGAAAGGTGATGAAAAATACTGCGTAGAGGAATAAGGAAGAAGAGAGAGAGAGAGAGAGAGAGAGAGAGAGAGAGAGAGAGAGGGAGGATGAAAAGAGGAAAAGATCATGAAGGAGGCGACTGACATGAGAGAGACAAAGAGGTACAAAAAGATTATTGGAGAAGCCGGGTGGACCAAAGGGAAGGAAAGAGGGATGAAAAGATTACGAACGAAGATGAAGGGGCAAGGGAGAGGGACCAGAGAAAGAGAGAGAGAGAGAGAGAGAGAGAGAGAGAGAGAGAGAGAGAGAGAGAGAGAGAGAGAGAGAGAGAGAGAGAGAGAGAGAGACACGAAGCAAGCAGCAACACACTTCGAGCTAATTGTCGCTTATTAAAAACGGTCCCCTTCCCTCGTGACCCGGCGAAAATCAAAGACCTTTGCCTCGCCGCTCATCTTCCCGCGACGCAGCCCTTTACGAGGCCTTTGCCAGAAACTTACGAGACTCTCCAGGATATCGCTCCTTCGCGGACCCGAAGAGGCTTCCGCGGAGGAGGTACTCCAACAATTCCCGGAGACACGTCGCCGAGATTACGTCTCGACGACGTAACGACAGATCAAAATTCAAAATCTCGGCCTCGTTATAAAAATGATCAAAATAAAGGAAAAAAAAAGCATAAATAACAAGATGCGGCTGAAAGTTAATTCAATTGTCGAGCCTGAATTTAAAAAACTTTGGACTTCGAGTTATCCCGTGCGGAAAATTGGCAGGGCATCCCTGATACAATTCGGGGCCTTCAAGGGATTATTTGTGGCTTCCATAGTAAGGTTTTGTGTAAAAGAGCCCGACCGGGCGCCTAATAGGGAATGGTAGGGTAGGTAGGTTGACTAAAAACTATGGTCTAAGTACGGAGATCAAGTAAAGGCATTTAAGGGTTGTAGTTGTAGATTCCCTAGTAGCGATTGCCCCAATACTACTGGACTTTGCTATTATAGGGGCGAATCAGTATAAATTGCTTGACTAAAGAATTTATGGCATAATAATTATCGTGATCGATTAAATATAATAATTAAACTATATGCGTTTAGTAGACGAGCTGTGATGCCTTGAACCAACATGAATGCAGTTCGTTCATTGGAACAACGCGGGATCAAACGTGTCAAAATATGCGGCAGAATCCTAAGCCTCAAATGCATTGAAATAATACATTTCTTTTTCACAGTGTACATATACGCACGTACGCATATGGCTGCAATAATTTTTATGAGGCAACGTTGAAACAATTTTAAAGGCCCTGGTTAATTTGCCTTCAATGGCCCTCGGTAGTAAAGTGTGACTGGCCACTGATGGCTCATGTGAGACTTCCAGACTAGGGCCTGAAGGCGAGCAACCACTTTAGATGCTTCAAAAAATCAATTTTCTAAATTTCATAAATCGTTAGCAAAATATCTTAAGAATACACCCTGAAAATTTCAAAACGATATTCGGATTCCTTCTAACGGTATGAATATAAATGATAGACTCTCCGCTCGACTGCCAAGCGCGCTCGGGTATCCACAAGCGCTCGGTTAGGTAGTATGTTTGGGTTTGTTTGGGTTTTCATAACCCAAACAAACTGAAACCCGACCGTTTGGCGATTAGCTCCAAAACATCTCCATTCTGGGTGCAAAATAATCGAGGTAGCAGCATTTCTTGCTGCTATTTTATTCAATGCAGGAAATTGAGCCCTACTCATGGTTATGAATGAACTACAAAACGTAGTTTGGCCGGCAGAGCTACGGATATGCTGAGCAAATGGATCAGATCCACGTGGTTCGGCAAAATAGGAAAAGTTTATTAGAGACAAAAGAAGGTCGAAAAGCTCGTAAAGAGGAAATGCAAGCTTCAAATGAGTTCCACGAGGAAGAGAAAGGACTGCTGTATGGTGCTGGAATCGCTGATTTATCGGTAAGACACTTTATCATTTGATTAAACATATTTGATTGTGAGTATTTCGTTTGTGAAACTTTAAACGTGTTTTTCTCGAAACGACATTATTTCAATTTGCGGGAATCATAACTCAAAAACTAATTGATTGATCATCTTCAAATTTGGAACACGTTTACATAATATAATTTATTTAAATATGAACCTAAAGTTGGGAAGATTAGATTGTTTAAAACATATTTATTATTGCAGCATGCCGGGAAAGAAATGCTAAAAATCGATCATTTTTTTTCAAACATGTTCCAACATTCAATTCTCGATTTTTTTTTTTCAAAATTTAGGTTCATGTTCTTAAAAAACATCTCAAGAATGTATAAAAATTTGGACTATTTCAGATGCGAATTATGAGCTGCACAATTTCCGCAAATCGACAACGACACGCCAAGGGACACAAACACCTTAATTAATGCATAAAATAACTTGAAAAAATTACCAGAGATGTTTGAAAATATGAATAAATTATTGTCAGAGCTCCGGAAATTTCCGTATTTTTTTCACAATAAAAAAAATCCAAAAAATCATCTAATTTTCGGTCTCTTAAAGTGGTTGCCCGCCTTAATAAAGTTAGGGAAAATTAAAATGGGCCCGATCAAAGCCCGAACTCAATTTTCACACGGGATTCCTTAAATTCACGAAAATTTCACATATCTTTCGGAACCCGATAAGCACCTTAATTGTTATTAATATGTTTTTCGGGCTTATTGTGCACTGATGGTTTCGTACTAATGATAAGCCCGGATGATATCGCGATTAATCGCGTAGTATACCGCGAAAGCTCTCATCATCCGAATCGGCTGTACGTGAGCAACCCCCGGCATATCGGACGAACGCGCTCGGCTCGCAGATCCTCTCACATTTGCTTATACTCTCATTCTCATCCTCTGAACACGTCGCTCAAGGCGATACGGAATGCGTATCACCGGTAGCACCCTTGCGCATATATATATGTCATTCTGCAGCCGTTTTATGTATGTGATGTTGGCTATCAGCACTTCCGGCTAGTTTCAAGGACTACCTCGGGGGTCGAATGTCCTCAAAATTACCTTTCCGTGTATATCTATGGAGAAAGTTGATTTTAAATATATGTATATATAGCTTGTTGCAAAAGTCACGGTATTCGAGTAATCGTAAGCACACCGAATGTTTATCCTGGCCCGTTTGCCTTGCAGCGTATGCAAACGTCATTTTCACTTGATAGGTACACGATTAGCCGCGAGCAAATTTGATCTACCCGAATTTGATTATTATTGTTCGTATAATAAGAGTACAACGCGGTAATTTAAGTCAATCAAATTTTACGCTTGCGATTGTCATATTGTTGAATTTTACAATACCTAAGTGATGTTCGACAATAATTACAATATATTAAAATGATTTTAGTTTTAAGGCTTTCGCAGCTCTTTATGTTATCACAAAGGTATGTGGCTTCCGGATAAAGGCCGTGTTGAGGAAGATTACAGTCTGCAGCATCAGGGCTGAGAGCTTCGATACTGAAGCTCTAGTGTCTCACGTATTCCATATATAGTTGCAGTCATCATTCCAGTTCACTGCACCAGCCAATCGAATGTTCTTAATTGACCAGCTGATGAATTAAAAACATCCGATTGGCTGGTGCAGTGATCTGGAACGATGATTGAAACGATATATGGAATATCTGAGATGAGAGAGCTTCAGTTTCCGGAGCTCCCCGTGCAGAAATTTCTTAGGGATTCCAAAGTTCCGATCAGACGGCGCTCAACTACGTAGTATAAGGTGGAGACGTGATGGCAAGAATTTGAAATACCTATTAAATACACTTTTCTTAGCAAATTAAATACATATTTTTTTAGTTCGAACGATCTCCATTTAATTGCAATATAATTACTTAGAATAAATAACCTATAGCAGTTTTCTCCAGGAAATATAAGACTTTCGAGGTCTATATATTGTTTTTCTCGAAAGATTTTATTAAATGTAAAGAATTTTGTTCGAAATTCTGTTATTAAAATATATGCTTTGACAGTCATACTGTAGCACCAATGTTTACCTATCCTTTTTCAAATCCTTGAATACATGATTTCAGAAAACGTGCAGCGTCTCCAGCTGATACGGACCGGTATCTCCTGGTGATGTTTACATTCATCCCTGGGATCCGATTCGATATCGAACTAGATCTTGTTCCAGAAGTTCGGGATTATAGCCTGGATCCTATTCAAAGTTTCTATTTGGATTCTGAGTAGAGTCCTTGATAGTTTCGGATCCTGGCTGGAATCCGATTTGCGATCGTAACATATTACTCCCGAATCCGACCAGATATCAAACTGGATCCCGATTGAGAAACCAGGATCCTAGTCCGAATCGGACTGTATCCATAACAATATTTTTGCCCGGGTCGCAGCCCTGATGATGCAGACTCTAACGTTTGCGAATTGTCGTCATAACGCTGATCCTCAACATGACTTTCATCCGGAAGCCACATACTTTTGTATATTGAAATGTATTGCCACGATTGTTTTAAAATAATTATTTGTTTGGGTAAAAATAATAGTAACAATATCAAAATAATTGTATGGAAGAATCATTTAAAAATAATTGTTTGTTCGAGTCAAAACAATAATAATATAAAAAATAATTGTATTGGTAGAATTATTTGAAAATAATTGTTTGTTTGGGTCGAAAAATAATAGATACTATCAAAATAATTGTATTGATACAATTATTTCAAAATAATTGCTTGACTTCTGTTTTGATTGGAACAATTCATGAAGTAGAATATATAAATATTATGTAATAGCTTATTTCATGATATAATTGCATGTAACGAGTATTCTTCCTCTCCGGAGACCACTTCTATAAAAGTGCCTGGAGTTTGCGACAGACTTCATTTTTTTAGGTTCTTTTTCTACATTCTTAAATGAAAGACAGGGGAGAGAAGATACGCGCGTGCGAATATTCTTGTGGAATGTCCGGGGTTGGTAAAATCCAGAGGGCGTTTTGGTTGACGGAACGGACGTTTGACAATCACGAAATAATGCATCTGGCACAAGAGGAACCCCGGCAGGAGATTCGAGCTTGAAATGTGTGGTGGACGTTGTGGTCTCTGTTATGACTACCCTCGATGTTCCTAGCCCTCTCCCTCTCTCTTCCCCTCTTGGCCTTTCTCTCGTGCTCTGTGTATCGTCTCCATTTGGGCATATCACTTTAGAGAAAGAGAAAGAGAGAGAGAGAGAGAGAGAGAGAGAGAGAGAGAGAGAGAGAGAGAGAGAGAGAGAGAGAGAGAGAGCGAGACAGAGACTTCTCTCTCTTTGTCTCTCGCGGAAATTTCTCGACGACGCGTTTATTTCCTGCAAATCACAAAACATACGTACAAATGCGCGTTTTCCCCTAAAGATAATACGGCAACGAAATGTTGAAGGGTGGTGTACATACGCAAATTGAAAATTAATTATCAAAACCACACAATGTGGTTTGGTACTTTTTTGCGCCCCCCCCCCCCCCCCCCCCCTCCTCCCATCCCGTCTGTCTCTCTCTCGTTCCGTGTCATCGCTAACAAACGACGAGATAAGCATTAAGGAGGTTGGAGCGATACCCACAGTCTAAGATTAAAATATATGTATATATATTTTTTATTGTTCAGACTATACTGACGATTTACGATAAAGAAAAAAAATTTTACCACAAAACACCAGAACTAAAAAAATACTTTAAAGTATGTAACTTTACGTGCGGTTACACGAGCCACGAGCTATAGGTGTAACCCGTTAAAAAAAAGTATTTTGCTCGAAATGACATACCCTGTATGCTCATCAAGGGAATGAAGGGAAGGCTCATAGTTCCGAATCACCTTGTATATAGATCCTCGAATATTAAGGGGTTACACCTAGTTGGAATTTTTGAAAAAATCGATTTTTCGTTTTCGACGGATTCTTGTAATATAACCTTTCAAAAATATTCTCTGAAAATTTCAAGTCGGTCCGTTGCAAATTGGGGGAGTTATGAGCGTTCACAGGTAGGTATTTTATCTACGTATATACACGGAGAGAATTAAATGTTAAAAATTACCGTGCCGTAACGGTAACCAGATGACAACCCTCAAACTTCACTTATTATTACTGAGTTAAACACAGATTTTCACGAAAATAAAATAAAATTTCTTCTTCAGATAGAAAATTTTACCAGATTTTCTAGTAAATTTTGATATGTAACAAAATACGCAAAACTTAAATAAAAAAAAAATATGTAATATCAGCGAAATTTTACTGTGCATTTTATTATTTTATGCCTTTCAAAAATGTCTATAAAAAAGTATCGTCTTTATAACAGTTATTTTAAGATTTATTATAACATTTAATGAGTGTTATAGGAAAATGTATTGTGCTCTTGGTAAAAATTATCGTGCGCGCTACCCTTCTTGTATAGTAAAATTTTAGCTACGTATTTGAAATTTTCTGTAACGTGAGTTAAAAAAAACTTGTCGCATACGAATTATTATGCTTTTCTCACTTGCCACCACATTGAAATATATCACGGTGATTTTTACCGTGAAATTCACGACAAAAATTACTTTTTAATTCTCTCCGTGTACCTGACGTAAAACTTTGAACGCGTTTTTCTCGGAATGACTTTTTCAGAATCGGTGACCAAAATATCTCAAAAACAACTAAACCGATCTGCTTCAAATTTCACAGACATTTTTTGTATATCAAAAGGCAGTCCTTAATCGAAGGAATTTTTTTTCCAATGCATACTTTTTTTTTTAATCAAGGAAAATAGAGTGTTTTTTTCACCGAAATTTCGACGATCACTTTCGATCGGCGACCATTTTTTCAAAAATCATTATTTTATTGAATCCTTCGATTAAAGACTAGATAATACGGTACGAAAACTAAATTCATTTGGTTTTTTGATTTCAGATGATTTGCTCCCGAGCAGGAGTGGTCACCGCGAAGAACTTTTTTTGCACAGCGGTCTGTGCAATTTACTGTATCTCCGTCGTTTATAAATATTTCCCAATAAAAAAATTTTCAAAGATACTTGAAATGATACCCTTTACTATGAAAAAAAAATTAAAAACCTGCACGCATTTCCCAAAAAAAAAAATCACGAAAACACCTCTTTTTTCCGGCCGCGAACTAGGTGTAACCCGTTAAGGAAAACTTCAATGTTTCCGAAATCAGCCCCAGAATGATGTAAGCATATTTGCAATAAGAGATGATTCGAGGATTCTCAAAATAGCCAAACGTGCTGATAGCTAATCTCTCATAGATACAGCCGCTTTAAAATAGCCTTTGACGGTATACATATATATCTATACACATGTTTGTACGTATGTATAAGTAAGCATGAGCATTATTGCTGATGGCGACAATTCACCTCTGCGGTTGAGAATCAGTCTGATGGAGAGTCGCGGTGATCTGCAGAAGCCCCCAGCATCCCAGTTGGCATACCAGGGGCGACTGGCTAATAAATAAATCGTCCGGTGTGCACGAACCTATATAACCTCTCTCTTCCTCTCTCTCTCTCCCCCTCTCTCTCTCTCGCTCTCTCTCTCTCTCTCTCTCTCTCTCTCTCTCTCTCTCTCTCTCTCTCTCTCTCTCTCTCTCTTCTCTCTCTCTTTCTTTCTCTCTCTCATTCCGTTCGTAGTGTTTGCCATCGCGAGCGAGAAACTCGATCCCCGGGCGCGTTATACAGGATAAAAAAAAAACTCGCGGGACAATTAATAATGCGAGCTGCGCGCACGCCGGCCAATTTGTCCCTCGTGGATTCCGCGACGGAGCGCGAGGAAACGCGCGCGCGAGCGCAATCGAGCGTGCTCGTCCACTTTTTGAAGAGCCGTTGTCTCTCGGTCCCTTTCGACGCGTCTTCATTCTACTACCTCGAACACATACACACATATATATATATATACACACTCCATTTTGGCTACCTGCTGCATTTTGTCCCTTCAATATACGATATTGCAGTCGAAAGAGTAGCGGACTTCGAGCCTCTTGTCTTCCCTCGCGTGCCGCGATCTCAATCGGTACGATGAATTTCTTACAGGCTGATTCAAAATTTCCCGAGAAGTTCAGTAAAAAAAAAATGTCATGAAATATTCGAATTATCGGTCTCATCGTTCACAGCTTCGCGTGGGTCAGTGAAAGATTCGTGTAAGATTATCTGTGCGTATCACTGAATCGAAGATCGCGATTCCGGCGAAGATCGATCGTACGTATGAAATTAATCGAGTCGAGTATGCAGCGCCTCGGGATACAGTTGGAATTCAAGGATCAGGGAAAATCTGGAGACGGAGCCTGCACTCGCGCAAGCAATAATGATAATTTTATGATCTCTTGGTGCGGGGATCGTAAATGGTCCATACATATATATACATCGGGATGCGAAATGGATGCGGGGGAGAGGATTATGTATTTACGCAAAGGGGTAGACATTTTTTCACTCGTGCTCTCTCTCTCTCTCTCTCTCTCTCTCTCTCTCTCTCTCTCTTCTCTCTCTCTATGTGTGCAGGACGATAACAAAAGGTAGAGAGTGTTGCAATTGTGTCGGCGTACAGTAAAGATTTGTCCGCAGAGGTGACGACGCGTTACGGCTCTATACGTATGCGAGTGAGAGGAAGTCGATTCGGAGAGTGCGGACCAAGGTTCATGCATAGTCCATGGATCAGTATGAGGTCGACGCGTGGAGAAATGCGACGGTGCGTAAACCGCGATGAGCCCGAGAGGATGCGGAACGTTGAGCACAGACTTGGATCGGGGATTCGCGTAGAGAAAGACAGCGAGAGAGAGAGAGAGAGAGAGAGAGAGAGAGAGAGAGAGAGAGAGAGAGAGAGAAGAGAGAGAAAGAGAGAGAGCGAAAGAGACAGTATAATAATGGGACAGTTTCATGGCAAACGCACACTTGTGCGTGGGAATTGCAACCACTCACGAAACTGTGGGCCAACCATTGAACATACATAGTTGGCACTGATAATAGTGTCGCTGACATTAATTGCCATGCAATGCTTCCTGCATGCTCGATATCGGGAGCCAGAGAGATAGAGAAAGAGAGGGAGAGAGACAGAAATGCATTCCTGTTACTCTCTCCCTTTCTCTCTCTCTCTCTCTCTCTCTCTTTCTCTCTCTCTCTCTCTCTTTCTCTTTGTATATATATATATATATATATATATATATATATGGACCCCACATACATAAGTACAAAGAGAGAGGGAGAGAGAGAGAGAGAGAGAGAGAGAGAGAGAGGTTGAGAGAGAGAGAGAGAGAAGAGAGAGGCGATAGTGACGAGTCGCTAACTCCTATTTCGAGTGTTCTATTACCTGGCTGGAAAGCACGCTTCGAATCTCCCACATTCTACGTGAAATTAGCGCCATCAACATCGCGACATTTGACATCGGGCACGCTGTCGGGGTCGTTGCACCGACAAACCTCAGGACTGAGGCGATGTATATATTTTATTCGGTAATACGCGTATACTTCTTCATATATATATATACATACACACACACACACACACATAAGTATATATACAAGTATATATACACAATGGCCCGAAAAGTGACGACCAAAAAGTAAATCTAGATGTCTGGTTTCAATACCTATCCGAATCACCCCCATTTATATTCTATGATCTTTTTTTTACTTTCCGAGAAAAAAAGCATTTTTTTATTTTACCACGTTTTTTTTTTGTCCAGTTTTGCAATGTCATAGGTTCGTTTTTATTTTGTGCAAGTATATTTCTCTTCGAAGCTTTTAAAAGCAATTCGGAGGTATTTAGATTAGTATAAGTATTTTTATCATCTCGAATTTACTGACTGATTTGCTCAAACCTATTTTTCAAACTTTTGATCAAAATTTAAGGCATTAACGTTAGTGGTCAGTTGGTAATTTAATTATTGCGCAACAATGCACTTCATAACGATAATACAAGTAAACGAAAAATCACGAGGAAAGTACATACACGAAAGAGAGGAAAAAACATCTTAAAGAGACCGGAGAACATACATAGGGGTGATTCGAATATGTATGGCTACGAGGCATCTAGATTATCCTTTTGGACGTGACTTTTCGGGCCACTATGTAATTACGAGGAAAGTGATTCAATCTAGAAAGTCCTACACCCACACACATCAACCGAACAATCCGAAATCCATTGTTATTCGATCGCCCAACATATCTCGCCAATCGATCCCATAAAAGCTTACCCTCACGCTTCTACCGAATATTAAAATCACATCGACAATTCCGAAACATATAACTTTGTACATAAACAATGATGTATCCATTGCCAAAAAAAAAAACTCTTCCCAAACCCCATCGTGTGACGTTCACGCGACGATTATACTCGAACCTATACACCCACAATCTCAAATTATTAATGCGATTTCTCGAGAGCGAGATATTTATTTTTATTGGAATTACGGGGGTGTCGGAGGAAGGCGGTGCAACCGCGGGGCATTCCTTGCACTCGAGTGCTACGAAGGGTTGGAGCCGAACGATTAATAATTAATAATTCCGTAATGAGCACGTTATATGGCTCGTGCCTCTTTTTCAACCATTAAACATCCTACATTCTCCTCTCTCTCTCTCTCTATCTCTCTCTCTCTCTCTCTCTCTCTCTCTCTGCATCTTAATTTTGTTCACCTCTCGTAGGTGTGATTTATTGGAGGATGGTTTTTCTCGCGACCTGAACCATTAAAATATGCACCGAAGAGCAAGGTGGACCGCCTTCGGGAAAGCCACACAGCATCCGTGCATCACGTCGTACAAGAGTTCGCGCCGCGCGTCGGTCTCGGCGTGTGCGATGTTGTAAACATTCCGACAGACCGACCTTTCTATATATATACATATAGGATGGTCCTCGAAGTCTGTTGGCTTCGAAATCGTCTTCTCTCTCATATATATATATATATATATATATATATATATATGGGGAAAAAATATATGTACGTGGATATGAGCAAAGACCAACAGCAGCAGTAACCAGTAAGAGCAAGCTCGTTCCTCATCTGCAAATTATTTCTCGCCCGTCTCCGGAGCTTACACGGCGAATTAAGAAGTTCCACGCGATCTTTGTGCCCTTTTGGTCCATTCGCCCTTGCCCGCCGTGGGCCACTTCGCCATATATACACGAGCAACACAACGCGGATGATCTCCACCTCATCTCTTCTTCTTCGTCTCTCGTACATTCATTTTCTTACGTCGTATTCGTTATTGTTTTTTTTTCGACTCTTTTCTTTATTTGTGTTTTTTTTTATTTCTTCTTTTTTTTTTTCGTTGTTGTTGTTCGAGCTCGGTTCCTTTTAATTTCTTTATTCACCGGGCTTCGAGAGACGCGAGCTACGTGTATGCAACAAACTCTCGAGATGAACATCTCTCCCTTCTTTATGAATTATTCGGCCCGTTGTTTATACGTACTTGTGGAGCACGGGCCCGATTTAATTGCGCATCTTTATATTCGTGTACCTGTGCGATCGGGCGAGATAATAATTTCGGTTTCTTTTTGTGTGAATTCTTTTTTTCTTTTTTATCTTTGCTTTGTTTTCTTGATGATAAACTGGTCGATATACTTTTATTCGCGTAGAGAATATTTATGTTTTGAGTTGAAATTATTTAATTGGATATATATTAGTTGATCGATTTGAAAGTGATTGAATTCGATTAGTTGTATGGAAGCTTATTAAATTCAAGTGATTGAATTCTAGAAATTAAATTGATGTTCATAAAATTTAATCGATCGATGTTCATTAAATTCATTCAATTGAATTCAATTAATTGTATTGAAGGTCATGAAATTCAATTGATTCAATTGAATTCATTGCAATGAAGTTTATTAAGGGGGAAAACCCTTTAAAATGTTCAAAAAATTGATTTTTTTCTCCGTATATTTTGAAAGTATAATATTAGATGAAGTAAAAAGTTCTGAGTGTTTTTTCGCTTTATTTCGACGATGAAATTAACATAGTTAGGATTATACGATTTAGATAAAATATACGCCATTTTGTTCGATAACTTGTGTCCATTTTGAAGGCAATTTCATAATTCAGCGATTGAAGAAGTCCTCGTCTCTATTGGTAAAAAAACTTGACCAGCTCATTTTCACAAGCCTCTCTTGAGGCCAGTTTTGTACCATCAAGAAAATTTTGCAAATGCCTGAAAAGGTGATAATCGCTTGGTGCCATGTCTGGACTATACGGCGGGTGCGATAGAACCTCCCATCCAAGCTCTCGGAGCTTCTGGCGCGTCATTAAAGATGTGTGCGGCCTGGCGTTGTCTTGATGGAACACAACACCCTTCCTATTGGCAAATTCTGGTCGCTTCTGGTCGATCGCCTGCTTCAATCTGGTCAGTTGTTGACAGTAGAGGTCCGAATTGAGTGTTTGGCCCGATGGGAGCAGCTCATGGTGGATGATTCCCTTCCAATCCCACCAAACACACAGCAAAACCTTCTTGGCCGTTAATCCGGGCTTGGCGATTGTTTGGGCCGGCTCACCGCGATTGGACCACGATCTTTTTCGGCTGTTGTTCTCGTATGTGACCCATTTTTCATCGCCAGTCACCATCCGCTTCAAAAATGGGTCGATTTCGTTACGTTTCAGCAAAGAATCGCAGGCATCAATTCGGTCCAAAAGGTTCTTTTGCGTCAATTCGTGTGGCACCCATACATCGAGCTTTTTCTTGAGATCAGCCGTATGCAAATGGTTCCAAACGGTTTTCTGGCTAATCTTCAGTTCCTGGGCAATGGAATAAGTGCTCACATGCCGGTCCGACTCGACGATTTCCATGGTTTTATCGGCTTTTTCGACGATTAGCCTACCAGAGCGTGCCTCATCTTCGACGTCCATATTACCAGAACGGAATCGTTGGAACCACCGCTTTGCTGTTGCATTCGATACTGTATTGGCTCCATAAACAACACAAATTTTTTTTGGCCGCCTGCTCCGCCTTTTCACCTTGGTCGTGTGGTACTGAAGAATATATCGAATTTTCTATTTTTTTACCTCCATTTTGGAACGCTGTAACACACAACTGGCTTCATCAAACACAAAACTATCAAAGAACTTTTTTTGAAGCGTAATGTCACCTTTAAATCGCCGTATAGTATGACCCGATGCGATGTATACATCGTGAGATATAGCTCACTAAAGACATCCGGCGGGAAACGCTCTGAACTTTTTACTTCACCCAATATATTGAGAGTATACTGGAATATCGAAAAGTCAAATATTTACGAAGTTATAGCACATATAGTCGAGAGCGCGCCGGGGCCGCATGCTCTGAACTGGGGAAATTTTGAACGCGATTATCACGAAACTGCATTTTCAAAAACGACTCATGTTATAGCTCAAAAAATTATTGATCGATCTGGCTGAAATGTTCTCACTATAACATTATCGGAAGGATATACCTAAAGCTTTAAGGGTTTATCGCGTAAATAAATTACGTTTTTGGCGTAAAAATTGTCGAGAAAATGGTCAAAAATATGAAAATTTGATTGAAAAGCCTATTCAATTTTTAATTTTATACTTTTATATATTTTTATAGGTATATCCTTTCCCTACACATGTTAATAATCGAAAAATATTTTCGATTTCTGTTTCGGATCAATAGAAAAAATTGGACATATAGAGCACTTTTCAATATCACGCAAAAGACGCCTAAAGGAATACCTTATAGCGCCGCCATTTTGTGATGTTAAAAAAAAAAATTAACACTTGCAAGTTGTAATAAGATAACGTCAAAATTCAAAAATGATGCGATTATTTTATCACCTTTAAAAAAAATCATGAAAAATGAATCATTTTCGGGCGTCTGAAGGATTTTTTTGTGTTTGGGTTGGTCTAAAGGGTTTCCCCCCTTAAATTTATATGATTGAATTTAACTAATCGAATTCGAATTTATTAAGTTTAATAAGTTGAATTGTAGTTTATTAAATTCAATTGATTGAATTGAAGTTTTTTTCATCTAAATTGATTGAATTCAATAAAATGAATTGTGGATATTAAATTTAATTGATTACATTCAATTAATTGAATTGAAATTCATATAATTTAATTAAATGAACACTATAAACTCAACTGAAATTTGTTAAATTCAGTTAATTAAATTGAAACTGATACGATTTAATCGATTGGTTAGAAACTGATCCATCAGACAAACAGGTGAATTCAATTACTTGAATTGAAACTGTTTCAACTCAAACGATTAAATCAAGGGCGTCGAATGCCTAAGAACATTTGGCAATTACCGCGAAGTGTCCCCCCCCCCCCTTTAACCGACTGTGTACTCACTTAAGTTCGTTCAGCCAAAAAGCTATTTGGTATTTGCCGACACGATGTTAATAGTCGTGAGATTTGTTTGAAATCCTCAAGAAAGCGAAAAAAAAATTGCTACGTTGAGTTAGAGGCCGAATAATTAATTTTACCCGGCTGTAAATCGATAAATGACTCTCGTATACTCGAATAGATCCCGATCTTGAGTGGATGCGGATTCGGAGACACGGCGAATCGTGAGATCGAGAAAAAAACGTCAAAGTGTAGAGGGCTGAACTAGCGATTATGTTCTCGATATCGCCGCATGGAGTATGTAAAAAGTGGGCTCGATATTGCAGGTCGGGCTGCACGTGTGAGATAATGCAAATCCGAGAGGGGGCTTCGAGCGGTCAGGTATGAGTGGCCCTGTCATATATAATAACTGCAAAAAACAGAGATACGCGCGAACCAAACACACGTGAAAACACAAGGTGTGTATATATATATATATATATCTATGTGAAACACGGATGGACAGAGACACGAGGATTGCTCACTTGCACAAGGCGAATATATTATGTTGCAGCGGCTAATTTACGATTATAAGGTACGTGTATAACTATCATTGTTGATATACTACCGGAGGTCGAATCTGCGGCGAGGCCCCCGAAGGGAATACACCGCGTTCGTGTGTGTGCGCGTGCGCTCGAGAGAGAGAGAGAGAGATAGAGAGAAAGAGAGAGAGAGAGAGAGAGAGAGAGAGTCCGTACCCCTTTGAACAATCTTTTTTTTTTTCGCTGTTCCTTCCACTTCCTCCCCCCGCGCTTTCTCGTAGCTTTTTTAATCGCGCTCCGCCTTTGCCGAATGTACGAGCAGCGCCTATTTTAAATCATTCACGTTCCAGGAAGACATTGCGGTACAAGAGGCATGGTAATCAATGACGAAGGAGATGAGTAGTGGGGGGAGAATACGAGGCGTAGATGTAGAAAAAAAGGGAGCACAGTAAAGCCCTGTATGCCCCGGTCCAAGAAATGTCCCGATATCTTAATTCGTAGTAATACGAAAGTGTCGAATTACTCCGTGGAGAACATCGACGAGAGAGACAGAATGAGAGTGAGAGAGAGAGAGAGAGAGAGAGAGAGAGAGAGAGAGAGAGAGAGAGAGAGAGAGAGAGAGAGAGAGAGAGAGAGACAGAGAGAGAGAGGTAGGAAAAAAATGAGAACAGTCGCAATCGTGTTTATTCGATATCGACAAAACCAATCTCGCCTTTATGGCGAAATAAACGCGTTTATCGAGTCGATCTTTGTCCCGAGAAATCCCCCGAGGAATTCGCGCAGTCGAGAACGCGCGCGCGCGCGCCGAGAGCGAAATGCGAATCTTGGATTATATATATATATATCTACGGGCCGTACAAACGCCAATAAGTCGCCGCATCGTCATTCGGACATTTCGTTTTTTTTTAGCCGCTACCGCGTGTGCAACGGAGAACGCCGTGAACGCGCCTAATTCGTACGTCGATCGCGTCGATCCAATTGACGAATGGAACGTACAAAAAAATGGCTATACAGTCCGGGAACTCGATCGCGGTTGAGACTTTGCAAGAGACTGTCAGAGTGATAGAGAGAGAGAGAGAAAGAGAAAGAGAAAGAGAGAGAGAGAGAGAGAGAGAGAGAGAGAGAGAGAGAGAGAGAGAGAGAGAGAGAGAGAGAGAGAGAGAGAGAGAGAGAGAGATAGAGAGGGAGAGGGAGAGAGAGTACTCGAGTGTACGTAGTGCCGCGAGTGTCTTTGGAAAAACGATCGTGCCTGACCAGTACAGGACACCTTTTTTGTATCAATGAAGCCTATTGGTATATAAGAGTCGTGAGGCGGATTTGACGATCAAACCGCGCAGGACCGCGGCAGAAATAAAAGAAAGAGGCAAAGATAAAAAGATAAAGAGAGAGAGAGAGTGAGAGAGAGAGAGAGAGAGAGAGAGAGAGAGTGAGAGAGAGAGAGAGAGTGAAGAAAACAGCCGCTACACAAGTTTTGCACATAGGATCGACTCGGACCGGTCCGAGCTTGACTCGGCTTGATCCTCGCGGACTCTCGAAACAGTCGCAAGAACTCTCGATAGAAATAGCGATCCCGGGGGACAGCTGTATACCATTGACTACCTCTCTTCTCCCTCAAAAGCCAAGCTTATACGTCCATACGTATATTTGTGAATGTGTGGTTCAAGTCACGATTGAAGCGAGCAAAGCGAGCCCGCGATTCTGCCTTCTCCATCCGTTCCCGGCCACACGATGACAGTGACATGTCAATGCACGACGATTGTAAAGTCGTTATTTCTCCCGTCTCCTTCGCTCACTCGCTTACCTCGATGTTTCTATATAAATAAATGTATATATATATATATATATATATATATATATATATATGTTTGTACAGGGTGGCTCGAAAAGTGACGTGCAAAAGGAAAATCTAAATGTATCAATAACTATCCGAATCTGCATTACGCTGGAGTTTGCATTGTTGGAACGCAATGAAATATCAATTTTTTTCCTTTGCCAAAATATGTTTTTGCCGAATTTGGGCCAGTGTTGGGCGTTAATCAATTAAACTTTCCATCAGTTAATTAATTGACTAAAAAATTAATTGCAATTAACTATTAATTGCATGTTGCAATTAATTTATTTGGATTGATCTATGTTAATTGCAACTTGCAATTAAAACAATTGCAAATAACTTTTTCAATTGTTCTAAGAAGTAATTAAAACTAACAATTAACCTATTTAATTTTACAGATATCAGATACGACGTGTTTGTTTGGGTTTTGTAGGCTTACGCAGCGCCTGTATACAATAATCAGTTTTAATTATTAGTTTTTAATCAAATACACCAAAAAGGTTGGAAATTCATTAGTTTCTAATTGTGAAAAGTCACGTTCAACAATTGATTAATGGTTAATTGCGACTACAACAATTAATAATTAATTAATTGTTAATCGTGAGTTTTCACAATTACAATGAATTAATGGTTAATTGTTATAGTCGTGATTAACAATTAATTAATCGTGAATCTTTAGTTACCGTAGAAATTAAATTTTGTCCAACACTGATTTGGGATACGAAAATCAGATCAACGTTTTTCCGGATCCTCATTAAAAATCTACATAAATTGGCAAGAAAATATTTTCGTTAATAATGAGAATAAGTAAATAAACGGATAAAGAAGAATTTTCGTTGAAATCCAATGATGCGAGCTCCAACATCGTGAATCTGCCCAATGTATATGTTGAACGATATTTTTTAGTTTTCGAGAAAAAGCATCTTTTATTTTTCTTCTATGTGTAGGTACTGTCCTTGCGATTTTTTTAAACTCGTGTTGTCGGTACGTAGTCTATTGTTGAGCAATAAATAAATGATCAACTGCCTGATCTTGAGGCCTTAGATTTTGATAGAAAGTTTTTAAAATTTGGTTTCAGAGGCTCGGTCACCAAAGTTTTGATGATAAAAAAAATACTTATACTAGTCCAAATGACTCTCAATTGCTTTTATAAATTTTCGAGACAAAGTTACATGCAGAAAAGAAAAAAAAATATCCTATGCTATGGGAAAGCATGAAAAAGTTTTTTTCGGTGCTTTTTTCTTGTAAAAAGATCGTAGACCATTGATGGGGGTAATTTGGATAGGTGTTGTGATACGGGCCATCTAGATTTTCCTTCTGGACGTCACTTTTCGGGTCACCCTGTAAGTATGTGTATATATATATATATATTTTCAGGACGTATACACATTTTCTCCTCGCGTGTCCCGGCGCAGTAGCAAGTGAAGGAGCAAGAGGCAACGGCCGCTTCCTCCTCCCGGATCCTCTGTATGCGTGTGTTCACAGATTAGCAAAAAAGTCCGGTAGTTCCGAGCACCCGGACTCCCGATATCGATCATACACCGCTACCGTTGACTCGAAATTGAGATGAAATTGCTGGCGCGATCTCTCGTCGGGACTGACGTCGAGGAGTAAAAAAAAAAACGTAAAACAAGAATAAAAAACGAAGAAAGAAGCAAGGAAAACAAAAGTTGATGATTTATAAAGAGATATCATGACGCGGATGAACGAAAGAAATACTGCGGATTTGGAGGTTAGAATTTTTTTTTCGCATATGAGGATGTAATATGAGGATTGTTAAAAAATGTTCTCGTTTCAAGTCTACACTGACAGAAAAATTCTTTCGATATTAACCAGATGTGTCCATTTGATTTTGTTTTAATTTGAATTAACTAGATTTTTTGTGAAATCAATTTTTTCCTATTGCATTCCATTATTAGAATGATTTATTTTAAATATATTAATTTATTCAAATCAAGATCTATTTAATATCCTCTAATAACTAAATATTTCATTTATTCCTAATAAATCTGTGATTTGGTTTCATCTGGTAGTATAAGACAAAAGATACAGGGGGAAAAATGGTACACGATTCAGTCTCTCAAAAATCTCATGGCTTTGTTTTCATTAGAAGACTTTTATAACATTTTGGAGTTGAGGAAAAGGGTTAGTCTTTCTATACATAAATAGTCGCGCCTGTTAATAAAAGGCACGACGATACTTTTTTTTTGCTTCAAAATAACAGCCTTGTTAGTGAAAAAAAGAAAAATAATTAAACTTTTTTTTCACCGCACTTTTATGTCATGAACTTTTATTCCTTTCTCGTCTCCATACGGTATATCGTGTTTTATCTTTATTTATTTAATTTGAATCTAATCTTTATTTATTTAGTTTGAATATTTTTAATATTTAAAAGGAATACCTTGAACAAATAAAAAAAATATTCGAAACAAATAGGGGGCTGTAAGACGAGGAAAAGTCTTATTTGATTTAAATAGATCTTATTTAAATTAAATATTTTTTTTTTTTGGCAGTCTACGGAGGAGTATTTTTTTTTCGGAAATGTGACGAAACGCGTGTCGTTATGGAATTTCCATCGTTCATTTTTGATAATGAACAGTTTTCATTTTTCCTGATAGAAATCGTCATTTTTTTTTGTTAATTTTTCCGAAAAGGACGTTTACGCTTTTATGAACGTTGGAAAGAAGAAAGAATTACTCCAGTCGCGATTGTGTTTAACGAATGAAAATCGATCCGAACGAACGAGACTGCGATCGAGAATGCGTTTTTTGTTCCTTTTCCATCCACTTGTCATTTCTCGGTGGCCATATGTGTCACGGCGTCAATCATTCGACGGAGCGATAAAGCCCGCTGATATCAGACCGCGAGAATGTAGATCCCTCGTAAAATGAGTATCTCGTTGCTACGAGGAAAAAGGGTGGCAGGGAGGAAGAAAAAAAGGGGAAAAAGTTTGAAAAAATAAATAACAAGGTGCTAAGCGTTCTACGGTGTGGTGGCTCCTGAAGGGTGCCAAGAGCCCTTGCCCATTTCACTCACATCGGAGTTGGTCTTCTCCCTTCGCCCCCCCCCCCCCCGCACTCTAGCTACGTAGCCAGCGAGTAAGAAAGATGAGGGGGGGGGGGGGAGATAAAGGGCGGTTGTTGAAACCGTGGAGGGTTAGGAGAGTGTGGTAGCAAGAGAATCCCCGGGGCCAACTGCGGTCTCTGTGCCTGTTTAACAGATTTAAAAAATCACCAATAATTCCAACGAGAGCCGCCAGGGGTTTCGATGGGGTTGGTGGGCAAAGATCTTTTTTGCTTTCCTTTTTTGAGCAAGGGGAACCTGCCCGTAGCCCAAGAGATGATACGGAAACGGAGAGAATGAGAAAGAAAGAAACAAAGAGAGAGAGAGAGAGAACAGGGGATGGGCTGGCGCAGAAAGATGGAAATGAGGTCTGTTTGCTTTCGGAGGGCAAAAGAGCTATGTAACTACCAAAATGTATATAGCAAGTGAGAAACGAAGGATAAGAAGGGGGGCGGGGGGCGCCTATGGACGATATGGACCTATGCAAGATCGGGGATACAACACCGGGCGCGACGTCAGCCAGAATGTCATTTTTCATTTTAATGGTGGCTGCGCCGACGCCGACGCTTTGTACTTCGACTACTCGTTCACCCTCGTTTATTTGTTTCTCTCCGGACCCCCCCTCGGTCTCTCTCTTTCTCTTATTTTCCTTCTCCTTTGTACTCTTTTACAAAAACTTTATGTATACACATATAAATAAAGATAGGTGAATGTTACATGGAGTAAGGTTATTTCGAAGACATTTGATTTCGAAGACCAGCAGAGTTTCCTCTGATATTAGAAAATCTTGATTTAAATAAATAAATATATGTAAAATAAATAATTTTAATAATGGAATAGAAAAAATTTGAATTCACGAAAAATCTAGTTAATTCAAATTTAAAAAAAATCAAATAGACGCATTTAGTTAAGGTCGTAGTGTCGCAAAGGCGTTTTTCTATGGACTTTTTTTTTATATTGAGGACTCATTCAGGACACTATTAAATGATTATCTGCAAATTTTCAAGGAAAATAAACTGTTGAACGTGACTGTAACGAGACAACTACCTTAATATCAAAAGAATTTTTTTGTCAGTGTATGATTGCGGTGTCAATAAACTATAGGCTATTTTACTATTCCCTCTTTCACCATCGGCGTTTGTTGTAAATAATATAGACTTTTCTCTCAGTACACAAGAGAGAAAAATAATTTTTTTTTTTCGCGAAAAGTGAAAAAGATCCTAGAATGGGGGGTAATTCGGATAGGTATCAATACGAGGCATCATTTTCATTTTGGACGTCACTTTTCGGGCCACCCTGTACATATGGACTTGTGTAAGTGTGTGTGTGTGTGTTCATTTCTTATTCAACAGAAGGCCTGTTTGGATTGCCTCATCTCGGCCACCAGTTTCGTTCCACCACCACACTTGCATTTGCCCGTCTGGTCTCGTTTCCTCTCTCATCCTTTGGTTTCCTCCTTTCCCTCTCGCCGCAATTTCTCGCTCTCATCTTTCGTTCCTGAGGATCTCTCGCGCGCCCTTTCTCCTCTCGGGGCGGTTATGCCGCGCTATCCGGGGGTGCTTCACCTTTTATCTCAGTAAACGTCTTAATAGCCTGGGCGCGCGATGCTCGCCAACAAAAAGGACGAGGAAGTACGATGAAGGAGCACAAGAATGATCGCGGGGGCGAGCACGGCGTCAAGGGCTTCGGCTCCTCAGCGGTTGGCGCGCCGCTTTCGCGGTGTCCATGGAATTTCTCTCTTGAAGGTGCACTCGCGCTTATATTGTACAGCGGCCACGGGAATAAGGCGTTTTGTGGGCTTCCATGGCTGGGGCGATTCGCGCGGAAAATCTCTTGGCCGCGGAGGCAACGAGGGGTGGGAGTGGTAAGAGCCAAAGAGAGGGGTGGGCAAGATACGGAGTACTTTGACGATTCAGGGTCGCGGGACAATTGCGAGAGGATTGAGGGAACTGCAGAGAGAGAGAGAGAGAGAGAGAGAGAGAGAGAGAGAGAGAGAGAAAGGAGATTGAGGGATGCTGCGTAGACGCAAATCAACATCCTCCTCATGCCAAGGATCACGGGTGGATCATCGAGGGCTAATGACCTCTCTAGGCCGTCCGCAGACAAGCTTCGGCGGACCAAGCTTCACCAGAGGGACATAGCCAGAGAGAGAGAGAGAGAGAGAGAGAGAGAGAGAGGCGAAATGTCGCGAGGCTAGAAGCTGTCAACGAGCTTGGCGGGTAACACGTCCCTACAGCCATGAAAGCTTCCATAGCCAAGTCGTCACTGCTTCTCTACCATCCCCTGATGTGTTACATCCTCCCGTCGTCACACTCGTAAGGGAGAGAGAGAGAGACAGATTCCCGACGACGGAGCAGTCACACTCCACTTAGTACCATGATATCCGTCTTGCCGCCTCCTTCATCCCCCTCCTCCCAGCGTCCGTTCGCGTTTGCATCAAAATAACGCCTTCACTTAACGGATCCACAACCCGTGCGGAAAATTGACAGGGTATAGCTAATACAATTCGGGACCGTCAATGGATTATTTGTGAATTTCATAGTACGGTTTTCCGTAAAAGAGCCGGACCGCGCCCCTATTAGGAAATGGTAGGGAGGGTAGGTTGACTAAACCTATGGTCTAAGTACGACGCTCAAGTAAAGGCCTTTGAAGGGAGATCGATTAAATATAATAATTAAACTATGCGTTTAGTAGACGAGCTGTGATGCCTTGAACCAACACAAATGCAGTTCGTTCATTGGAACAACGCGGGATCAAACGTATCAACATATGCGACAGAATTCTAAGCCTCAAATGTATTGAAATAAAAGATTCCTTTTTCACAGTGCACACACACGAACGTACGTATATGGCTGCGATAATTTTTATGAGGCACCGTTGAGGCAATTTTAAAGGACCTGGTTATTATGCCTTCAATGGCCCTCGGTAGCAAAGTGTGACCGGCCACTGATGGCCCATGTGAGGCTTCCAGACTAGGGCCTTAATAAAGTTAGGGAAAATTAAGATGGGCCCGATCAAAGCCCGAACTTAATTTTCGCATGGGAAACTTCTGATTGAACGCGCTGTGAGATAGCAATATGAAGGACCTGTCGCTGATCCTAATCAGCCCTAACGGGGATAACGAAGATCGTGGGATAATTGCTCAAATGGTTGACCGAAGGAAGTTCACCGTTCAGCAGTGCAGAACAATTGAGGTAAACACACAATGAAGGAAAATCAGATGACCCAGGTAACGCTTGAGGAAAATCCCAATGATCCGAGTAACGATTGAGGTAAATCCTGATGATCCAAGTAACGATTGAGGGAAATCCTCATGACTCGAATAACAATGGACGAAAATCTTGATGGTTCGAGTAATAATAGAGAAAAACCTTGAATGGACCAAGCAATCATTGAACACAGCCATTGAGAAAAATCTTGATTGACCAAGTGAAACCTGACGATCCAACTAACAATTAAGAAAAATCTTGATGGACCAAGGAATTCTTGATCACCCAAGTAACATTGAGGAAAATGTTGATGACCCAAGTAAGTCTTGACGAGCCAAATAAAAATTGAGAAAAATTTTGACGACCCAAGGAGTTCTGCCACGTGATAATTCCAATTTTGGAGGATTCAGATTTCGCAGGAACTTTGAAAGATACTCATACTATTTTCAAGAGGAATTCAAGTTAATTTATCGTTCTTTTGGAACATTCTCCATCAATCTGGAGTAGAAGGGGACCACTTGGCAGAATGATAGATTTGACGGATCAGTCGCGTTAGGGCTTGACGAAAGATGAGTCTTCGGAATAAATGGGGATTGGAGAAGCCGGGACTAAAAAAAAACACATTGAGCCCCGAAACTTTGCTTTCAATTTGTTCGATCGAGGGACAAATTTATATATACATATATATATATATATATATATATATATATATATAGAAGGATTATAATCTCCGGTGCAACGTTGATGACACGCCGCCAGTTCGGTTAGATCGGCTCACCGAGAGAGACTTCGCCCCTCTCGATCGTGTGGACACATGGGATTGCTCGTTTCACGGTGCAAAAAAAAACGCCGAAAAAAAAGAACTACAACCACCATCGGAGAGGTGAACGAGTGTGTGTGCGGTGTACGTGGGGAGAGAAAAAAGGGCCCAGGATCGTCGGGATGTATCGGGGTTCATGGTACACATGTACACATTCCGTCTACACGTATACGAATGTTCGGGGTGCGAGGACAAAGGCTGGTGTATCGAACGAAGAGTTTGATTTATCATTGGTTGTATATACACGATCATACAGGGTCGTCTGGTTCACTCCCTTTCTCTCTCTCTCTCTCGTGCTCTCTTGCCCTCACCGTACGTTGGCAGCTATTTGTATTGGAATCGGGACGAAATGTGACATAATAGGTGGACGCAGTGGATGGCACTGGGTCCATTGTAGGCCTGTAATAGGTGACAAGACCACGTAGCCATTGAAGAGAGAGAGAGAGAGAGGGAGAGAGGCATGGAGCAGTAGGGAGGGAGAGAAGGGATGAAATGCAAAGCCATGTACCAAGAGCGGAATAACAGTTATACATACGAGGGGAATTTCGATTTGCCATTAACGCTGTTAACGCCTCACCCAATTTGATAGCATCTTCCCTATCCCTCTCTCTCTCTCTCTCTCTCTCTCTCTCTCTCTCTCTCTCTCTCTCTCTTTCTCTCTCTATCTTCCTCCTTCCTCTCTTTGTGGCTCAACCCTGACCATAAATTATGAACAAGGTTACGCAGCTGCATGTGCAACTGCAATCATCGATAGACAAATAAAAAAGCTTCTTCTCAACGAGTTCTCGACCAGTGCCAAGGATCCAAAACGTACGCCAGTTTATGCAGAACAATTCTCGAGACATACAGACGGACGAATTACAGAAATTCATCAATCTATACATATAAAACAATTCCGTGACTGACTGAATGACTAACTGACATATAGACAATGCACAGCCTAAGTCGCTGAAACTAGAAACATGAAATTTTGAAGATGTTTCTTAGAAGACGAAGAGGTGCACTAAGAAAGGATCTAAAAGAATCAACTACTAAGAGGGTGAAATGGGGAGTAAAAGTTTGTATGGACAATTGTATTCCTTGTGTGTATCAACTTGAAAATTGGTATAAATATTCTTTAAAACAAATAATAAAACGCATATTTTAGAATTTTTGAAAACAACCCCTAATTAGGGGTGTTGAAGTTTGCATGGGAGAATGAGATTTTGAAGATAGGGCCAGGCGCTTCTTCCACTATGCGCTACACCGATCGGTAATCGGAACCTAGTGGGGGGCTGATTTCATTTACGGAGGTGTCGTTTGGAGAGGTTACAGTGTATTTCATTAATTACCAGCCCTTATCTCAGTCAATCAGTCTACCACCGTGCCTGAGAAATATGACACTCTACTTTTTTTTTTCCTTATTTCCTACTTTCTCTCTTTTTGTTTATCTCCTCTCTGGATCAAATCCTAAAATCCACGCGAACGAAGTCACGTGCAAAAGCTGGTCTTCAATATTACATTTGTTCTTTCATTTCTTCGTTTTTATCATCAGCCGAAATCTTTTTTTGCAGATTTACATCCTGAATCTCTACGATACGGATGCCAAAACTTCCAGACTATTGAACTTAAGCATCGTCGCGTTTTCGACCCTTTACTTTTAGCTTCATCAACTGACCACAAAAAAAAGGCTTTGCTGAAAAAATCACAACAGTCGATCGATTTATCTGCATCAAGTATCACGTGACACTTATTACTTCGATTTGTAAAGAATTATAAATTTCGGCGAGCGCTTTCGAGGCTAAATTTATTCGATGAATACGTATCACGAAGCGAGTTATAATAATGAGAATATCCAGCCGGTATGGCTACCTCTTTTGAGTCCTCTAATTGTCAGGTATTGTATAATTTGTTTGGATCGTAATTTAACGTATGATGAATGGTTACGTGAATTTGTCTACGTAACATGCCAAATCTCGTCATATACATCTATTCATTGAGACCGGTTATTTCGAAGCCATTGTTCCTACGTAATGTTGGCTATCAGCACATCTGGCTGTTTTGCGGATGGTTATTAAATTTTTTTAAGCGAATTCTTTTTACGAATTCGCTCACATTTGTCTAAAGGTGATTTTGACGACTTTGGGATTTACATAATATCGAGTACGAGAAAGATCCTTGAAGGGAATATTTAAAAAATCATATTATTGCGTATACCGCCACATATAGCGTGTGGGTGTATACGAATAAATGGAATACGGACAAACAATTATTCAACTGTTTTTGAAACTCTAAGAATTACAGTTGTCTCGGCCCAAATATTTGCAGTCGCCATTAATGCAGGCAGAAAAAAATCGTCAAGCGTCTCCGTCCAATATAATTAAAAAGTAATTTATTATTCAATAACAACTGGTCGAAAAATATAATTTTTTTCGTACTTTTTATGCCCCGAGTGTAGAAGAGAATCATTCATTTTTTCGGACGTCCACTGAGCGCAAAATGGAAATGAAATTTTTCTGACAATCATGACGTAAAGATTTGATACTTTTTCGAGAATGTGGCATTTTTATTGAAATGTTTTTTTTTTTTCATGCGAAATTTGGAATTGAGATTTTTTGGGGATTTTTTACAATGCTCTCGTAAGAGAAATGAGTGAAAATTTGTGAATTACAAACAAAAAAGTTCCGGGAGGAAGGTTCTCGATTTAGTTTCCAATGCCTCGAGCGAGAGACCCGACGGGAGCGTTCTGATGGGCGGCGACGTTTATTTAGCCGCTTCGAAGCTCCACTCCAGTTGGCAAGCTCCGGAGCCCATACCCGCGATTCTCTCGAACCATTTCCGCGATCGTATCGATGATATACACGCGGTGTACACATATCTGCAGAGCAAGGGGGGGGGGGAGGCTGAGGGTGGTAGAATAAAAATATTGGCGCACTTTCGACGGCTCGCGCGCGGCCGCTCGGTATTGACGTCAACATGTCAAAGTTCTCGTTATTGGATCAGCAGGAGAGGAAAAAGGGGTGCTGCGGGTGTGTTGTCCACTCTCGTACATATACGAGATAGGAAGTGCTCGCGTTTTCTCGCTTCTATATATATATATTCCACCGTTCGACAATTTTATTCTCTGCCATTTAAGGTACAATCGAACGCTCGAAATCGACAAATTCCATTTTGAATGCGACCTGCTATTTGTTTCCTTTTTTCTCTTCGTTTTTTTTTCTATATACTGGGTTATTCATAACTATCAGGGTTCCCTTGGTGAGCACAAAATGCTTTTTTTTTTAAATGTCGTGCTACAAAGATTGGCCGAGATATCCGCGTTCAAAGTCCGCCGCTGAATAAACAACACGGTAGTTGCTCACGCGTGATTTTTTTTTTCCTCAAGTATGAAATAATAAACGAAAATGATTGCATCATATTGTCAATTTGCAAAGCGAGTCTGCGTGTTAATTATTTTTTACCGAAAATAAATACAAAATTAAGAAAAAAAATGATTTGTCACTGAAAAAAAAGAATTTTCCTCAAATGACATGTTCTATATGATCACAAAAGTAACCCTAGTAGTTTTGTCCCCCTCTACATACCGGGTGAGGCAACAATAATTAGCAGTAGAATTATTTTCCAACCTATGAGAGTTAGGAAAAAACTTTTTCTCCAAAAGTTGCATAGTTCGAAAGAAGTCATCGAGTGTTTGATACGAGGATCATCCAGGTGGAGGTGCTTCAGATATTTCAAGAACACCTCTATTTTTTAAATGTGGAACAAAAAATAAGTTTACACACAGAATTTCAAGATTATCGATCAACATTTAGTATGAAAAATTTATGAGGGCCTTTGAAAGACATGGTGTAAAAAGAAGTGCCAACTACTTGGTAAGATTTGCAAGGAAGAATAATTAGAGCCTGGTGAATCAATGGAAATCAGATTGCGGGCATGCATTTGAAATTGGTGGCCATTACTTTGAGCACTTTTTATAGAAGTAAGTGTTTACACCGTTTTTTTAATCGATTTTAGGCCAAAACCATTGAAATTCCTGTTGCATCCATTTTTCATGTTAAATCTCGATCGATCATCTTGAAATATGGAGTGTAAACTTATTTTCAGGTCCATGATAAAATTTTGGAAAAAAAATAGTGGTCCCGTTTTAAAAAATGGAGGTAACCTTGACATCTTCGAAGCGCATCTTACGCTAGATAGTCTAGAAATCTCACAGGCTAGGAAATATTTCTACTGTCGAAAGTTCTTGCCTCACCCGATACAGGGTGTTTGGCGTATGGACCAACATAATTTTTTTGTGGGATTGGGGGGGTTACTTGCTAATTTTTTCACCCTTAGACCCTATGTCCTAAGTGTCACGGTAATTGAGATATGATTTTTTTCGTTTTTTTTTTATACCTGAAATTTCGCCTTTAAATCGTCATAACTTTTTTGTTTGTGGTTGCACGAAATAACTTCTGTTGTATTCTGCAATATATGTTTATTATGAATAAATGATTACTTGATACAATTGGTTTCAATAAAATGTCTCATGAGCTTCCAAACTTTTAAACAATGTGTAAATGTATGAAAAATGTCCACTTCTAAATTCATTATAAAAAAAAAACTAAAAGCTATTTTGAACTTAGCTTTGTTTTAAAAAGTTCTTTAGTTTATACCCTTTTCAACGGTTATACTACATGTAATAGAAATCATTCATTGTGTGGTCAAAATAAGAGATACTAGTTTGGCAGGGTCAGGGTTAAGATAAGACTTTTTATGTTTCCGATATTTTTATTAAACTTGAGTTATAAATTTTGCTCAAATTGACCTCCTTTACTCCGTATGCATACAACAAAAGTTATTTCGTGCTATTACAACCACAAACAAAAACGTTATGACGATTTAACTCGAAATTTCGGGTAATTAAAAAAAATCTTATCTCAATTATCGTGACACTTAAGACATAAGGTCTAAGGGTAGAAAAAACTAGCAAATGGCTCCCCCAATGTCATCAAAAATTGTTTCAGTCCGTGCGCCAAACACCCTGTATATATAACACATGGGTCATTAAGTCCCGGGACTAACCAGTAAAAACACTTTTTTTTTTTTACAAAATTCGACTTTATTCATCAACATAGTTACCTTCCATAGCGATACAATCATTTCAACGTTTTTCTAAACTTTCGATGCTTTTCTTATAGAACGATTTGTCTTTTGCCTCAAAATAGACTCTCCTCTCCACTCGGCTGACGCTCTTTTCGACTCCGGCGTATAGTGATGAATCCATGTTTCATCCATTGTTATGTACCGGGGCAAAAAATCCTTTTTATCACGCGTAAACAGCTTCAAACAGCGCTCCGAATCATCAATTCGTTGTTGTTTTTGTTTCACTGTGAGCAAACGCGACACCCACTTGGACAAAAGATTTTTCATACCCAAATTTTCATGCACAATTTTGAACACGGTGCCTTTTGATATCTTTAGGATGTCAGCTATCTCTTGAAACTTCACTTTACGATCGGACATAACAATTTTCAGAATTTTTTCGATGTTTTCGGGCGTAGCCACCTCAATTGGACGACCTGAGCGCTCCGCGTCTTCGGTGGTTGTTCGACCGCGTTTAAAATCCGCATACCATCGGCAAATGGTTGTTTTCGATGTTCACTTTTCTCGGTAACACTTTTCAAGCCATTGCTGAGCTTGAACGGTATTTTTTCCCATTAAAAAACAGTATTTGATTAACACACGAAACTCGTTTTTATCCATCGTTTAAGCAAAAACATATGTAGCGTCACTTAACCTTCAATATCTCGACAACGACTGAACCGAATGTCATGAAATTTTTACACGTATCTTTTGAAGGTTGGTACTACCGAAAAACAAAAGCGGCATGGCATTGGCGGCGCCATCTGTGTGTCAGTCCCGGAACTTAATGACCCATGTGTTATATCATCTCCAATCTCCAGGTCCACTACCGCTGGTCTCGTTCATTGTTTTACCTAAATGTTCATTAATAAAGTAACTTTGGCAACAGAAAAAATTGAAAATTACCGGATTCGCAGATTGCAAAGAAATCGTTTTGGCAATCGGTCGCGTTTAGTGACCGTCAAGATTGAGAAATAACTGTCACGAGCGTTCATGCGGGTGAAATATAAACTGTCATATATGTAATGAATGCATACATACATACATACATACATGCATATATACACATATATATATATATATATATGCAGCTACTAACAGATGCGGGAACGGGGTCATGGACAAGGTGAAGTGAGTAGGGCGGCGAGGTGAGTACGAGGGCATCAGTCAAGGGATTAGCAGGATTAGCCCCTTGAGGGGGACTTGTTAATTGCTCGGTATAGCCTACGCAAGCGAAGCGATCGTTCGCGCGCGACTTCCTCCCACCGCAACTCCCTCACTCTCCACCACTCCCTGTGCCCTCATCTTGTTCCCTCTCGGCCTGCCTCTCTCTCTCGTATCTTCGGGCCCTCTCAAGATCGAGGGGATGACCGTGCCAGCATACTGTCCACGATCGCCACCCCCCCCCCGCTCCCTTTATATATATATATATATATATATATATAAATCCGTGCTCAAACTGCTGTATCGCTGTGCACGGTTTACTCGGTGCGTCAACCGCTTCCACCGCGTTTGTCCATTATAGTCACACACATAGACGCATACATTGGGGACGAAAAATGGAAAAGGGCGGTGACTGCACGGAGAGAGGAGCAAAAATTTCCTTCTCTGCGCCCTTTCGATAATTAACAGTCGATTTTGTCGCGGTGGGGGGAGGAAGGTGGAATGGAGCGATCACAGGAAGGGGAGGGGAGAATCGAGCGAATACTGTAGCCAGAGAGGACACAAATCACGCCAGAGTTACGGACTTAAGCGGGCAGGCTTACCATCCTCTTTATAGTGTGTGCGCGTGTGTGTGTGTGTTTGTGTGTATATATGTACACAGGGTGTATCTATGCAATGTTGGCTATCAGGATAGTCGGCTATTTCGAGGTCGTCGAAGTGGAGTGTCTTCGAAATCACCTTTCCTCATATACACGGCGATTCACAACTATCAGGGATCTCTTTGTGAACATATACCCTGTCATTGCGAACAGAACGCTTTTATTAAAGATATTTAAAGGTATATAAATTAGATGGAAATATGGTCGGCACGTCATCTACATAAAGTGCCGTATCAATTAGACGATTTTTAAAGACGTCATTTTTTTGTCAACAGATCGGTAACTTGGCTTGAATAATTACCGCTATACTGGAATGAGTTTTACTTTATTGCAGACGAAAGTCAGTTCATTGTTAAAAATTGGGATTCGTGAAAGGAGTACCTTAAAGGCCTAGGAAATTTTTTTAAATCTCGATTTTTCTTTTTCGAGGAATATTCAAAATTCCACCAAATATTCTCTGAAAATGTTGAGACGATTCGTTTGAAATTAAGGGCGTTATGGGCGTTTGTAGGTTTATTCCGCGAACCGGCGAACTTTAAACGCGTTTTTCTTAAAATGACTTTTTTTTAACATCGGTGACTACGATATCTCCAAATCACTGCAACGCTGAACTTCCAAATTTTACGAGCTTCTTTTACATATCAAAAAGCGGTTTTTGAACGAAGGATTTTCTTTTCGATGCATATTTTTTTTCATCAACGAAAATAGAGCAATTCAATACAAAAATTGTAAAATATAAAGCTCTCTTTAATATAGAAAATTTACCAGGACACATTTTTCTAGAAAAAAAAAAAACGCGTTCAAAGTCTACATAGTAAATAATAGCCCAGTAGTTGCTCATGCGCGGAAAGTGCAAGCCGGATCAAGCGTGGCGTCGAATCCAATTTAGGACAAGTGATTTTTTATTTCTTAAAATTTGCTTTTTTTCGGTAAAAAATAATGAACACAGAGGCTTGCTTTTCTAATCGATATTATGGTTTAATAATTTTCGTGTATTATTTAATATTCAAAGAAAAAAAAATCACGCGTGAGCACCTACTGTGCCATTTGTTACTCAGCGTCGGACATATCTCGGTCAATTTTTGTTGCAAGACATTAAAAAAAGAGGCTTTTGCTGGCAATGACTACGTGCTCATCCAGAAAACCCTAATAGTTGTGAATTACCCTGTATCACACATGTGGACACGTCGACATGTATATATGAGGTTTGACACCGGATATTCCCGTTGCAACGCATGGAAACAAGGCTGTTTCCCCTTTCTGTCTCTCTCTCTCTCTCCTCTCTCTCCTCTCTCTCTCTGGTCCATCCACGTTCTCCCTAAAACGAAGCGATCAGGCGACTCCAGCAGCGTATCTGGTAGTGTATATCCCATGGATATTCGTGTACCGGTGAGCTTGAGCTTGCTCGATCCACCCCATCCACGTGCACGTTCATGGATCTCCAGAGCCACAGAGACGACACTTGGTGTGCAAACTATCTCGTGGGAGAGCCCAGTCGCGTTCTCAGCCAAGGTATATCCCCACAGGACTACGCAGCATCACAAATTTCAAGATTCGACGAACCGAGCTGTTTTTCTTATCTCAGTGCAGTGTCTCATAGGCAAAGCAACCGCAAGAAAGACCTGACCACTTTTTCTTCCATGTCTACTATGATGCTGAAGTTTGCATCGTTGAAATGCAACGAAAACTCGTAATCTTTTTATTTTCATTATTATCCAAAATCATATTTTTCAGATTCAGATCGTGGATCGCTAAATGAGAATCCTTAAAAAATGTTTGCGTGATATTCGTAGCTCAAATTTGCCAAAGAAAATTTGGCAACTTGAGAAAAAAATTAATTTTCGGCGCACTCCAATGAAATACTTCACTTCGAAGATTCGCTAAAATTTAACGAACGAAATGTTGGTCGTCACGTCCCGTGCAAAAATTTCTTGCGGAGTCCCTAAATCGCACTATATACTCCTAGGGATTTAATAGGGACGCCGTACGTGGGCAGTCCACATTGGAATCCGAGTGGATACCGTGCTATTTCCCGATTCACGTCTATTGAGAATTTGTCATTTGAAATTCTCAATGGGAATTTGTTGGATCTCCCAAAAAAATATATCCTTTTCTGATCCCGTGCACAAATTGATTGAGGAGTCCCAAGATGCACCCACATCGCTATAGGAATTTTTTAGGGACACCGCACACAGGGAGTCTTCATCGGGATCCAATTGGATGCTGCACTGTTCCCCGATTGACATCGTTTGAGAATTCTTACGACGGTCGCTTCGAAAATATGTGAAAAGGCACGAGAAAAAAGTCGACGTGTCGAAACATAATTTATTTAACAATAAATAACACGATAATTATAGTGGATTTTCAGTGATGCGATTCAAATCGATTTTCAAGATATTCGTTTTTTTTAAGCGAGTTGTATATTTTAAAGATAAGATTTATACTTTCACAAGATCCACTCGTTTTGTATATCTATATATTCCGATGAGCAAATTTAACGTACAGAATACGATGTGAACCATGCATGGTCGTTTATGGTTCGATAATGTAGGAATCCTTCTGAATTCAGGTGGATTCGTGCATTGCAATATAATGAGGAGTCCCAATTCGAATCCAATGTACGAGCGTGACGTTTTAGTGTAGGGATCCAATGGGGCATCCCATAGGATCGCAATCAGGAAGTCAGGAAAAGTATGGGAATCTAATTACATCCTAATCAGGAAGTAAGGATAAGTATGGGAATCTAATTACATCCCAATCAGGAAGTAAGGATAAGTATGGGAATCTCATTGGACCCCTACAACAATTTTTGCACGGGGTGTGTTTGTGAAATAAAAAACCCTGACATTTCCAGCTTTTCTCACCCTGTTACCTTAGGGTACACCGAGGATGAACACACCGGCGATGAAGAATTTCATTACTCGATCACGCGCATAATCTTGCGCCATTGTAACATATTATTACTATTTTTTTTGTGGTGCGAAGCCTCGCTTATTATATGCGGCACCAAAACCCTTGGCTGCGTAGTTATTTATGCCTCATATCGTCCCGAGTGATGGGCATAAACGTCGGCAGGAATATTTACAATGGGTGAAAAATGCCGCGGAGTACATATGTGCATATATATATATATATATATATATATATATATATATATATATATATATATATATATATATATATATATATATGGATGTATGTATAGGCTACGTAGAGGACTTCTCCGAAAACATCTGCATTACCTTGCTACTTATGATGATGGGACGGTGTACACGCGAGAATACAGAGTTTTTTTTTTTAATGGAACGCTTATATGCACACATACATAAATATGTATACGTTCGTGTGTGTTCAAGCAACCACGAAAGTTGGTGCTCAAGTGCGGTAAAATATTTTCGAATAAAACAGAAATCAAAGAATCCCTTCAAAAGCAACGACAGTCGACTGCTGAGCCCCTTTTTCACGTCTTGTCGTTTATTTTCTATTTGTACATTCGTTTTTCTGTCTGAAATTTAGATGGCAAGGGAGAATATGACGCTGGGATGATCTCTGTCGATTTTGGAAATTTTGTCCGTATGTTTTTTTTCGTATAGTTGTATAGCCGAGGGTCTTGACTTCAATTTGCAACATATATTTTGTAGGATTTCCAAAAATTGGAGTTATGACGATTTTTGTGAAGAGTCAGATCGCCCACTGCGATTTACCCGGTTTTTTTTTTTTGCATTTTTGTCGAAACTATGCTTTGAGTAACGATGTAAGTCGTATATCAAAATCTATTCGCCCGATTCACTTGACATTCGGACAGAGCATAGTTTATAATATTCTTTTAATCGTATGACCGGGTGATTTCTCGATATGTGTATCCATTTGTTAATAACGAATGAATAAAGTTATTTTTTTGTTGACAGTCGATTTTATATTGGCTTGGCATTTTCGTAATTTTCAATATTCCAAAAACTATTTTTTTCCCATTTTAGATGACACGAGTTGACAGGACAACCTACACCGATTGGCCATGCAGCCACGGTGGCACTTTGTTTAAATAATAATTGCATTGTTCATCAATATTTTCAATTAAAAAATCAAATTTGACAAAACTATGTATTAATGTAGGTTTGGTGAAGGAAAATAATCAAGATGCCTTTATTTAAACATTACAAGAGGATATTTGAAAACTTGTAATAGTATTAGAAAATGGCTTTTCGTATTAGCCCGACTTCAGGTTCGTAGCCTCGAGACCAGGTCCCATTCCCACATTAATAGTGTATAAAATTCCGTCCTTTCCATCCCAACACTCTTGTCCGAATAAAATACTGAAAATCGACTCGTTTGCTCGATTTTCATAATTACGTTAGTATGTAACCCTTAATAAAATATCACCCTAAAATCCACTCCCGACAAACGAATGAACCCAATTTCCGACATGCTTACATATACTCATTACACTCGATATATATTTTTAAGGACGACGGGATAAAGAAAGGGAGAGCGAGAGAGAAAAGGCGAGGAGAGGAAAAGATTGGACTGTTGGTTCTCCATACCGCTGTCTTTCCACCGCTTACTCGAATACTCTCGATTGGTAGTATAAATTATCACGTGGACGTTTCAACGGTGGCTGCTGCTCGACTTTACAGCAGGAACTATAAAAGAGGGTGATCTCTCCGGCTCCAAGGAGTTAGAGAGAAAGAAAGACAGAGATAGAGATAGAGACAGAGAGAGAGAGAGAGAGAGAGAGAGGGAGGGAGAGAGAGAGAGAGGGAGGGAGAGAGAGAGAGAGGAAGGAGGGAGAGAGAGAGAGTGAAAGTATTGCAAATTCCATGAAGGAATCCCGAGAGATCGGCGACTGATCTCGAAATTTATAACTCCCAGTCTCGTACGACTAAAACGATTAGCGATTGCAACAAGTGTATATATAAACGTATGAAAAATGCTCGCAACACCGGCCAGCTTTATAGTTGTAATAAACGAAGGCGTGGGACGTGGCACCGAGGAAGGGCCGGGGGCAGGGTTGCAAAACAAAAACAAAAAGAGCAAAAAAAGCAAGTGATTTTTTAGTCGACTTTTACGAGGAAGTCTGATCGGATCCCGATGTCTCCGCGCATGTGTATCGCTCGAACTAATATCGAGAGCGCGGGAAAACAAAATAAAGTCGCGAAGCGAGGCGAGGGCTGGCAATTTGATCGAGTGGATGACACGAGTAGTAGCAGTAGCCGGATAAAAGCCAAAACTGTCACAGGGAGAGCCGGAGTCGATAATGAAATCGAGTCCCTCGGAGCGCCTCGACAAAACGCCACGGAGAGGGAAAATCTGCGACATATGGTGCGCAACGATTCACTGTGCATCGCTCACTATCTATGGGCTATGCCGGATAAAATCGTCGGTTCAACGAATGCGAGGAATCGAACGAACAGCCAATCTTTCAATCCAATTGTCAAGGGTTTACGGTGAAGACTACACTGAGAGAAATGCATAGTGTTTACAGCCATATATTAACCATATCTTATATTTCCCTGAAGGGACAATAATTTTTCTATAGCCATAGTTACTGCCAAAAAGATAGTACTGCTTTTTGATATTTTAGCAGTTGTATAAATTATGCACATATGTTAACCGCAACCACCAATCTTACAAGCATACGTTAATTGTTCGTTGCGATAACTCGTGTCGAAAATTGGCAGGGCATCCCTAATAAAATTCGGGACCTTCAAGGGATTATTTGTGGATTTCATAGTTGGGTTTTCCGTAAAAGAGCCGGACTGGGGCCCCTATTCGGGAATGGTAGGGTAGGTAGGTTGATTAAAACTATTGTCTAAGTACGGAAATCAAGTGGAGGCCTTCAAGAGGTGTAGTTGTAGATTCCCTAATAGCGATTTCCCCAATACTACTAAACTTTGCCATTATAGGGGCAAACCCAATACTACTAGACTTTGCTATTAGAGGGGCAAACCAGTAACTTGACTAAAGAATTTGTGGCATAATAATTATCGAGATCGATTAAATATAATAATTAAACTAAGCTTTTAGTAGACGAGCTGTGATGCCGTGAACCAACACAAATGCAGTTCGTTCATTGGAACAACGCGGGATCAAACGTGTTAAAATATGCGACAGAATTTTAAGCCTCAAATGTATTGAAATAGCACATTTCTTTTTCATAGTGCACACACACGCACGTACGCATATGGTTGCAATACTTTTTATGAGGCACCGTTGAGGCAATTTTAAAGACCCTGGTTATTTTGCCTTCAATGGCCCTCAGTAGCAAAGTGTGACCGGCCACTGATGGCCCATGTGAGGCTTCCAGACTAGGGCCGTAATAAATTTCGGGAAAATCAAGATGGAGTTTGCAAAAAACACATAGTTCTCAAAACTACTACGTCATGCTTGTTCCAGCTGCAAATTATTTATATCTTCGCTGTAAGTAGACGTTACCACAATTTTTGTTTCAAACGGTTACTTTTCATAAGGTCTGTTAGCGAATTATACTCGACAAACGTTGATGTTAATCATATGGAATGTAAAAACTGAAATAGAATGGAAGAAGTTTGACTTGAACGAAACCTAGCATACAGTACACAACATTAGTATTTGTGCGCTGATTTTTTGATAGGGCTGAATTAACCATATCTATATTGTTAAGCCTTTTACAATAGTTAATCATTATTTCAGGGATGATAGATAGTCAAACACGACACCCAAATCGCTGTGCTGGTTAGATATACTTTTCGCTTATAGTTGGGTCAACCATATTATGATTTCCAGCCGGATGAGCCGGTTGGAAACAACCGGTTGTTTCCAACCGGATAAGTGGGACCATTTTTTATAACCGGATGAGCAGGACCTTTTTTTCGAACCGGATGAGCGTCAGTGAAGTGCCCAAAAAATTGAATACTCTGGACAGAGAGGCATGGTTCGGAAGACGAAGACGACGCGAAACGGCACCAGGTTTGTATTTTCGGGTTGCGGTCTTATTTAGGGGTAGGATTTAGGGTGGTTTTGCTCGTGAGAAATGCCCCATATTTTTGTAAGATCTGTAAATGAAGTTTGAGCTGAATCGCGAGATATCGCGCTGACTGGGGCGGACAAAGGGAAGAGAAAGAGGGAACGTTGTAAATTAATGTGTCACACCTCGACTGGACTCATCCAGTCGCGTTATCTCTCCATAGTTTTGCGCATTTATCTCCTTCTCTCTCCCTCTCTCTCTCTCTCTCTCTCTCTCTCTCTCTCTCTCTCTCTCTCTCTCTCTCTCTCTCTCTCTCTTGCCCCTGAAGCGAAAAGACCACAAGTTTAGCAATATGCCACGTGATTCCCCTTCCAATATTTCATCACTTGATCTCTGACCGCTCTCTTCTTCATATATATTATGTCCCCAAGCAGAAGAGGAACATAGAGCCTAGCTAGAGAGAAAGGAAGATGGCACAGGAGCCACAACAAACCGCCGTAATACTTGCTACTTCCTTTTTTTTTCGGGAGAAAAGTTATTGCAACTGCCTGCTCGGCTTTCCCAACTTCGGAACGAGAAAAAGTTAGCTCGGAACAGGACGCGAACGAGCGGCGTGCGTGTCACGTCAATGGACATCATGGACTTTCACGTCCTCGGTAGAAATCTGGCGAAGGATTTTTTCGCGAACTGTGACGTCGTTGACGTCGAAGAAGAAAAATAGTAGACTGGACAGATTCGAAGCAACTAGCGATCGCGTCGGAAGAGAGCTTGTTTTTCTCGCGTATTTTCATTCGATGTATTGGATTGTGTCACAAATATGAAGGTTGTAAGTTGCGAAGGCACTTGTCCAGCTGGATTTAGGACATGGCTTGTACAGTGGGCACTTCAATTTTCTGGTCGTTTTTCGACCTTGTAGTTCTTGCCGCTTTCGCGACCTCTTTAACATCGACATGGTACATTCGGGAAGGACTACCTGCTTTAGGTGGTTTCCCAACCATTGAGCTGAGAAAAAAAGATGTAGAGTCAATGAAGAGTCCGATGATGCCGGCTGGAATGAAGACCGCGATCTTCGAAATGGATTTTGGGGTCAAATCGTATTGAAAGTTATGTATCAAGATTATTGGGGAAAAAGAGTGCCGAGAAATTCTAGGAAATTCTTTCTGCTTTCACATACCAGACCTCAAAAGAAAAATCTTCAGCCGTTGTCAAACCACATTTCCGAAAATGAGGGACTTAAGGGGAAAAATACATGCCAAGGGTGTTTCAAAATGACCTGGGATTTTCAATTGCGCGCCATTTTTTTTTGTGGCGAACGTAGAGCACTCATCTTTGACAACTGGCATCAGGAAGTGTTAATGTTTAGTCATGGAGAACTACACGATCGAGCAGCGTATAGAAATTGTGAAAATACAATGTGAAACAATGCAGTAATTGCAGACGAAGTTTCATGGTCATGTTATCTCGCGTCGCGGCGATGTGAATTGGCCACCAAGATCGTGCGATTTGATGACATTGGCTTTCTTTCGGGTTTATTGAAGGGAAAGCGTCTGCCAATAATAAAATATTCGTACTTTTTAAATAAATAATACGTTTTATCAATAAATTAAAATGTCAGGTCATTTTGAGACACCCTTCAGATGCATAAAAAAAAGGAATTTTTTTTCTACGTAAGATAGTAGAAGCTAAAAGATTATTGTATGGCTCTGGATTCGCTGATTAGTTGGTAAATCACTGAAATCATTGAGTTTTCGTAGTACGAAACTTTAAATACGTTTTTCTCAAAACTACATTTTTCAAGTTTGTGGGAAATATAACTTCAAAACGAGTCAACTGAATAACAATATTACCTTGAACTTATACCGAATTGTTTATGGAAATCACTTTTAAAAAGTACTTTTCTATTGCGAAAAAAAAATGATAACGTTATGTAAAGTTTATTTTTATTTTTCTAAAATGTCCCATTTTTTTATTTTTCAACTTTTCAAATATTTCTTAGGTATAAGTTCAGCATTTGGATGTTAAAATACTAAAAATTCTTGGTTCATATTTTTCAGATCAATATTGAAGTCGTTGGATTTTACACAAACGGACAATTACCGGCAAACCTTTTTGGAAGACCACGCCATAACGTATGGCCATTTTGCAATATTAAAAAAAAATATACTTATTCAAACAGTTTAATTATGTAATAAATTGTAACTAAAGTTTCATAAATGTAAAAGGTGTTAGTCCTTTCAAAAAAAAAAGTTCAAAATTGTGTATTCTTTCGTTGTCTTCATGTTTTTCCCCCCACGTCAGCCCGAGAAGACAAGTGAAGAGACAGGAATTCCGATTTTCTAACATCATTGAGATAGAATTTGTGAAGCACGTCTGTGCGCCATGATAAAATAGAATCTCGAATGCCAATTGATGGCGAAGCCTCCGAGATGACCGTACCTTCAAGCCAGTTAAAACCGTTCGTGTAAATAAAACGACCCCTCACATTTTGCGCAGTTCGTCAGCGGTTGTTCGGACAGTAATTAGCGTAGTACAGGCTACGGCAACTGCGTTCGAACCTCCCCTCCCGTCTATTTCCAATGCGGAGAAAGGCACATGGAAAATTTGATTCCATTTCGAGGCAAGAAGTGGCAGGTATGCCAATAAAAAAAAACCGGGTGATTGGGTATCGTTTACACCGAATGGGGTTTCGGAAAACTAGTCGATAAATGAGTCGGCAGAGTGAAAAAGACGGGAGGGAAAGGTATATCGGTGCGATTTTGTGAGGAGGGCTCGTTCGTAATAATATATCGATTATGAGACTGATACGAGGTATAGGAGAGGTAGGAGGGAGAGGAGGCGAGGAGGAAGGGCACATAGGAAAACTGGACTCTCCGTATTCAGGAGTGGGTAAACTGTCCGAACGGTCGGAGAGTGTTGAACATACTGGCGGCATATGGTCCACGTCCGCTCACCCCTTCATACTCAAATGTGCACGTATATCATTGAGCTGACAAACACAAGGGCGCAACTGACACCACCAATGTCAGGAAAGTTCTTGGATCACGTCCGTTCGTTCATCAGGCATCCCCATCAGTGTGTCTGCGGAAAACCAACACACCGAGATCTAGCATTGATAACTGGGAAGCCCCTTCCAGCCTCGCAGGCTGATAACGGGCGCCCGATGGTCTCGAGAGCACGCAACCCTCTAAATACCGTCGATTTAGCTCGATTCTCCGCTATATATCCAATAAAAAGTCATCGAGCCGCATCGACACGCGCTCAACACATATGGACGGACAGAACACGTAACGCCGCGAATTGGGCTCGCCGCGCGCGCTGCGCCGGTCTCAATGCTGCAGTCCGCCAGGCTAGATCGATTCATCAAAATCAAGCCGAGCGTATAAACATTCATATACAGTTTATGGCGAGTGAGAGGACCCGAAAAGGCCTGAGGGACGAGAACTATGACGTATATACTCGTCAGCGCATAGACGGTTCAAATTAATCACCGCTCGGCCCAATTAGACGTTTTGTTGCAGTTTTTCGCGATCGAGACATGTACGCAAAAGGACGCAACGGATTGGTCGCTGGAGGCCGATCATTGCGGCCAGTCAAAAACGGAATACTGATTGATCCTGCCAGGTGTGGTCTTCGGAAGTACTCATGAGGCTGGTTTGCAGCTGATTTTGAGTTTTCAATCCAAACTGCTAAAAGTGCCAACTTGCTAATTTAGTCTGAGGGCAATTTTCTGCTTTGTATAAAAAAAAATGTGGGATTGAGAATGTTTTATTTGAAATTCTCAACCGGAATTTGTAGGATCTCCCAAAAAAGAAAGATCCGTTCGTGCCCCCGTGTACAAATTTAGATCCATTCATTTTGTTTATCTATATATTTCGTTCAGAAAATGCAACGGACGCAATTATAGGGGATCCATCAAAAATCGTATCGGATTCTGCTCGATAATGTCACAATCTTCTAGGCCTCAAATTGGATTTGTACATTAGATTCCAATGCGTGACGTTTTAGTACAGGAATCCAATACGATGAGCCATTAGATCCCTGTCAGGAAGTAGACACAAGTATGGGAATCCAATTGGATCCCTACGACAACTTCTGCACGGGTTCTCTGATAAAACTTCCATGCAATAAGTTGCCAAAAACGATACCATGGATGTCGCGACGATAGTTTCCTGTCTTAAGTTGCAAAGGGCCAAATTTTGATACACGTCCGGCTGATAAATATTTCGGGAAAAAAGTGTCGGAGCCACAGCCGCGATCTGTCCCCTATCGATAAAGAGACAACGATATTCACAGCTTGTTTATAGGGGTTCTTTTCCCATGGGTGTATATTGCGGGTAACCCATCTGTGTGTAACGTGGGCAGAAGTTCGAGGGGCAATGGAGCAAGCTCAGAAGAGTATGGTTGAAGGTGGACGCAGGGGCTTTTCACCTTGTTCTCGACACGGGTCGAGGCAATTTTTTCGATGGAAGGGGGATGAAAGCCGAGGAGCAGCGAGAAAGGCCGGAGGAAAAAGGAGCAAGAGAGAGATGGAGCTGGTTTAGGTGGTGAAAGCACCAAGTGGCCCGGAGGACATCCCCATAGATCCCCGAGTGGGATAAAAACGTGAAACAAAAAGCCGATTACGTAACCGAGGGATGAAATACGAGGAGCGGGAGGGGAAGGGGGGCAAGGGAAGAAGAAGGAGAGAGGAGTGCTACGAGCCCAGGATGGAGGCGGTGAAGGAAAGGGCTTTAGGCGGGACAATAGGGTAATTTTCACGCGAGATTTGGGAGCCGATTTTGCGAGAGAAAAGGAACAAACACTTCCAACACTTGCTCTTACCATCTTTCTCTCTCACTCGTTCGTTTGGAGAAAAAGAGGAAGATGGAAGAAAAGTTTTTTTGTCTCCTTTCCTCTCTATCTCCCGAAAAATACTGAACGAAGAGAGAGAGAGAAAGAGAGGGCAAATTTTGGGAGGGATGGTCTTTCCCTCCAATACGAGAAAGACAAAGAGAGAGAGAGAGAGCGAGAGAGAAGGAGAGAGAGAAGAGAGAGAGAGAGAGAGAGAGAGAGAGAGAGAGAGAGAGAGAGAAAGAGAGAGAGAGATTCTCACTGTTCCTGCTGAACATAACTCGGATGTCGCTCTCTCTCTCTTGCTCGCCTTCATGAGATACGAGCGTCGGGCCATTTCAATGTAGCCACCGCGTTTGTTATTCCTCCATGCCCACTTTGTTATTCGTAAACCGTTGCACGATCTTTCTCTTTTTCTCCTTCTACTATGCTGGCTTCCGTTTCGGGACAAATGGCTCTCTGTCTCTATCTCTCTCTCTCTCTCTCTCTCTCTCTCTCTCTCTCTCTCTCTCTCTCTCTCTCTCTCTCTCTCTCTCTCTCTCTTTCTCTCTCTCTCTTTCTCTATCACTGCGTATGCATGCCACACGAAACGTTTTTTTCATTTGGCACCCTCTTAACGCTCATATCCTAACGTATGCTCCATTTTTTTCCCCGGCCCCGAATTCTCGACGCCCTCTCCCGGCATCGGTGGCAATATTTTTTTTCTTTTTTTTCAACATCTCTTCGTCTGTTTATCTTGTTCTCTTCCAACCGCTAAATCGTATATATTTTTTTTCACACACACACGGGGACATATATGACTGATGAAGTTTACGATCGTTTGTCGGGCAAAATAAATAAACGCGTGCGACATGACGATAACTAATTGGGCCGCTGTATAGAGTTAGAGAATGGAGAAAGAAAAGTATTTGCTGCGGTTACCTTGACATCGAGTGTCGTAAAGGCGCTGAATTAAACTCGTGGACTTACCTGCAACATAGAGAAAAAAAATGGATCAAGTTACATTCGTGCGCTGTCGTAAATTTTTTTTTTGCTTTAAAAATTGCTTTTTACCGTTCTTTACGATCTCGCGGGTGAACTGTACGGTGACAGTTGAACGACATAATATATCGACGAATGTGGAGCCGTTTCGAAACGTAGCTTGAGGTATTTTGGAAAAAAAATCGGACGGCTGGCCGACAGCGTTAGCGAGGTAAAGAGCAACAGGATTTAAAACGTGAGAGTGAGCAATAGGAGGGGATAAAAACAACGAGGAAACCCATTGCGTAAAACACGAAAATGCGTGATCGTTAAAATTTTATTCACCAAATTGCGATAAATCCTTTAGTTAAATCGCCGAAACCCACTCACGCTCCCTCTCTATCACTCACTCACTCACTCTCTCTCTCTCTCTCTGGCATGCTCTGTCGCTCTCATTCCGTGGGATTTATCGTCGGAGCCATGACGAGAGCGGTTCGTTAAATTGAAACGCCCGAAAAATGCAGTGAATTATTATCGTGGACTATTTTTCAACTGAAATGAATTTTTATTTCAGTTTTTTTAAACGTAAGCATAAATCCACAGCTGAAATTTCTCTCTTCTCGCTTCTCCTTTCTCCGGTATAAAAAAAACAATCTTACATCGATTCCCAAAGATTATCGAAATGAATACCATCCGTTCTCTCTCTCTCTCTCTATATATATATATATATATATATATATATATATATATAGGCTCATCGATGATGTGAAAGGTTTGCACGGAGATTCCTACCGATAGGGGTCGTTCGCGAACACGGGGAGAACGAGAAGGATAGCGATGAGAGAGAAAGCGCGAGGATATAGCGGAGATTTAGCCATGTAATTGGCTCAGCTGGTGTTGACGCGATCCTATCATCAATACCTCATCAGCCACCGTCGGGAAACCTGTATCCCTGTCTGGCAGTTCACCCTCTCTTCCTCTCTCTCTTTCGATATATATAACGTACGTTTATATGTATATATCTATATATATACATAACCTTAAACGTATCCCGCCCGTTCTCGTGGGGGTGTCTCTCCGCTTATATATATCGAGGAGTTCCCGACCCCTTGGGCCACGAGAACATCCCCATCACGGTTGTCCTACCTAGATCATATATGTTTATATATATAATCAGATGGGAAGGAATAAATGCGTTATATATATATATATATATATATATAAATAAAATGCATTTATTCGTTTCCACCTGAACAAGATAACGTTCCGCGAATACCAAGCATGATATCCAGAACCTTCCCGTGCAGAAATATTGTCATGGATACAGTCCGATTCGGACTAGGATCTTGGTTTCTCAATCGTGATCCAGTCGAATATCGGATTGGATCAGGGAGCGAAATGTAACGCTCGCAAATCGCATTCCAGCCATGATCCTAATCCGGACCTATTAATAGGATCCAGGTTAGAATCCCGAACTTCTAGAACAAGATCTAGTTCGATATCAAATCGGATCCCAGGGATGAATGTAAAAATCACCAGGAGATACCGATGCGTATCAGCTGGAGACGCTGGACGTTTTCTGAAATCATTTATTCAAGGATCTGAAAAAGATTAGGTAAAACTTAGGATTGCCGTTTAACTGGCCGACTAGATCTGGCCGACCATTTAACTCGCCGATCAGATCTCGCCGACCATTAAACTCGCCGACCAGTGAACTCGCCGACCAGTGAACTCGCCGACTGGTAAACTCGCCGACAGGCGGTCTCGCCGACCGGTGAACTCGCCGACCCGCAAAGTGAGAGAGAGAGAGAGCGAGAAAAAACAAGTTTGAATCGATATTTATTTCCGTAGTGACCCAAACAAATCCAAACAAACCCAAACAAACTCAAAATTTTGCGAAAATTGCACAATTTCAGTTTTACAAAAAAATAGTCGGCGAATTTCTAGTCGGCGAGATCTTTGGTCGGCCAGATCTCTGATCGGCGAGTTCATGACATCGGCGAGTTCTTAGTCGGCCAGATCCTGGTCGGCGAGATCGAGTCGGCGAGTTAAATCATTGCGAAAAATTGGTGCTACAGTATAACTGTCAAACCTTATATATCTTAATAACAAACTTTCGAACAAAATTCTTTACATTTAATTAAAAATTTCGAAAAAACAATATATAGAGCTTGAAAGACTTATTTGAAATACGTATTTCAAATTCTTGCCACCACGTCCCCCGTCTTGTGCTACGTAGTGGGCGCCATCTGGATTCCAATAAGGATACCCCTTCTAGGGAATCCGTATCATATTCCGATCGGGATCCAATTGGAACTTACATATCCCTAAGAAATTTCTGCACGGTTTACGTACGCTCAAATGACGAACGAGATTCTTCGACAAAAAAAAACGAATTCTTTTTTTTTTACGTAAAATGTTCGAAGCTGAAGGACTATTGTATGGTCCTGAAATCGCTGATTAGCCGGTGAGTTTTCGAATGTTTCTTAGGTATCAGTTCAGCATTTGGATGTTAAAATACTGAAAATTTCGGACTCATAATGTTTCACATCAATAACTAAGTCGTTGGATTTCCCACAAACGGACAACTGCCGCCAAAACCTTCCTGCAAAACCACGTCATAACGTCGGCATTTTGCAATATTTTTTAATAAAAAAAAATTATCGAAACAATTTAATTATGTAATAAATTGGACCTAAAGTTTCACAAATGTGAAACATTTTGTTCCTTTCCAAAAAAAAATATCAAAATTGGCTATTTTTTCGTAGTCTACAAGTATTTTCCCCTTAAGAGTAGGCATAGTAAGACAAAGAGACTCTCGTAAGAGTCTTGTATAGGCGCGGACGCAGCGCTCCTCCTGCGAGAGAGACATCTGATCGAGCGCCGCCCAGCGGAAGTCCTCCGAATTATTCACTCCTTCATAGCCGTGGTTGTACGTGTACCGCGCGAAATAAAACGAATTCGAATTATCACGTACCGCAGCTCTGTCTTGTGGTTTGGGCATGTCTTTTTAATGAGCACATCAGGAATTGACAATTCGGTTGTCAAAAAAAAATGTATACGAGTGTCCTATGAGATTTAGGGTGGTAGACAGTCTCGAGATTAAGAAAAGATACTTTATCCAGGCCGAGTAAGCGCCGCAAGAACTCATTCTCGCGTCAGCACTGGAGATGGCGTTTCTATAGTCTGCGCAGTTTGTCTCCTACCTCTATCTTTCTCTCTTGGGGTTTTAATACTGCGGTGAGAGGTCGAAACCACAAGGAAATAAGTGAAGGCTCTCTCATTGTGTAGATGGATGCGCTCTCTCAACTTGCTTCGCCGCGGCCAAATTGCAAAGTACACGCACGCACATCTATACATACATACAAATATATATATATATATTTACACCCTCCATCTCAATGCGTAGCTGCCGAGTGCCACAACGAGGATTCTCCTGCTCACTTAATCCCTGGACTTATGCCGCTGTTAAGTTGCTCAGATTTATACGGCTTAGCAAGAGTGAGTGAGAGAGAGAGAGAGAGAGAGAGAGAGAGAGAGAGAGAGAGAGAGAGAGAGAGAGAGAGAGAGAGAGTGAGAGAGAGAGAGAGAGAGAGAGAGAGAGAGAGAGAGAGAGAGAGAGAGAGTGAGAGAGAGAGAGAGAGAGAAGAGAGAGAGAGAGAGGGAGCGATGTGGATTAGGGGATGCGAACCACTGAAGATGTTACAAACATTCCACGCAACTCATCTACACCTCATATATATGGGCCCTTCCACGCGAAACTTCCTATGACTGACGATCATTTGACAGCCCTCGAGGATCGTGTCGCGATGTAAAAAGCGCGCCGTATCTTGCAAGAGGAAGCGCCGGTGGGGGAGGATAAAACAGATCGTAACGGAACGCACCGAATATATATATATATATATATATGTGTCTGGGATGGCTAGAAGTCGGCGATCATCAAGATGCCCGTATGCGGGCGCGAAGCCCCTTAATGTACCCGCACTGACCGCGCTATCGCACCGGCCAACGCACAGCCGGGATACTTTACGCTAATCGTCAATCAACACCTCCCCATAAGCCAGTGTGGCGTGACAGATGGACGCGGCAAAAAAAAGCAATGGAAAAAAAAAGAAAAAAATAGCTAGCTACTGCATCGTCAGGCATGATACGTGGCTTCCCTTGTACAAGTGTCCGTCCGCGTACGTGTCCGCAATATTATCGTCATTGTGTTTTTCCTCGCGACCCCCCAGCCGCAGGATATTTTGATCCTTTAAGGAAATTTATTCCAATGGTAATATATGGGGGAAGGTGATTTCGAAGACATCCAACTTTGAGGACGGTCTTCGTTAGCTTATTGTCCCTATAGTGGACTTTACGCACGTCCAAATTGACAATGAAAATTTGAAACTCGGTTCAAATATTCTTCAAAACAAATAATAAAACTTGTATTTTGGATGTTTTGAAATAACCCCTAGTAAGGGGTGGGCAATGAAGTTTCTATGGGCCTAATTCCACGCGGGTGAAGCCGCGAACCGAAGCTAGTTTCCAATACAGTCGAACCTCGATATAATGACGTTCCATTCCCTTTCGGTAGACACCCAAAGCCTTGATACAACGAAAAAAAATTATAGATATAACGAATTTATTTTCAGGACCCTCAACCTCTATACAAGGAATTTTTGTGTACAAAACCTCTGTATAACGAAGCGTTCGGTAGCCGAACTCCTTTCCTTTCGTTCAGTTCTCCCCCTCACTGCTTCTACGCGGCCTGTCTAGACCTGCAAATTTTTGAAATTAAACAAAAAAATTGGTTCATTGGAAAATAATCCGCTTTTAAAAATAATGTTATATACATTATGCTCTAATTGCTAATTGCTTGTAAAAATGGCTCTAATTTAAAACTTTCTTTCTTTAAAAAATATCCTCTTTATTAAAATCTCAATATAACGAATTTTTTGAAACATAACCTCGATCTAACGAAAACTCGATATAACGAACTTCTTTGCTCTTCCCTAAAGATTCGTTATTTCGAGGTTCGTTTGTAGTTTGAGTGCTCTTGCTCTGTAACACTTTAAATGCCTCACCCTGTATATATTTATTAATATTTATATGTATCTATATTGCCGCCAATCCGTAATATCCGACGCACACCCCTATTCCATATATATGTTTCGTTCTTTTCCTTTTTTTTTCTTCACCTTCAAACAAAACTCATTTTGAAGGCGAGTCTCGTCTCTCGAGAAGGGATTTGAGGCTGACCGCGCCTCATCGCTCTGTGGCCAAGGGTCTTTCATCCGAGTATTCTCCCAATCCGTTTTATATTCGACCAAGAGAGAGAGGGAGAGAGAGAGAGAGAGAGAAAGAGCGGAGAAACAAATCCTCGTGTTATGTGTATCGTGTTTTTCTTGTCTTTTTTCTTTTCCTTTTTCGCACTTTCGTGCACTCCTCCGCCTCCTCCTCCTCCTCCATGGTCCAGCCTCCTCCTTATCCTTTTACTCTTCTCCTCCTCCTCCCGGGTCCAGCCGTCTGTTCTCTTCATCGTTGTTTCGCGATCGTGTCCGAGGGAGCGACCAACAGCGAGCACGTCCACGATAAACCAAAGTCTCATCATCCGCGGTGGGGGATTTAGCCCGATAACGCGAACGGACATCCCCCGAGCCGGTGAGGGTGTCGGAGCGCGTCCGCTTGTACGGCAAAGAGGCTGAACGAGTCCCCCCCCGCTCCTCCCAGCGGAGAGGAGGAGAAAGGCGGGGGTTGAAAAGTGGCAAAGTCCGATTCTGCGCCGCCACCCCCGAGAGATCGTCGCGCGGACAGGAATGCTCGCGGAGAGGCCAAGGGGGTGGATCAAGAGAAAGCGACAGACAAGCGCGACGACCAGAGGGATGAAGTGGATCCTTCACGCGCTAACCACCAAGCTTCTCACTTGCTCTCTTTATCTCTCTCTCTCTCTCTCTCTTTGATTTGGGTCCACTAGGGAAGAGAGAGAGAGAGAGAGAGAGAGAGAGAGAGAGAGGGATGAAATAAAAGAGAAAGAGAGGACCGATGAAAATGTTGGGGTACGTGATCCGCCACACGAGGATCACCACCGAGCGCCTTTTAATTTAGACAAATCGTTCAGATTAGCATAACGGGATAATTTATACTGGCCGAACGAAGCGTCCGACACTCTCTCTTGATATATATATATATATATATATATATATATATATATATATATATAATATACATGTACATATATCAAAAAGTGACGGGGGTGACACGTCTCTCCAGCTTTACACGCGCGGAAATCCTCTTTCGCCCTTTTGTGGCTTAGATCTTGCTCATCATCATCATCATCAACATGGTTCGGCTCTTCGCTAATGCGCATCCCGCTGTCCCTCGGTCCCTTTGAGCTTCATCGCGCTCTCCGAGTACTTGTCCAATGCAAGAGAATCGTAGGCGTTGATTAGCGAGATTTTTACGCTTTTCTATCGAATGATTCGCGATGAGTCAGTGAGTAAAGGAAGATTTGTTTTTATTTTTCTTAACGTTAATTTTCTTTGGCTGATAGACGAATCTGCGAAGCATCGATGAGTCGTTTAAGAGTCGAGAGACTCGTGTATGTTAGAGTAGTGCGTGCATTCAAAGTGAGACCGCGAATAAGCCGTGTCACATAAATACCCGAAGCGCGCCCCGACCGACACAATTTCCAACATCAATATAAAAACTCAATCAGGCCGAGTACGAGATACGGGACGTAGATACGGAACGCGGGGAGAGTGGGAGGGAATCGGCTCGCTCGATTAATCGAATTGGCTCGGGTGTTAATTTGACAGTCGGAGATCTAAGCAGTCGAGGATACGCGCGCGAGTGTGGGTCTGTATACAGGGTGGCGAGAAAGGTTACGTTTATGAGGAAATTCTGGATGCCTTGTATCGATTCCTATCGGAATCGGGCCTATACACTGAGAGAAAAATTCTTTTGATATTAACTAGATGCGTCTATTTGATTTTTTAAATTTGAATTAACTAGATTTTTCGCGAAATACAATTTTGCCTATTCCATTCCATTATTAAAATGATTTATTGGAAATATATTTATTTATTCAAATAAAGATCTATTTAATATCGTTTAATAACTAAATATTTTATTTATTCATAATAAATCTGTGATTTGGTTTCATCTGTTAGTATAAGACAAAAGAGACAGACAAAAATGGTACACGATTCAGTCTCTCAAAAATCTCATGGCTTTCTTTTCATTAGACGACTGTCGTAACATTCTGCAGCTGAGGAAAAGGGTTAGTCTTTTTATACATAAATAGTCGCGCCTGTTAATAAAAGGCACAATGATATATTCCTTTTTTTCCAAATAACAGTCTTGCCAGTGAAAAAAAAGAAAAAAATGTAACTTTTATTCACCGCACTTTTATGTCATGAAAGTATACTCCTTTTTCGTATTTATGCGATATATCGTGTTTTTTGTCTTTATTTATTTAAACTGAATCTAATCTTTATTTATTTAATTTTAATATATTGAATATTTGAAAAGAATAGCTTGAACGAATAAATAAATAAAAATTGAAACAAATAAATTCGTAGTAGGCTGTGAGACAAGGAAAAAACCTATTTGATTTAAATAGATGCCATTTAAATTAAATATTTTTTTTATAGCAGTGCACGTTCGATTCGAAAATATGTGAAAAGTCACGAGAAAAAAACTTGGCGTGTTGAAACATAACCTGCACGCCTCGTGAGCGTATACATGTGTGGCGATGTTATGTCAAAGTGCAGTAAAATAAATAACAAAAGTTAATTACAGTGGAATTTCAGTGGTGTGCTTTAAATCGGTTTTGAAGATATACTTTTTTGAGCGATTTATACTTTTTAAAAAATAAGATTTATACTTTTTAAAGATCCATTCATTCCGTGTAGCTATATATTTTGTTTAGAAAATTCAACGTACAGAATGCGATGGGATGCATTAAGAATCGAATCGGATTCTTTTCGTTAATGTGGGAATCCTTGAGAATGCAAATTGGATTCGTACATTGAATTCCAATGGAGAAACCCGATTAGAATCCAATGTACGAGAGTGACGTTTTAGTATAGTAATCCAACGCGATGACTCATTGGATTCCTATCAAAAAGTGGACACACGGGAATCCAATTTGATCCCTACGACAATTTCCGCACGGGATCAGTTCAAATGATAACGGAAAAATACTTATATTAGTTTAAACGACTAGCAAATGCTTTAAAAAAACTTCCAAGAGGAACGTACACAAGAAAAAGAGAAAAAAGCTTATGCTACAGGAAAACTGGAAGAACAATTAAAAATTGCTGTTTTGTCGAAAAGTGAAAGAGATCATAGAACATCCATGGGGGTGCTTCGGATAGGTATCGATACGAGGCATCTAGATTTTCCGTTCGGGCATCACTTTTCGGGCCACCCTGTATATACATTGAGAAATAATATTTCGATGCCGCCATATCAATATAGTATTGGTTACGAGGACATCTGACCTTAAAGGACGTCCCTCAAAGGCGAATGTCTTCAAACTCATGTCCCTGTATATCTATACATTAATGCGACCAACGGGAACGCGGGACGCGAAAAGGCATCCTCGATTCGAGTCCGAGAGAAGCTCGATTCTTAATTGAACGTTGCCCGACGCTCCCGAGTTATGCAGCGGCGCTATTATAGAGGGCCTCGAAACTTTATTATTTCGCGGTCACGGAACTCTACAATATATATATATATATATATATATATATATATATATATATATATATATATATATATATTATATGTATGCATCTGATGCGTATATGCATTTGTGGAGTTCTTTTTTTCGTGCCACGAGAGCAATCGCAGCCGGTATAAAACAAGAAGTAAAGGCGAAGAGATAGAGAGAGAGAGAGTGGGATCGCATAAAATCGTTGCTCCTGCATCATGCAAAAAGCACTTTTGCCCGGTGAAAAGGTGATCCAGAGACTCCTGGCATCGTCATCTCTCAAGCTTGACCGGCCTTTTTTCATTCCTCTCTCTCTCCGTCTGTCTCTCTCCCTCCCTCCCTCTATCTCACTCTCTCTCTCTCTCTCTCTCTCTCTCTCTCTCTTTTGGTTCGCGCGCAGGGGTCGAAGAAACGCGAATGCGAACTACGTGGCCTTGCGTTTTACGATCTTTTGACGGACCACATCTCACGCCGCATCAACGACAAGCCCGTGAGAGTCTTATTTTCGCTCTTTCTCTCTCTCTCTCTCACTCTCTCTCTCTCTCTCTCTCTCTCTCTCTCTCTCTCTCTCTCTCTCTCTCTCTCGTTCTTTCTTATTGGCTCTCCTCACCTCCCATATGATCATAGTAACAAAGTTGCGAAAATTTGCATGCCTATGCCGAACGACGAGAAAAGATCGAGAGAGCAAGAAAGAGAGTCCGGAGAATTACCAATATACAGCCCCTTAAGGATCCTTCCTACCAGTCTGATGAGCATTATAACGGGTGACTCGAACTCCGGGGATAAGGATTATTATCATTCATCGAGTGAATACATTTCACCGCGCAGCTTTGCATACATGAGATATTCCACGTGCAATCCTTGTTTTTTTTTCCTTCCCGATCTCGAGGGTTGATCCCGGCAGCTTTTTCAAATCACCGCGGGCCCGCATCGAGTGGGAATTATGAAACGGCGCGGACTTGGGATTGCACAACGATTATTTTGGAAGATTTTACTTTCGAACGAACACGTTGTCGAGGGGTTAATAAATAATCATTTACTCCTTCGTATACCTTTACAAGCTTCATTATTTTCGGTTGAGATGGATAACATTCGCGCGACTTTGATTCTATATCGGACCAAAATTAATGTCGAAATATTCTCGTGTCAAGGACACTTGCGGAAAATGTTCTGGAGACCGGACACCCGACCATTTTCCATGAGGTTGCCTATTGGAAGTTTGGTCCGGAAGTTTCTGAAGATCTGAATCTGAGGATCGTTTGGAGGATACAGACCTCGAGAGAAGGACCTCGTATGGAAGAAGGTCCTCAGAAGCTCCAATAGGCAACCTCATATGAGCTTGACCATCGATATTGGCGAGTTGATATCAGAGAGTTACCGAACAAGATAGGATCGACGAGTAATGCAGCTCGTTCGACTTCCTGCTCATAATTCTACATCCCTCTCTCTCTCTCTCTCTCTCTCTCTCTTTCTCTCTCTCTCGCTATCTCGATGTGGGCGCTCAAGATCCTCAATACCTCGAGCACTAAGTGCACAGAATTAAAAAATAAATCTCAGAATCATCAGTGGAAGAAGAGTAGGATAGGGAGGGGCATGTTGAGCAGTCGGGAAAGTTGGGCAATCAAAATATCTGGAAAACTAAGCACCGCACGCGGGTGCATCAAATGGTGGAAAGAGAGGTATGGGGGAGGGTACCACATAACGTCTTCGCCCATTGCCACGTTTCAATATTTTTGCATCCAAAAGTAAAAGAAACGTAATTGAAAGATTTCTTCTAACATTGTATGAGAAAAAATCTTTCGAAGTTCATTGCAATTAATATTAATCTTTCAAAACCTAACTAATTAACAAGCAACTGTTGGTTTATTACTGCATTGTACTAAATCATGTTGCATACGTCTAATTTTTTAAATGCAATTCTCACTTTGCCGAACTTACCTCATGCTCAACTTACCCCACTATCGGGGCAGGTTGAGCAAATATGGTCTTAGTCATTTGAGAGCGATTAGCTGTGAAACAATAAGGATAACAGGAATTATCGTCTACATACTTATTTTCCCGGATAAATGTCCTATTGACCAAAGTAGGTTTCATTTTTATACGGCAGACTGTTACCCGAGCAGAAATCTAATCAGGCTGCCTGAGGATCCATCAGGGCCGGATCAGGGATCAATAAGGCGCCCTGATCAGGCACGCATTATTTGCGCCGGACAGGGGCCTTATCAGGTATCAATAAGGCGCCCTGATCAGGCACGCATGATTTGCGCCGGACAGGGGCCTGAGCAGGGATCAATAAAGCGCCCTGATCAGGCACGCCTGATTTGCGCCAGACAGGGGCCTGAGCAGGGATCAATAAGGCGCCCTGATCAGGCACGCCTGATTTGCGCCGGATAGAAGCCTTATCAGGTATCAATAAGGCGCCCTGATAAGGCACGCATGATTTGCGCCGGACAGATTGGGCCGGAAAGATTGGGACGGTCATCGCCAAAACCGGAACAAAAACTAAACGATCAAGTCAAGTAAAATAAAAACTTAAACTTTAAAAAAATGTTTTCATATGTTTCATATTTTTAATAACGTTAGTAAACTTGATAACGTGTAACTGCGATAATAATTTAATAAATGTTGATCTATTTTTGAACAAAAAATTAATCAAATGATTGAGCCAGATGACACGCATGTCTCAGGCTGGATGAGGCACCTGATCCGGGCCAGATAAGTTGCTTGATCCGAGCCAGATATAGTGCCTAATCCGAGCCTGGTAAGGTGCCTGATCCGGGCCTGATAAAGCGCCTGATCAGAGCCTGATAAGGTGCCTGATCCGGGCCTGAATTTGCAAAAGCGTTACATCCCTGATCAGGGCCGGACTAAATTTGCCTGATCCGGCCCGGATTTGCTATTGTGGCAGCCTGATCCGGTCCGGATTTCACCCTGAACAAATTTCTGCTCGGGTAAGGAACTACAGGGCGATAATTCCAAACTTGCTCAACATACCCCTCACAACCCTATACACGTAGCCGGAGAGCTCGAACGATATTACGTACGAACCGTGGGAGTCTCGAACTTACCCGCTGAACTTGTTCCAAACAACTCCGAACAACGAGGAAACCTGTCCAGAGTCGAAGAAAAAGGTCGTTCGAAGTTTTTACACTTTTGTTCGCTTCTTTGCAGCTTTTGCGTTCGTTTCTAGTTACAATAGTAAGAAATTAAAAAAAAGGCTATGACAGCTATCGGAGATTTCTTTGGGTTCGGAGATAGGAGTTTTCATGTCTCGTGCCGGGACCAATGGAGGCAGAGAGAGAGCGAGAGAGACAGAGATAGAGACAGAGACAGAGACAGAGACAGAGACAGAGAGAGAGAGAGGGAGGGAGAGCGAGAGAACAATTTCGAGACGCTTATCTCCCATCTTCAATGTAAGAATCTCCCCTGCATCCAAGCTTGACGTTAATTGTCGACGATCGATTCTTCGGCCACGTCTCTCCCTCGATTGCTTCGGACTCAGGTTCTCCATCTCGATTTCACTATGTATCGTTATAGGTCGTCTTTCGTCCGAGAACGAAAGGTCCCAACTCGTGAGACTTGTCACGTAAGGTTACCCTGGTGCAGGACTTTTCGTTCGCCAGATGTGGGCTCAAAGTGATCGGTAACTGAATCGATAGCGTACACTCTTCAGAGAGAGAGAGAGAGAGAGAGAGATGGTGCGTCGAGCGGACGTGTCTCTCGAGCTCTCTTCACGATGCGCAAAACTCTTGTAACCATGTCAAAGTTTTTCTCACGCGTTTTATTGCTGTACGCGTGTGTGCTTGGGTACACGATCGGTTATCGCTCGGGGATAAAACAAAGTATCGATGGAAGAAGCGAGAGAGGGGATGGACAAAAAGTGGCAGAGGGTGAGGAACGAGGAAAGGAAGGGAAAGAGCGGAATTGTTTCTGTTTGGGTTTGTGTGACAATGCAAAGAATAATATCATATGGGTACTAAAAGTAATGATGGTAATTATTCAGATTAAGAGCTTTGATGATAAACAGATTGGATTTTTTTTCTCCCGTGCCAAACCGCCAAAGGACCGTCATAAGTCTACATATTATGAAGGAGAACCCAAACAAACCTAAACATACGATTGAAATTACAAGAGGACGTTGGAGTTGTTTTTCTAATGTGGAGGGCCATGAGAAGTTTGTTTGGGTTTATTTTGGGTTAAATCTGAACAGCATACTGATCGTAATAATATTTTAAGGCACTATTGATGTTTAGAAATTTGAAAGAGTCGTTTTTTCGATATTTTATTTTATTATTCTACAAACCTTTCTGAATATGTCTGTTAAAACCGCTTAGTGATACTCGCAAAACTAGCCGAGTTATAGAAACTATAATGAGTACTCTCGGGGAAGGCGGTCGAGACGCAGCAAACTTTATACGCGTATTTCTCGAAACTATGTTTTTCAAATCGGCAACTACGACATTTCGATGACCAATTGACAGGTTGCGCTCAGATTTGGCATAAACCTTCAAGTGGTAACAGAATTGAGTCGGAATAATATTTATTTTATATATAAAATCGTGGAATGGTCAAGAAAAAAATGGAAAAATTGATAATCAACGTTTAGCATGCAGTAATTTGGTATTTTTTTTTGGTGACTGATACCAAACATCACAACGATCATACACAGATCAAGGATTTTCGACACCAAAAGCGAAATGCTTGTAGACGGTTAAAATTTATATCGCCGAGAGATTAATTTAGGATGCATTACACTGACAGAAAAATTCTTTTGGTATTAACTGGATGTATCTAATTGATTTTTTTTAAATTTGAATTAACTAGATTTTTCGTTAAATAAAATTTTTTCCTATTGCATTCCATGATTAAAATGATTTATTTTAAATATATTTATTTATTCAAGTAAAGATTTATTTAATATCGTCCAATAACTAAATATTTGATTTATCCATAATAAATCTATGGTTTGGTTTCATCTGGTAGTATAAGACAAAAGAGACAGATGGAAAAATGGTAAACGATTCAGTCACTCAAAAATCTCGTGGCTTCGTTTTCATTAGAAGACTGTTTCATTAAAACCCAAACAAACAGCACGATAGTAACGATAATAATAAAAAATATATAATAATAATGATGAAAAATATTAATTAATATAAATAAGTGAATAATTAAGAGATCGAGGTACAAATGAGAAATAACGTTACTGTCGTCATAAAAATATTGAAGAAGAAAATATCGATAATAAATATAATGAAAGTAGATATGTTGGTAATAAAGAGAATAGAGTCAAGAATGGAATAAATTATAGGAAGCGAGAGAGAGCGAGAGAGAGAGAGAGAGAGAGAGTGAGGGAGAGTAACGATTTGCTAGGGGATTGCAGTTCGCTATAGAAAAAAAATAACGAATGTATGGTGCGAGGGAAATTTCGCCGTGAGGGCACATCAGTAATGGCAGCCAAAAAATATTTTACGATAGTAGCAGCGCAAAACGCCAAAAAAAGAGAGAGTGAAAGGGAGAGGGGGGTGGAGAACGAAAGCAAGAGGAAGAGACAAAGAGACACAGTGATAAAATGTGTACCGTCCCGCAGGCGTAAGGACTTTAAATTATTTATCATATTCCGGGAAAGGTTTACACGCAACCAAAATGCAACATACACGAGCATACGCACGCAGAAAAGGAGAACAAAACAAAAAAAGAAGAGAAAATAAAATTCTTGAGCAAGAGTTTGTTCGTTCCAGCATGTCTCTTCGTCCTCGTTTAAATCTCCCGCTTAATCGCTGTGTCAAACCAGTGCTGTAAAATCGTAATGGCGTTTCACCAAACCCCCTCCCCGCTCTGCTCCCCTTAACTCCTTCGGAGTTTAACGCTAATAAGTAATATTCTATATACAATGTGTACGCACGACCTACTGGCTCGGTATTATTCACCTACTGCAATGTCCTCGGTAGTACCCTTTATCACTAATTACGAATTTTTTATACGTAATGATCTATGCATTTATTAAATGTATACGTTTCGACAGTTATTCTGTAGTACCAATTTTTTTCCTAATCATTTTCAGATCCTTGAAGAAATGATTTCAGAAAACGTCCAGCGTCTTCAGCTGATACGGATCGGTATCTCCTGGTGATTTTTACATTCATCCCTGGGATCCGATTCTATATCGAACTAGATCTTGTTCTAGAGGTTCAGGATTCTAGCCTAGATACTATGCAAAGTTTTTATTTGGATTCTGACTATAATCCCCAATAGTTCCGGATTAGGATCCTGGCTGGAATCCGATTTGCGAGCGTTACATTTCGCTCCCGGATCCGATCCGATATGCGACTGGATCCCGATTGAGAAACCAGGATCCTATTCCGAATCGGACTGTATCATCCATGACAATATTTCTGCATGGTTATCGCCAAAAGATGTTTTCCAGGAACTGATCATTACTTTGGCCCACCGGTTTATGTCTCATGGCTCACTGTCAGTACACTACGACCTTTCTCATCATTTCGCAACGATTTTCTCATCCATTTACTCGTCAGTTCCTGATCAATTCCCAAAAAAGAGAACGGCGGATCAGGGCCTGGCCTAAGACCTGTTACATGGCGAATCTGATCTGCATTGGACGGCCTGACCATGGCCTGATATTATCTAGGGACGATAGATAAGGGCAGTACCTTCTCCCGACTCAAATTTCTACACGGGATATTGACACATATTATCCTTACACATGTTTCTTTTATTTTGTCGCTGATCGCCTCGGCTTCCCGATATCTTTCCATGTGTATTCATGTTTTCATATGCCTGTACTCCATGCGGTATGTCAACACGTCGATCTTGTTTCAATCGTATTGAATTTCTTCTTCAATTTTAATTCTTATGCCTCTTTCGATTTTCTTGTTTAGCTCTCCTATATTTCCATTCCATATGGATTGCCAGATTTCTTCCTCACTTATGCTTTTCATTGCTTCTTTTCATTTCTTTTCCCCATTTTTATGGATTGCCATTTGTGATTGCCAAATTAATATGTGTTTATTTATATCAAAATTAATGTGAGAATAAAATGTGTGTATTTACATAAATTTATTCTCTAAATATAATTATGGTCTGATATAGGTAATTAGCGAAGCCTCGGTAGTCGGAACGCAAGCCGGGCTTAACGGCCACCCAACCGAATGTTGGGCCGGGCCAACGGCTGCTAATAAAATGGCCATCGGGCCGCTCATAGACTCGTCCGATTTCGCCACACCTGGGTTTTCCCTTGACCCTTAATGGGCCCCGAGCGCCGCCCGTGGCCACGTACGCGCAGAGCGATTCGTCAATGATTCGAGCGTCGCAATCAAGCATAATCGTAACTAGTCGATGACCCACTTTCGCTCACGTTCGCCGTTTCGCTATCTCGGACATTGTGCAGCCTGCACTGTCATCAACCGCAAGCAGCTGGAATTACGCGTCAATGTCTCCTCGTTCATTTTACCTATACTTCACTTTTTTACAATTTTCTTAAGTTTTGCATTAATGTATGATAATGGCAAAAGTCTTGAATGCCCAGACGAAACAAGGAGACCCCCAATGTATATGGCAAACAAAAAATCACTTGAGCTGACTAAATCTGTCGTTGGGTGAGGCCAACGAATTATTTATTGAAAATATGGAATATTAGGGTATTTTAAGAATTCTTTATTCTATTGAACCAATGAATACTTGGAATAATAAAATATTTTAGTATTGTAATAATAATTTAGTATGAATAATTTAGTTTGCATAGTTTAATTTTAACAATGATTTAGTTTTGAATCATTTAGTTTTAATAATTTAGTCTTAATCGTTGAGTTGTAATAATTGAATTTAATTAATTTATGTTTAATAATTTAATTCAACCCTTCGTGGTCACACTTCCAAATTCAATCGCGGTGGTCACACTTGGGTCGATTCTACCCAATCAGTTTTCAAAAAAGTATTGTGACCAAACTATCCGTCCGAAGTGGTTCAAAAAATTACGGAACATGCTTTGAACTTTCTAGATGATGTACGAAAAATTTATTTATATGAAATAAAATGGCGGCATGTTAAAAAAAATTCATAAACAGGTGAAAACGCAAAAAAGGCACTTTTTCGCTCAAAAAATCATAGTTCCGTGAATTTTCAAAAATTTTGCGTAAAATTTGAACGTGATACTCCTTATGTATGCTTCTTTTGGGAAAAATAGTAGCATAGTGCGCGTTTCAAAAAAATATATTTATTCCAAAATGAGAAGAGGGTCGATGTTATGGTATGAGGATACTTCAAACTCCAGGTAAGATGGTGAATACGGTCCCATTCGAAGTCGGGAACAATTATATATATTTACGCCAAAAATTGATCGACGGGTCGATTCTACCCAGGGTGACCACGAAGGGTCACATAATTTAGTTTTAATGAACCGACACTGGTACCGACCAACTGCTTAGCCGTGCTGGTGCATCAACCAGTGAGCGGTAGGCCAATACTTCTGATACCTTGGTGTAGATACTTAAGTAAAGGTCTGTACACCAGCGAAATAGACGAATATGGGGCCGTCTATACCGATATGGGTTTTCCACAGTTTCCCTGTATCTCGGAAAATACGGTATAGTGTAGTTTAAGACGGCTGTGGACGCAACGGAAGTTAGGTGAGATTAGCGCAATGCGGGTACGGAGTGATAGGACCAGGGTCAATTAGGAAGGGTAATACGTAAAAACCCGCAAGAGTATATGTTGGAACACAAGGGGAAAAAATTAGTTTTAACAATTTAGTTTTTATTCAATTTTTAAGTTTTAATAATTTGAAGTTTAAGTTTTAATAATTCAGTTCTAATAATTCAGTTTTGTAATTTAGCTTTAATAATTTAGTTTTAGTAATTTAGCTTCAATAATTTAGTTTTAATAATTTCGTTTTAATAATTCAGCTTCAGTAATTATTCACTTTTACTAATTTAGTTTTAATTATTCACTTTTATTAAGTTAGTTCTAATAATATACTCGTAACAATTTTGTTTTAATAATTCAGTATTAATAGGTTAGTTTAAACAATAATTTTGTTTCCATCATTTGATTTCAGGAGTTTCGCTTCAATAATAATTTGAATTTAATAATTTAGTTTTATCAATTTATTTTAACAATTGAGCTTCGATAATCAAATATTTTTAGTGTTTCGCCTCAACATTTCATCGGCTACCTACGAATGAACAATTTCGTCGATCAAAGTGATGGTTTTTCCCTTTGTCTATCTGTATATCCGCCCGTGCTCATTGTTCATATTGGCTAAATCGTCTTATACTCCGTACTACCGATAAACTAGCCGATTAACCTCTTTTACCAGACGAGTCTCTTCTCGCGCATCGACTCAAAAAGGAACAACGTTGATCGGTAGGTGTTACATACGCGAGGTCTCACAATTCCCTCGAAATGTATTCACTTATTCACCTCCAGGGCAGCGCAGGGAATCGATCCTCGTGTTAAATTTTAATACACGCTGTGCAGATTCGAGTCATTTATTTTTATGGTTCCGTAAAACGCATACATAAATAAATTATATTTATATACATATATAAAATTCGTATGTGTATGTATGCGTTTGTGCAATTTCGTTAGAGAGTGAAAAGCGTAGGCAGACTGTGCCATTTCCGCCTCCGGACAACGTTTGCTCAAGCCCGTATAAACGTGGCTTTCTTACACGACTTGAAGAATGGTTTTATAAAATCAAGTCGTAAATGTTTCCAAGTCGTAGCTTCGTTCGTAGTCGAGTCCATTAACCATCAACAGTTCGAGATTACACCTCGAGATAAATCGGAGGTAAGGGAGGAACGTTTGACATATACAGGCATACGTACACACGTATATATGTATATATATATGTACAGGGTTGCTCGAAAAGTGACGTCCAAAAGGAAAATCGACCTGCCTCGTATATCTATCTGAAACACACCCATCTATGTTCTACGATTTTTTTTACTTGTCGAGAAATAAGTATTTTTCAATTCCTTTCCCGAGTTGTCCTGTAGCACAGATTTCTATTTTTTTCTCTTTTTTTCTATGTTCTTTTCTTTTAAAAGTTTTTCAAAGCAATTAGGAGTCATTTAGTCACTAGTTTAAGTATTTTTATTGATCATTTGAACTTTAGCGACTGATCCACTCAAGCCTTTTTTTTAACTTTCCATCAAAATCAAGGGCATCAACGTTAGTGTTCAGTTGGCAATTTATTAATTGCTCAACAGTGCACTTCACAACGACAGCACAAGTAAAAAAAAATCGCGAGGAAAGTGACGTACACAAAAGAGGAAGATAAAAAAATGCGTTTTTCTCGAAAACTAAAAAAGATCGTAGAACATACATGAGGCTGATTTGAAAAGTTATACGAAGCATCTACACTGCAAAAAAAATATTCAATTTAAATAGGATCTATTTTAATCAAAACGGTTTTTTTCTTGTCTCACGGCCTACTATGATCCTTTTTGTTTCAAATATATATTTTTATTTGTTCCAGCTATTCTTGTTAAATATTAAATCCTATATTTAAAATAAATGAAGATTCGAATCAAGCGCATTCTTTCTTTGAACGTATGGGAGTTATTTTTTTAATGAAAAATATTTTCACTAGCGTGAATAAACGTCTATCTGATGCGAATATATATTTCTGTCAACCCAAACAAACCCAAAGGTTGGTCAATACCTCGAATCAAATATATAAGTATTTGTTGCATTAAAGACAGACCATTAATTCAATCAAATATAAAAATGTTTGTCTCTACGAAAATTCTATTTAATTTAAATAATAAAAAAATTAAATAGATACATTTGGCAGATTAAACTCAATTGTTTTTTTGAACAGATGAAACCATATAACAAATTTATTAGGAATAAATAAAATATTTGGTTATGAGACGATATTAACTAGATCTTGAATTAAACAAATAAATATATTCGAAATAAATTATTTCAATAACGGAATAAAATAGGAAAACTTTGATTTCACGAAAAAATCTAGTTAATTTAAATAAATAAAAATCAAATAGACGCATCTAGTTAATATCAATAAAATTTTTCTGTCAGTGTAGATGTTCCTTTTAGACGTGACTTTTCAGACTATCCTATACATGGGGAAGGGATTGTTTTGAGGAAAATACTTAAAGTTACCTGCGTATATGATTACGTTTATCTGAAGATGATTTCGAACATATTAGCGTTTACATAATGCTGAATTTGGGACGAATTGGCTACTATGAGGACGGTCCTTAAAGCTGAATGTCTTTAAAACTGCCTTTTCCCCATGTATATGTGTATATATATATATATATATATATATATATATATATATATATATACACATATATACAGGGTGAGGCACATAAAGTGTTACAAAGCAATAGCACTCAAACTATTGATCATATCCAAAAATGTTTCAGACAAAAGTTTCAGTGTTCGAGAAGGCCGTCATACTGGACCACCCTATTTTTTTTATCGGTGGAGGCGCTGAAGCTACGTCAAGATCAACTCCACTTTTTTAAATGGAACCATGTATTTTTTTTCGCTTACATTATTACCGATTTTAAGACGAATTCAGCGACCTACAACACAAGGTCATTCTAGTCACGCAAAGTATGAAAATAGTCGAAAAATCGAAAAATATCGGAATAATCACTTTCAAAGGATCCACTAACCTTGGTTTGGGTCTACCTACAGTAGATGCTCGAAGAAAGAATACGCCGAGCATGTACCGAAATTACACCACAAATGTTGGCTGAAGTTTGACGGTCTTTTCATCATCGAATTAACAAGTGCTTACAAGTCGAGGGTCACTCGAGCATCTTCTGTAGGTAGACCCAAACCAAGGTTAGTAGATCCTTTGAAAGTGATTATTCCGATATTTTTCGATTTTTCGACTATTTTCATACTTTGCGTGACTAGAATGATCTTGTGTTGTAGGTCGCTGAATTCGTCTTAAAAACGGTAATAATGTCATCGAAAAAAACATACATGGTTCCATTTTAAAAAGTGGAGTTGACCTTGACGTAGCTTCAGCGCCTCCACCGATAAAAAAATAGGGTGGTCCAGTATGACGGCCTTCTCGAACACTGAAACTTTTGTCTGAAACATTTTTGGATATGATCAATAGTTTGAGTGCCATTGCTCCGTAACACTTTATGTGCCTCACCCTGTATAGATATACCCTTTCATAAGGATACTTGCGTGTCGACGTGCTCGGTGCCGAAGCGGTTCTGTCAGAGGACGGAAGTTGAATACGTATAGTTTGAATATATAAATAGAGGAACAGGGAGAGAGCGAGAGACGAGCCTTCGGAGATACCTACATGGTTGCACAAATCCTTCCTTCCTTCCTTGCATGTGCTCCTCGCGAGTGAAGGCGGCCAAGAGTTCGCTCTCCCTTCGCCATTAACCGCGGCCACGTTTGGTCTCGTCTGAGTTTTCTTTCTTTTTTTTTTTTGCTTTTTTTTCATTTTATTTTTATTTTTCAGTCGCTCGTAAGTTTCATCGATCGTTAAATCTCGCACTTAATCGTCGTGTCCGCGACGAGCCGCAACGGCGAACTCTCCCGCGCGCTGTAAAACTTATATACCGCGAGCCATAGAGAGAAGAGTCTTACAAATTTTTCGGTCAAAGCTCGTGTAAAACGATGACTTTGTTTTTATTTGGTTGGTTGAGGTTTTTTTTTTTTCGGTCTTCCTTTGGAAAGTGGAGGTTAATGGTATACGGATAAATATACGCGTGTGACCGGCGTAAATATAATTTATACACACACACACACAGATAAATACGTACCAACACTATACATACTGGGTGATTCACAACTAGAAGGGTTCCCTTGGTGAGCACATAGGGTGTATCGTCGCGAGAAAAAGACTTATTTTTTAAATGTCGTGCGACTAAAACTCGTCGAGATATTCGGGTTCAAAGTCCGTCCAAGATAGCGAAAACTTATGATCGAGAAATATATTAGTTCAGAATGAAGCTGACAGATGGCGCTGGCGGCCAGTTGGGTGGAGTCCAATGTGGACTCCCTACGTGCGACGTCCCTATCAAATCCCTATAGGGATGTGGTAGTATCTGGGGACTTCCCAACAAATTTCTACACGGGTGTGGATGCAATTTGGGACTCCCCATAAAATTTGTGCACTCGATCACAAAAAGATATTTTTATTTTTTTACGGTGGATCCAACAAAATCCGGTTGAGAAATGCAGATAAAAATTTTTCGAACGACGTCAATCAGGAATTAGCGCGGAATCCCCTTGGATTCCAATGTAGACTACATACGTGCGGTGTCCCTATCGAATCCCTATAAGGATGTGGTAGGATCTTGGGACTCCCCAACAAATCTCTGCACGAGTAGTTGTGAATCACCCTGTATATATAAATATATGTATGAAAATACAATTTTCCGAAGCTGACTGACTGAGAGCACTATGAAAAAAAAAGAACGTCCGTCCGCTTCGGATAATTGTATTTCCATAGAGGCGAAAAAATGAGAAAAAATTAATAAAAACGGAAGCTAACTCTCGATTCGGGATTCGAAGAAGTTTGATTGGAGATTTTTTTTTTCCCTCGACACTCGTAAGCTATTCTTTTTTTCCTTTTCTATTATTGTCGGAGACGCGGGATTGTTCTTTGGTGAAATGAGAGAAGCGTGCGTAGGTTCAGACTCCCGCGATCTATCTATTGTTGAAAAATGGATTGACGCGGATCTCGGGCAGCTCGAAAGCTTCATGAATATTTTTTACTCGGTCGCCAAAATTGAGGGTTATGCCTGTCGAACAGAGAAAATAGATAGGGAAAGCTGCTTCTCTCACTCCACCGGCTTTTCTCCACAACCCACCATTCCACCCCCCCGTGCTCCACCGTCTCGCGAGATCTTCGTTTTGAGGCGCGCGGGACCCTTTCGGCCCCTCCGCAAAACACGCGGATATTCAAATGTCAGCTGGGATCAGCCGCTTGACACATTTTAGCGTCTCAAAATATTATTTGCACCGAGGGCCGCCGAAGAATATTTCACCCCTCGTTGTGTCTAGACCGCCGAACATCGCGCGCCCCTTATTTTCTTGTCGCTCGCACAGTCCCTGTACACGTTGTGCGTATAAAAAAATAAAATAAAAATGTATTCACTTATATGAATACATTTTTATTTATTTTTTCTTTATGGAATTTCTTATTCATTATTATGGATTTTTTTTTATTTAATTCTTCGGTTGCGCATATGCTGATATTATTATCAGCATATGCACAACCGAAAAATAAAAATAAAAATTCCATACTTTTAAGATAATCATAAAATAGAGTATTTATATACGAAAAACATATTAAAATTCCTCCGTTTTATGTGGTTCGATATTATAAGAAAACAATTAAAAATAAATAAAAAATTTCACAGCAATGGAACGATTGTTTCTACAATTTCATTTTTTTCTCTCGTTACAATCTGGTTCGATCTTTTGGAGAGCTCTTGACACGGTTATGAAGATTTAATAATTCAATCGAGATATTAAGATTGGGCGAGTACATCGAAAAAGCTTGGAAGTCATACGAAACAATGTGTTTTTTTGCATTTCTATATATATATATATATATATATATACATTAAGTGTGCAGTGAATTTTCTTGTCACATTTTCGAAGAATACACAAAGCCTTTGTGTAGGTTGACACTTTGGCAGGCCCTTGGCGAAAAAGGAATCAGAAGAAACGATAGGATGGAAAGAGAGAGAGAGAGAGAGAGAGAGAGAGAGAGAGAGAGAGAGAGAGGGAGAGAGAGAGAGAGAGAGAACGCGAAAAGTGTAATGCAGGATTTGGTGTCGCTGCTGGTGGCATACGCGGGAGGGTGTCGCTTATGCAGATATCCTTTTATTCGGACGAGGGCTTAACGATTCAATAACCGATCGGATCACCCCGTCGTTGACTTTCGCAACGATATATATATGCATATATATATCCACAACCGTATACTTTGCATGGAAAGTGTCTTCGACGGGGCATATTATTGTCGTCTCACTAGCGAAAGCTGAGAGCTACAAACACCAACGGCAGCGATCGAGAGAGAGAGAGAGAGAGAGAGAGAGAGAGAGAGAGAGAGAGAGAAAGAGAGAGAGGAAAATACACAACGCGACTGAAGGAAATAGTGAAATTTCAGCCTCCCTGCTTTGCCAGATCCGCTTTTTCTCTTTTTTTTTTCTTCATTCGCCATGTTTACCCATAAAGCCCCGGTGTGCGTTCATCCCAGACACAACAATCTGCATTTTCCCTCTTTTGTTCGCACATCCACAAGATCTCCGTCTTCTTCGAGAGAATATTGTATCCTTTTTCTTTTTTTTTATTATTTTTTATTCGCCTTTGGTCTCAACTTCCTTGTCTCGGTATCCCTAGTTAGAAAGGAGCATACATACATTATATATATATATATATATATATATAAATGAAGTATCCGTAAAGTGGATATGGAGAATATTACCTCTTGACGGTTAATCTCGAGTGAATTTCGTCATCCTCCTTCTTTGTAACCTTTTGAACAATTTTGTTTGTCGGATACGAAAAACTGCTTGAGTTTGTTTGATCTTCGTAATTTGAATTGATTTTTCAAAATTATCTCATCGTTGTCAAAATTAATACCCTTGAATTTTTATGAAGTGGCAAATTGTCATCGATTTTCGAGAATAAAAGGGCTTCACGGACGTGGAGAACCTTTGCCGATAAAATTGTGAAGGTGAGAATAAAGAGATTTTGGGAAGAGAGGGAGGAAAGGGGAGTGACAGAGAGAGAGAGGGGTGCTGTTTGACGAGGCGCGAGAGGGCTTTTTAAGAAGTTGGATATTTCGGAAACTCGAGTGCTCGAGGCGGTAAGTTACAGTGTATGACAGGTAAAAAGCTATACCGAGAGCAGATAGAGAGAGAGCGGGCGGGAGAGAGAGAGAGAGAGAGAGAGAGAGAGAGAGAGAGAGAGAGAGGGACAGAAGGTCCTTCGAATAGGCTTCGACATTTCTCTCGTTCACCCGAGCTAAATTAAATGATTATGGGTAAACGATATCAAAGGGGAAGGATGCTCCGGTGGAAAGCTCGGGCATTTCAATTCTTCGGCTTGACGGCTTCTCGAGATTGCGTATTTTTAAGCCTCGCTCCGGTTCCTCTCATCTCCGTCTTTTCCTATATACGGAAGAACCCTGCGACCGAACCTCTCCCCCGCTGCTCCTCTTCGAATTCTCGCTATCTCTCTCTCTCTCTCTCTCTCTCTCTCTCTCTCTCTCTCTCTCTCTCTCTCTCTCTCTCGCTCTCGTTCTCCTCCAGTTCTCGCGAGAACGAACCTGGAGGCACTTCCGTTTCGTTTAACGTCGCGACGATTCTGCAAGAACGTCGTAGCCTCCAATATATATATATATGATATGTGTGTCTGCTTCGTCATGCACACGACAAACTCTCGAAAAGTGCTTCGCTCAAAACCGCTCTCATCTACGTTACATATTAACATACGATGAATCATTTTATCCCATTCGAGGTCCTTAATTTCTGCAATTTTTTTCCCCAAATTTTCCATAGCTTTCCATACCTTTGCAACGTGAATTAATTTGGATTTGCCCATGTCATATTCTGAGAGTAAAATTGAAATGCTGGAATTTTGACTTGTGCATATTTTCCAGACGATGTGTCGAGAAGAAAAAGCTAAAAATGTTATAAATCGCTATTTACAAAAAAAAAATGCCGATAATTATACGCATACATTTATCCCATACGATATTTCGTGAAAAAAAGGCTGAAAATTAGACGCGTGAAATGTCTCGATACGATATTTGGAAAAAAAAGTTTTGGAAGTTATATACGTCAACATTTTTTCTCGTTACGATATTTCGAAAAAAAAAAAATATCTATGTTCACTACATCAAAAATACATTTTCGTTTTACCCCCGAAATGTTGCCTGGGTCGGTCGACATAAAATTTGTATGAGATTTCCTACTGATTCCTGGCGTTTACGGGCGTATGTCTGCATTTTTCTGTGTTCCCCCCTATTTCTTGGTCGCGCGGACCCTCGCACGGAAAGACAATCAGTGGAATGGCCTGGCTAAAGGCGATCAATTGGGCTAACAGAGTTACGTTAACTCGTACTTTGTGGCACCCCTAAAGAAAGAGAGAGAGAGAGAGAGAGAGAGAGGACCGTCCGACCCAACCTCGTGCGGTCTTTTCATTTTCGCTTCCACTTTCGTGTACATACTTGTTGGACCCATATCACGAATCTCAAAGTGGCTCCTTGGTATCAAGTCGTTCGAATCGAGAAAGAAAATTAACCCCGCAATATAGCGAATCGTTATTTATTCGCTTGTCCTTGCTCTGTTAGAATTATTGAACATTCGGCCTTTTCTTACATTTTTTTTTGGTCGAAAAGTGATAATGCCAAATTTGATCGAAAATGTTGGTGAGTGAAGGGCAGCAGTTGAAGTTGGTGAGTGCTGTGCAGCAGATTTGAGGACACGTGAAGGATCTCGAAATTTCCATTTTAGCGAGATAATGCTTGTTGGTTCTTGTTCAGAAATTTGTTGGGGAGTCCCTAGATCCTACCACATGCCTTTAGGGATTTTTATAGGGACGCCGCATGTAGGGAGTCCACATTGGATTGGAAGAATAAAATTAATGACATTTTTTACAATGATAAAAATAAGCAATGAAAAAAAAGCAGGTTTATACAATTAGGTTTGAAGAAGATGGCTAAGTCGGTAGCGCGCTCAGCTTTAGAATTACAAGGCGTAGGTTCTCATTCCGCGGCTAGACAAAAACTTTAACGAGGCACGACACGATTTAATTCAATTCTCATATATGCAGGAACATAAAGCATATGGAAACCGACACTGGTGGATGTGCGGTCGGAGGGATAGTACGATATTCGATGCGCCAAGTTTTGACCGTTGATTCTTGATATTTAAAACAAAATAATGAGAATTTCAAGAATTAAAAAATTTGCTGTTTCGGCTTCCTTAAGGAATTTTGAGGGCTTTTAGCGGTAATTATAAATACGCCAAAATTCAACGATTGTTGTTGGCTCATGGATACAATATCTTTATTTTATGGAAATTGACCGGGCTTCAAAAAGTTATTCTCTTATTTGGTCGAGACCCAAGAAGTTATACTTTAATATAGTACACCATTTTTTCCGAGCTTCTCTATTGCGAAAATGGTATGTATTAGGTGTATGACTTAATTTTTACAGATTTTTTCGTCGAGCTTAAAATTATATTTAAAATAGAAATATTTTCGCGGTCTTTTGTGGTTTTGAAAGGATCGGACGCAAGGTTTCAGAAGACCGAACAAAAAGTCTACGTGAGTTACATAACCTCTCAGAATAGCAGAATTTACGATGGCAACTGATAAACGGCACATTAGGTACTGCATTTTATACGAATTCCAACAAGGAAAAAAATGCTTCTTAAGCACGGGAATCAATTTTTAGGGTTCTTGGTGCCGACGTTGTGTTTTATGAAACGTGTAATTATTGGTACAAACGTTTTAGAAGTGGTGATTTCGATCTTAGTAACCAGCCGCGCTCTGGACAGGATATGAAGGGTGTGCTTTATTACGAACTCCGGGAAACTGGTCAGACGGTAACTGCGGAACGCTACAGCCGACAATTGAACAAACTGAGCGAAGAACTTGATCAGAAAAGGCTATTTACTGGGCAAGGAAGCAGGCAAGTCATACTGCTGCATGACAACGCTCGACCTCACGTCGCTCGCGCGACTCAGAAGACTCTCTTGAAATTGGGATGGGAAGTTCTCCCGCACGCGGCATATTCACCAGACTTGGCCCCATCCGACTACCATTTGTTCCAGTCAATGCAGCACGGCTTAGTGGATAAACAGTTCAAAACGCTGGACGATGTGCGTAAATTCGTCGATGACTTTATCGCCTCGAAGCCTGCAAGTTACTTTCGCGACGGCATTCGTATGTTATCTGTGAGATGGCGCAAGGTCATAGAAAACGATGGACAATATTTCCAAGATTAAGTTCGTTGTTCTCTATTCTTTTATATGAAATAAATTTGCTGAAAAATCTGTAAAAATTAAGTCATACACCTAATACGTGGAAGGTGTGTCGCACGCGAAAGGTGTTTGCCAATGGAGCGCGGGGGCCCGGGGGGGGGGGGGGGGGGGGGGGGGGGGTGCAACCTCCCGGCGGGGTTAAGGGGCAGAGCCCCTCCAAGGATACGAAACGCAGCATTTATATGATTTTCAACATAAATTCCAAGATTATAATCCTTTATTTATTTATATTCTTTGTTTATTTATAACAATAAGAATTGTTCCATATAATTACTCCATCAAATTACTAAACGATATATTTTACATAAACTTGGAGCCTTACAAGTCCGAAGAGGGATGAACCGTATACTTTAAATCCCTCTTCGGAATCCTAGCGATTAAAAGTACTACTTTACTCTCTGTTTAGTCCCACTTATAAGCGAGGAAAACATGGTACTGGCAGTCAAAATACATTTTTGGCTTCTTAGACACTGTTGAAAACTATATATTTCCAAGTTACCTTGCCTGATGTTCCTTGGAACGGAACGTTAGGTTAGATTAGCAAAGTGCGGGTAGGGAGTGAAAGGAAAAAGGGTTCAATTGGGAAGGGTAATACGTAAAAACCCGCAAATGGAGCAAAACGGAACCCGCAAAACGGAAGAATCTGCTATGCCTGTGCGAATAGTCCTATATTGCTACTGTGTTTTCCGCATTATCCGAGATTTCACTTATTCGAAGTACACTCTCCCCATATTACCTCGGATAAACGAGGTTCTACTGTACGTTAGAACACTGGAAAAAAATAAAATAAAGCATATGGAAACAAAAAAACTACGATGATTTTTTTTACTTATAATTCGTTGATGATTTAATATTCCATTTCAGGCATAGATACGGCAGCCGGATCCGGCCCTAATCTGTCCTGTAGTTAAATTTCTAGTCGGCTATATAAATGTATACCAAAGTCGAATTGGTCTTTTTATAAACTCGTATATATATTGTTTCATTATAATACTGTACCATCAAAAAAAAAAAACAAAAAGATTATATAAATTCTGATTATTCGTGGAGTCCTCGGCCCCAGCCTGCCCGATTAATCGAGATTTTACTGTAGTTATTAATCACCCCGTATACATAATGCATGTTCACACGTACACGAAGAGTTTTTGCATCGTCATTCATAACACGCGCAAGGATGAATTATCCTCGGTTTTTTCCATCATCTCGTCTGATCGGCAAAATCAATTCACCATCCGTTACATCAATCTCCCACAATTTTTCCATCACGATAATTATTAGCTAAAGAAAAAAAAATCTAACTGGTCTTCTGCCCGCTCTGTGAGTATTTTTTTTTTTTTTTTGCATCGCTCGAGTGAAAACTTTTTCAGTGACGATACAAGGATAAATAGGAATCAACTATTTTCCATGGATTTATAATTTCGAGGCGGTTTTTACGGAAGACTCGTGGCGAGCACGCGTCAGAGTGAGGTCCAAAACCGAGTGAACAAGACGAAAGCCACGAAGGAAAATGCCACAGCAGTGTGCGCGCGTGTGACGAGCTCACTTCGGCGACGACACCCTTCGCGCGGAGCCGTGCACGGCCCTTCGAGAGTGATTTAAGCCCTTCGCCTTAACGCAGTAAGTTGGCGTCGGGTGCACAGATGCGACAAATCGACACAAGTTCTGGAGGATCGTGAGAGGCGGTTATACGCGGGGAACTCGTACGACGAACTGCCATCACTCGATCTCCACCGCCGGCGTCTCAACCTCCTTACCGTCTCGCTCTTTCCCTCTTTACGCGTCACTATATATGTGTGCGAGTCTCATCAAGCTGCAACTTTGGTTTAACCATCGGCCGTTATCCCTCCCCCCCCCCCCCCCCCCCCCCCCAATGCCACGTTTATCCGCTGTTTTGTTATATATATATACACACACGCCCAGAATTACAGCCATTAGTTCGAATCCAGAATTATAGCCATTAATTCTCATTGGAAATCCTCCTGTCAACGTTCAGAATGATTTTTTTCCTTTATTTTTACAAAGAAAAGAAACTCTTTTTTAAAATGAATTTTTACATTTCAATATGCCACAGTTATACAAAGCGAAAAAAATGGAGGTGATTTGCGAGCAATCAATCCGAGTTGAAGTATAAATAATTAAATTCATATTGTATATTTATATTTTTATAGACAAAGACCACCGAAAGGTTTGAATTTCTGTCAATTCCAACATATTCGAATCCAGAATTATAGCCCCTCATTCTTATTGTAAATCTTCCCATCAAGGTTTAGAACGTTTTTGTTTTTATTCATTTTACAAAGAAAAAAAACCTACTTAATACAATTTACATTTAATTTACAAACATGTCATTTTTTTTACAAAAATGATTTTTTTTTAACTTACATTTTAATTTACGAAAATGTTACAGCTACGAAAAGCAAGAAAAAATACAGGTGATCTGCGAGCGATCAATCTTAGTTGGAAGTCTATATATGTAGACAAATACCACCGAAAGCTTTCAATTTTCGCCAATTCCGATACATTCGAGTTCAGAATCATAGCCAGTAATTCTCATTGGAAATTCTCCCATCGAGGTTCAGAAAGATTTTATTTCATTCTCCTTACAACGAAAAAAAAACCTTTTTAAATGAAATTTACATTTCAAAACGCCACAGCTCCAAAAAGCACGAAAAAATGCAGGTGATCCGCGAGCAATAAATCTGAGTTGGTATAGATGAAGGAACGAAGATTGTGCGTATGGCGAGGGCAACAGATTTGTGAAAATTAGGAATTCGTGCTTCTCCTCCGTAAATAGGTAGATAATTCAAGAGTACGGATGTCCTGGTGGGCGATATTAATAATAATTGATTTACCGTATTCATGAGTGGTTTTCGTAACGTTATCTTGGCGAAAATTCGCTCGAGGCGGGTAAACAGACCGTGGTTCCTCTCGCGGTTGAGAAGCTTCCGGTTAACCTTGGCCTTTCCCTCCATCGCATCCTTTTCTAGCCTTTTGAAAGGAAGATCACAGCTTCTCAGGTTCAATTTGGATCCAGATGAAAAGTGAAACATTCTGGAAGTGTTTATTTCTACCTACCAGAACTTCAGGAAGAAAAAAAATCTTCCAGCCGTTCTCACGCCAACTTCGTTCAAACGAGCAGACAGCCAAAGCTTTCCAAAATGATAGCTGTCGCTCAGCATCGCATCCCAACGCTTCCAGCTTGAATTCAGCCCGACATAAACGAAAGTACAGACAAGCGGTACGATTTTACAATGGCACAGTAGTCTGCGTTAAGTATGATCTCCAATGTGGTCCATTCTTAGAGCTGACTAAGTGGATATAGCTTGAAGGCATGTCACTTTGTTCCAGGGATGAATGAGCGAGACGGGAGCAGGATGCGAGGAATCAAAGCCACATCGAGTGTCAACGTGGCACGCGGCAAGCGATCGAAACGCCGGAGAGTGGGCGGAGTGGGGGGAGGAGTTGGAGGAGGAACGGACAAAAAAGGAAGCTAGGAAAGGGACGTTTGACGAGTTTGGGTATAGATAGATAGAGAGAGAGAGAGGAAGAGAGGAGAGGGAGAGTAAATAGGTTGAGGGATGAGAGACGAACACGGTTAGGTGAGAGCGCCATACGGACGGGCCATTTAAACTTCTCATCCCCGACAACCGCGCCTGTCCGTATTCTGACTTATACCCGAGCATCGTTCAACCCCGACGACGACCACGGGATCCTTTGCCTCTCTCTCTCTCTCTCTCTCTCTCTTTGCCTTGCTCATGATTCCCCTTTCGGTTTCTCAACCCGATCCATATAGTACCAGGCCACAGCCGGGGCGCATAAAGCACAGGAACATTTTTCAACACTCAAGCGCCAGAAACCGTCAACGAGCTGCCTTATGGTTGAAAAGACGTCTTCAAACCTTTTTCGCATTAGGGAAACGCAAATAGATTTATAAAGTGAGTTGTCGGACTTCGAGGAAAATATTCGGTGCTGTTTTTTTTTTCTTTTTTTTTCTTTCGATTAAACACGTTTTTCACGAGACTTCGACATTGTCATCATCTCGCCTGAGAATTGGGGCGAGCGGAATGCTGCTCGATAGAAATAACGTTGCATAATTCTCTCCGAGACTGGTTATATTTTGGCAAGAAAAGGAGAGAACGATTCAGTGGAGCTCGGGGAAACTACGAAGTTGAAGTTTCGTTGGGCGTATCTGCGTATGAAGAAAAATCAGTTCAACAACCATCGATCAGAGTTTTTTATAACCTTTTTTTTAACTTGACTTTCTGTGAGATGCAAAACGGAAAATCGATTTTCACCCACTTCCTGACTACTTAGAGCTCTGAAATATTGCAAACATGCATTTAAGAGGTGACAATGCATGATTCAACTTAAAAGAAAACAAAATATCCATAAAATTTTCAACTTTTCATGTAAAATTAGCGATATCTAATCATCCATATAAAATCTCACTAACATTGGTAAAATCAATTAAAGACTGAAAAATAGAAAATAGTTTATATGTAAAAAAAATATTAAAAAAAAAAAAGCTTTTACTTAATGTACTAAAAAGTGGAATATAATTTTATTTACCAAGTCACCTATATGTGCCTACAAATAAAAGCTTGGGGCGCTCAAAATTTAGATATATAATCTTTTATTTACATAAATCCGTTAACATATCAACTGTATTTAATTTACTGTGAAACAACCTTAGATTTTTAAAATAAAAATCATGAAAGTGAGTATAAACGTGTGATAATAATTTCTCTAATTACTATTGTGCCAAATTAAATACGGTTAATTAAACTGAATTGATCAAATTTATTAAACATTTAAAAAGTTGAGCGCCCCAAGCTTTTATTTATAGTCACATATATACGTGAGTTGGTAAAAAAAATTATTTTATACTTTTCAGTACATTAAATAAAAGTTTGTTTCTTAAAAATATTTTTTTACTTACAAATTTCCTTTTTTTTAAAGAGAAATGTCAATGAGGAAGACATGAAGCGGATTTTTAGCTCTCTCTCCCTCTGTCTGACACATGTCACGCAATAAATCTCTACCTCGCGCCTGAAAAAAGATCGCGAAAGTGTTACAACTTTTTTCTTTGACAATTGTCCACTATTGCACATGCGAAATTGAGGTTTCTTGTGCCGCGATATTCGAGTACGAGGGATCGAGCAAACGCGTCTCTCATCTAGTCCGCGATTTCTGAAGTGTTGGATTAAAAAAAAGAGCATAAAACGCGTCGACATCGACGGTCGAAAATTTCCGTGCCTCGTGCATAATTTTATTCATTTTTCTTGGCAAAAACGAGGGTGAGTAAAGACAGAGAGAGAAAGAGAGAGGGAGGAAAAACGTCGATCCTTCGTTTCTCGTCGTTTGCGTATGGTAATCCAAGCTCTCGACTTTTCGACATTCACACCGGGAAATCATAGCGGCGTACACGTTTTTCCGGTATAGTAACTGAAACGTCCGGCCTTCTTCTCGTATTCACAAATTTCACGCTCACGAATTTCGCCGTCTGAATATTATTAGTAATTAACGAAAAGAACACGGCTCTTTGCTCTGGCCAACGTACTGCGCCACGCGGTGGTCTCGATTTCCTCATCTGCACAAAACCGAGACAAATCTCAAACCGCCATAGTTTTGTCGCTACACCAGCAGCAGCCCTCCTTTGAATTGGTAATGCTCTTCGCCACGAGCTTGGCTAGAATAATTTTGCACACTCAACCACCAAAAAAAAGGGGGGAAAAAAAAGGTTGTGAATGCATGACGTGGCGATGACGACGTGAGGCATAATCAAACGATATAGATCGAGTTCTTTCCCTGTCTCTTTCTCTCTCTCTCTCTCTCTTTCTCTTCCTCTCGTTCTTTTTGCAGTTTCTTTCTTTTTCATTCGAATGGATCGTACTCCATTTTATCACTGTCGAAGTACGTATGAAGAATAATGTGTGTGAAAATAAAGCAATAAAATCACTTTTCGGATACCTTTTTTTTCATTTACACGTAGGCGAATTTAGTTTGACATTTTTTTTCAAACACAAATTTTTCGTTGTCTGGATTGAATTAAATAATTATCGGTCAATATGTATTTAATTATATTTCAATTTTATTATCGCTACGATGAACATTATTATTATTTGAAACCAGACTCCAAGTTAGCGTTTTATAGATAAATTTGGTTGCCTTTTTTTAAAATAAGAAATTAACATTGAGTTCAAATTAACACTGGTCAAGGTTTGGATCGGGCAGTAATTCGAGTTAAGCAGCGTGTTGCGCAGGGCCAATACCTGGAGTGGTGACCGCTTAGCCGTGCACCGACTGGCGCATCAACCAGTTAGCGGAAGGCCAATACTTCTGATGCCTTGGTGTAGATATTTGAGTAAAACTATGTGCATCAGAGAAGAACAAGAATTCAGGGCTGTCTTGACTGGTACGGGTTTTCCACAGTTTCCCCGTGCCCTCGGCAAATGCGGCATAGTGTAACTTAAGACGTCTGTGGACGCGATGGAAGTTAGGTTAGATTGGCAAAGTTTGGTTAAGGAGTGATAGGAAAGGGTTCAGTTGGGAAGGGCTGTACGTAAAAACCCGCAAGCGCATACGTTGGAACACAAGAAAAAAAAAGAAAAAAAAAACATTGCGTGGTTCGAATAAATAATCAATTTTCGGTAAATTTGATAATAATAATTATTATACATGTGTTTATAATTTTAAAGCCAGTCTATGTGATTATTTTATCTTATGCACGTCAATATAGATATATGTGCATAAAATAAAATAGTAATTACGTATTCTGCGAGTAAATTGAAATCTGTATATATTTATACATCCGGTTTATTTACTTATTTTATCTTATGCACGTGTGTCTACATATATATACCAGGTGTACAAGTATGAAATGCGGATTTTTTTTCTAAATAAAACACGTTAAATTCGGAAGAATGATAAAAAGTGCTTTATTCAAAGTATGCTCCATCGCTTGTTATATATTTTTCCCATCTTTCGGGTGTGAATTTGTGAATACCACGCCAGTAAAAATCTTCCCCTTTTGCTGCGAACCATTCATCGAGCCATTTTTTCACATCTTCGTACGAACCAAAGCGCTGCTCAGCAAGTGCGTGACCCATCGATGCAAACAAGTGGTAATCGGAAGGAGCCAAGTCTGGTGAGTAAGCCGCATGGGGTAGAACTTCCCAGCTGAGTGCTTCCAACGTGTCGCGAACCGGTTTTGCCGTATGTGATGGAGCATTGTCATGAAGAAAAATGACTTTGTGTTGCCTCTTTCGGTATTCTGGCCTTTTTTCAAGCAGCGAACGGTTCAAATCGGTCAATTGTTGTTGGTAACGTTTAGTATTAACCGTTTCCCCAGGTTTTAACAGCTCATAATAGACCACACCCCTCTGAGCCCACCAAACACAGAGCATCGTCTTTCTGCCAAAGCGATTCGGTCTTGCGGTCGATGTGGATGGTGCGCCTGGGTCTACCCATGATTTTTCGCGCTTGGGATTCTCAAAATAAATCCACTTTTCATCCCCTGTAACTATACGATGCAAAAACGACTTCCTTTTGTACCGAGCGAGCAAAATGTCACATGTGTTTTTGCGCTTTTCCATTTGCCTGTCGTTCAACTCATGAGGTACCCATCTACCGGTCTTCTGAATCTTTCCCATCTCTCGTAGCCGATTGGAAACAGCTTGTTGACTAACGCCCAATTGCTCGGCGAGTTGTTTTTGTGTTTGCGGATCATCTTCGTCCAACAATGCTTTTGAAACGCCGAAACCATCGTTCACACGTATCTTGCGATGGAGCATGTTCACCATAAGCTTCTCGAAAACAAAAAATTAATGCTGTCGGTATAAATTTCGACATATTGAACACAACAACACAACACTATGCACACACTTTTCCAATTTATCACTCGTGCGCGTCTGACACTTGTTGATGACACAACAAAATGGCGCAGTGTCAAATCTTTATAGCACAAGCGACATTGGTGCACCATCTGTTGTCTGAAATCCGCATTTCATACTTGTACACCTGGTATATATATATATATATATATATATATATATATATATATATACAGCCACACACACACATGTATCTAGAGTGGCTTGTTTGTCAAAATTGTCGAGAACCTCCAACAATATTGAAACGTTCGGAGAAAATGGCGATTCAAGTGAGAGAGAAAGAGAGGGAGAGCGCGTGAGAGAGAGAGGGGGGCAGAAAACCTTTGATCCCGCAGCATCCGAAGGATTACATACGTCACACATTTGTTCGTGATATTAAAAAAAACCTCTCGGTTGCACGAGAAAAAAATTCGCCCAGTCTGAGTGTTATAAAAGCAAAAAAAATATTAAAAAACACCGTGCGCGTAAAAAAAAATAGCGTGCAGGCATTTTCTCCAGCACATACGCGTGCAACTGGATCGCTTCGAAGCGCAGGAGGATAACACGTGGCGATTAATTCCCCCTATTCCCATAGTCCTTTTTTGGCCTTTGAAAAACAAGAGAAATCATTATTCTTTTTTTTTGTTTTCGTTTCCAAAAGGCCGAATATAGTTTGAAGTCTCGGCGCTCTTGTACTCGGATTGTAAGCCGGACCCGGATATACCGCGATCTGTGTCTCTCGTTCGATGTTCATCACCAGATCCGCATATATATAGTTTTTTTATTCGCCGAGTGCCAACGTATACCTTTTTTTTTTACATATTACTTTTCCCAATCAAAGTCTTTCCCTATATTCTTTTGATTCTCGGCTGTATGGACTTATTAGTCAAGTATCTACACCAAGGTATCAGAAGTATTAGCTTTCCGCTGATTGGTTGATGCGTCAGTCGGTGCACGGCTTTAAGCGGTCACCGCTCCGAGTATCGGTCATGGACAACGCTGCTGGGAGAAAATACATGGAGCGGCATTAAAAAATCCATTTCTTTTTATGTAAACTGTGAGTTAGACATCTCAAGAATTAGGCGGTGAAGTAAGTAATTAGCCGGTAAGTCACTGAAATCATTGAGTTTTCGTAGTTCGAAACTTTGAACACGTTTTTCTCAAAACTACATTTTTTAAGTTTATTGGCAAAAACAACTTCAAAATGACAACTCAATAACAATAATATCTTGAACTTACACCTACTTATTTATGAAAATTACATTTAAAAAATACTTTTTAATTGCAAAAAAAAAACGAAAATTTTATATATTGTACATTCTGAATATTTTTTCTGAAGTGTCCCATTTTCCAATTTTTAACTTTTTAAATGTTTCTTAGGTATAGGTTCAGCATTTCGATGTTAAAATACTAAAAATTCTTGGCTCATATTTGTCAGATCAATATTGAAATCGTCGGATTCCCAACAAACGGACAACTCCCGCCGCTGTTTTTCATTTTGTAAATGAAAAACATTAATTTTAACAGTTCAATTGTGTAATAAATTGTACCGGAAGTTTTAGAAATGTAAAACGTTTTGTTCCTTTCTAAAAAATAAATGATTAAAATTGGCTAATTTTTCATCGTCTACATGTATTTCCGCCCTTAACTCGAAGTACCATCGGAGTCGAACTCCGACCACCCGCACCCACCAGTGTTGGTAAGTTCGCATAAGTATATATATATGTATATTTATTTATATGCATGCTGTCGTATGCGTACGAGAATCATTGCCAGTGCCCACTAAACTCCCGGCACTGATATATTAAATCCGATAGGTCTGTGTTATAGGCAGCGAGGCTTCAATTCCCACATATATATATATATATAATCATCGTGTGACATTTACACGAATTTTCGTTTTCGCGCTTACCGCGGAAATGATAAACATATTTGCATTAGTCAGGATATGTGATACGATGATGTCCATCTTTTAACAATTTTCCACGAGTCGTTATATGTTTGCTGTATGTTCAACGTTGCGTCGCGGCGTTTCATTAATTTGTAATAATATGCGCGCTTGTACGGATCGTCGCGGCTTTGCGGACTCGTCACAATGATACCCTTGTCCCGCGTACACGCGCACGGTTTTCACTTTTGTAGGGAATCGTAACGCAGCATCGATATCATTCGTGCATGTATTTGCGTGATGGAAAAAAATGACGATGTGAATTCAGTTCAAATTTCGAGAGTATTTATTTTTAATTAACTGGTGTTTGTTGAAAAAAATAATAATAGAAACGAGCTCGTTAGCATTTGGAATAATGCGGTGGGGTATTTTATTTTACAAGGGGACGTTTTTTCGTATGGAAAAAATTTGGATTTTACTGGGTTTATTATTTTTTGTAAGAGTTCAACATTTTCGCTGGTAAGAAGAAATAAATAAAGATTATCGAATACTTGATGCTACGGGTTTACTCGTTTATTTTGCTCGTTCTTTGAAACGTAAGGCGAATGTTGTAGAAATTTTGAAAAATAATTTGAGAAATCACCGGATCCGTAGTTCGCCAAAATTGTAGACCTTGAAAAATTATATATCCAGTTTATCGTGAATCCCCATAAAATATCAATTATTATTATCCTGCGAATCAGACATAAAAACATCTTTCCGCTGAATAAATTTCTTTCATCCAATCAGAACCAGAGTTCCATCTTTTTTCTACCACATCACGTGGTTCCTCAATTTATGTTGTTTCATCGACAAATATTTTTTGGAAATTTGTTCTACAATTCACGAAGAGAGAAATGTTTTATTTTGCGTTCTTTTGCGTAAATGAAATATTAGATGAAGTTAAAAGTTCAGAGCGTTTTTTGGCTTTATTTCGACGATGAAATTAATATAGTTAGGATTATTCGATTTAGATCAAATATACGCCGTTTTGTTCGATAACGTTTTATCCATTTTGAAGGCAATTTCATAATTCCGCGATTGAAGAAGTCCTCGTCCCTATTGGTATAAAACTCGACCAGCTCATTTTCACAATCCTCTCTTTAGGCCAGTTTTATACCATCAAGAAAATTTTGCAAATGTTTGAAAAGGTGATAATCGCTTGATGCCAGGTCTGGACTATACGGCGGGTGCGATAGAACCTCCCATCCAAGCTTTCGGAGCTTCTGACGCGTCATTAAAGATGTGTGCGGCCTGGCGTTGTCTTAATGGAACACAACACCCTTCTTATTGGCCAATTCTGGCCGCTTCTAGTCGATCGCCTGCTTCAATCTGGTCAGTTGTTGACAATAGAGGTCCGAATTGAGCGTTTGGCCCGATGGAAGCAGCTCATAGTGGGTAATTCTCTTCCAATCCCACCAAACACACAGCAAAACCTTCTTGGCCGTTAATCCGGGCTTGGCGATCGTTTGGGCCGGCTCACCGCGATTTGACCACGATCTTTTTCGGCTGTTGTTCTCGTATGTGACCCATTTTTCACCGCCAGTCACCATCCGCCTCAAAAATGGGTCGATTTCGTTACGTTTCAGCAAAGAATCGCAGGCATCAATTCGGTCCAAAAGGTTCTTTTGCGTCAATTCGTATGGTACCCATACATCGAGCTTCTTCTCGAGACCAGCCTTACGCAAATGGTTCTAAACGGTTTTCTGGCTAATCTTCAGTTCCTGGGCAATGGAATAAGCGCTTACATGCCGGTCCGAATCGACGATTTCCATGATCTTATCGATATTTTCGACGATTGGCCTACGAGAGCGTGCCTCATCTTCGACGTCCATATTACCAGAACGGAATCGTTGGAACCACCGCTTTGCTGTTGCATTCGATACTGTATTGGGTCCATAAACGGCACAAATTTTTTTGCCCGCCTGCTCCGCCTTCTCACCTTGGTCGTAGTGGTACTGAAGAATGTATCGAATTTTCTCTTTTTTTTACCTCCATTTTGGAACGCTGTAACACACAACTGGCTTCACCAAACACAAAACTGTCAAAGAACTTTTTTTGAAGCGTAATGTCACCTTTAAATCGCCGTAAAGCATGACCCGATGCGATGTATACATCGTGAGATATGGCTCCCTAGAGACATCTAGCGGAAAACGCTCAGAACTTTTTACTTCACCCAATATCATCTTCTCGCAAAATTGAAAATTAGGCACGTTCCAGTGCACTGATACCTCGTACGAGCGTTATCCAAACGATAATTCTCAAAGTACGAGAACGTGGTACCGCGACACGTAATACGTAAATAGAATTCCGGAGTGCAGAAAAATACGACGGATAAGAGTTTCTATTTCGAAAGTGTCAAACGTCCAATTGTGAAGGGCTCTCGTATTTATACGTCCCTAGGGTGTGTGTTGGGTATTGTGCAGGGGATCAATCGTCGAAATTTAGTGAGTAAAAGGGTCTCGGTCTTCGAAGCTTTTCTCGCACGATTTCCGAAGCAGCGTGAGGAACGAGTTTTCTTAAATCGCAAGTACAAAAATGTTCCAATTTTTTTTTTCTTTCTCTCTTTTTATTTATTTTCTTTTTAATACAAATTGACGTTGAAAGCGAGAAGGAGGGATCGGTTAACGAGAAGTACACGCGTGAGGATGAGGGGGAGAGAGAGGAAGAGAAAGAGAGAGAGAGAGAGAGAGAGAGAGAGAGAGGGAGAGAATAAAACACGTGAGGGATTGAGTGGATGGAAAAGGGTACGAGGGCGAGCGTATTTCTGTGAGGGATAAACGGCTTCCCTTTCTACCATAGATAGACATATGCACCCACACACCAACCGGAAAAGAGAGATAAAGATATGGAACGGGAAGAAGAGGAGGAGGAGGAGAGAAATGCGTATTTGTCGGCTCGCTTGCTTTACGAGATACATCCATTTCGAGGAGCATCATCTCCCTCAAGTTGTGCTACTAGTGCCATGCATATTTACGGATATATATATATAGGGTGTCTCAAAATTACCTGACATTTTAATTTATTTATAAAACGTATTATTTATTTGAAAAGTACGAATATTTGTATTTCAATATAAGGTACAAAAATGGAGGTTGTGTGTGGAACACAATATCCCATAAATGGCCGCTTCGTTCCTGTTTGCAAACGTATACTCTTTTGACGAAATTTTCAATAACATTTTGGCATAATTGCGGACTAATTTCATTAATGGTGCGTCCAGTTGCTTCCTTGAGCTCCGGAATAGTCTATGGATCATTGGTATACACTTTTCCTTTCAGAAAAGCCTCAAAGAAAGAAGTTCAATGGTGGAAAATTTTCACAATTTCTATGCATTGCTAGATCGTGTAACTTCTCCATGACTAAACCTCAATACTTCCTGATGCCATTTGTCAAAGATTAGTACTCTATGTTCGCCACAAAAAAAAATGGCACGCAATTTTAAATGTCAGGTCATTTTGAGACACCCTTTATAAAAGTTGGCCTGAAAAGTAACGTCCAAAAGGAAAATCTAGATGGCTCGTAATCCCTATCCAAAGACTTTTCGAAAAGAAAGCATTTTTTGTTTTTCTCTATGGTGTATCTTTATTCGTGATTTTTTTACCTTGTGCTATCGTTATAAAGTGCACTATTAAGCAATAAATATATGACCAACTGAAAATTTGGCTAGATGCGTTAGATTTCGATCGAAAGTTTAAAAAAAAAGGTATGCGAGGAAGTCACTAGAGTTCAGATGATAAAAAAAATACTTATACTAGTATATATACTTTTAAGAGGAAAGTACATACACGAAAGAGAAAAAAAACTACAGGGGAAACTCGAAAAAAAAAAGTTTAAATCCTTTTTTTTATCGAAAAGTGAAAAAGATCGTAGAACATACACGGTGGTGATTCGGATATATTATTAATCTTGATGCCTCAGATTAATAAGAGACCTTTTTTAGACGTCACTTTTCGCGCCACCCTGTATAAACGGGGAACAAACATTGCTGGTGGAAAAGCAACACTCCAGGACGATCTCGTTCTCGTGCGATTCACAGGGAGATGCAATCCCTCCCTGGATGTGCCTGTGTCTTTTTATGCGCAACGTTTCACTCAAAAATGACCCCCTCCCCCCTCGATACCACTTTCTGCCATTTAATTCTATCCGAGTTCTTCATAGAATACGCAAACGAGAGTATTCAAGATCTTTTTTTGAGATTCGTTTTAATACAAAATTGCAGCCACTATCAGTCTGTACGGAGCAATTTTTTTTGCTGTCCTTCGTGATCTAATTGCTCTCGTTTGTAGGACTGACCCTTTGGAGCGGTATTTATCTTGAGAAGTACCACATATTGTTGTGAAATATCTAAAAGTCTTCCAGCAATCAATATTTTTATAAAATTGATTATTTTTTTTCCAAAAAATGCAATGCCTGCATTGCAAATTGATATTAATCCAATAATCAATATTCTCGAAAAAAAATTCGGTCCCGCTTCGGTGTTTTATGTCTGCATGAATAAGCCCTTTGGTATTTTTCTCAAATTTCAATTCCAAAAATTGAAATAAATTGTCGTGAAGTCCTTAAAAATAATGAATTTGCCTCTTTTTTATTTCAAATTTGAGCAAGCAATAGTAAATTTCCAATAAAGTTGACTAATTATTTCCGAAACGATACCAAACTGTCCATATCAATTTTACCCTCCCGTGGTAGTGTGTCATCCCTTAATTATCTCACTCCTTAATAAAACGGCTGTACAAGCGGCAAAAAAAGCGAGCACCCGAAAACAGAAGTAAAAAAGCAACCGCCACCTCGTCAGTTCGCGCTCAGGCTGTCGCTCGTGTTTTCGTTACAACTCTCGACAGGTTTATTTTTATTAGGACTTGTCGCATCAATCTAATATTGACAAATTCGTTTATCCAACGAGCCGTGATGCCTCCTCCCTCTCTTCCCTACACACACACACACACACACACGCGCGCGCGCACGCACACAGACACGCGTATACATTTACAAAGGTCGTGGGACGTGTTTTCGACGCGAAGAGGTGCGGTGGCGGTTTCGAGAGGGGGAAATGAGAGAGGAGGATGAGCACGGAGGACGAGCAGCAGGTTATGTCCAGCAGAAATCGACACACATGTTGATGGCCGAGAGAGCGAGTGGAATTTTTGGTTTATAGCACGACGAGGCAGGTGGACCGGGGGTTGCTGCTGCGGTCGTACTCTCATGCCACACGTCAGCCATCCCCGATGTTCATAAATATATATATATATATATTTTGTATGCAGTATTGGCGAGAGGTCGTTACATAATGGCTGTCAGTGCAGGGAACGCGATTAACGAGACCTATCGATTTTTCATCAGACGATATAATCGACATCTATCTCTGTTTCTCTCTCTCTCTCTATCTCTCTCTCTCTCTCTCTCTCTCTCTTTTTGCGGTAGAAGGCCGATCACATGTCAGCAATCGTGGACAAGTCACGAGGCCCTTTCGCCAACACACACACACACACACGAGTAGCGATAAACGTCAACTCGATAATATTTTTCAATTGATTAATCATTGCATAATTTGACTCTTTTGATTAATTACGAACGTATCGTTCAACGATTCGGGATTGTACAAAAAAACACAAAAAAAAAAAAAAACAAAACGACCACACCGAAGCGAAACCTTACATGGTATGCTCGCTGAACGTCGATTGGCCGGGAATATCGAGTTTCCCTCATATTCGGTTAACCCGGAATTTCCATTCTATTTTTATGCCCGAGAATTGCAATTGATTGATTAAAAATGGATAATACACGAAATGAAATTTTATATCCACGTTTATTGGTTTCTTCTTTTTCTTTTTTTTTTCTTCGATTACATACCGAATTGATCTCTCGCTCGAGGCGAAATAAACGTACCACGTGAAAAATGAGTGCAAGAGAGACAGTTGAAATTTTCAAACAGACATTTTTCGGAAATAAATAATATTTGGAGAGAAGGAAAATCGTCAAGCTTGGATTCGATTTATTCTACAGAGGCTGATGCGTTTTTTTTTCTAAAAAAGATAAGCCTCTGGGGGAAAAGTCGGTTCGAAGATTTGTGAAGTTATGTTGACCTTGTACATTCCCTTAATTGTACAGTCGAACCTCAATATAACGATATCTCTAGGGAAGAGCAAAAAACTTCGTTATATCGAGTTTTCGTTATATTGAGGTTTCGCTATATCGAGGTCATGTCCCAAAAAAATCGTTATATTGAAGTTTCAATAAAAAGGACAAATAAAAATTGCACTAATTTAAGCCTTTCTTCCTTAAAAAAAAATATATTACTGCTATAAATATAGCGATATTTTTTTTAAAGAAAGAAATGTTTAATTTAGAGCAATTTTAACAAGCAATTAGCAATTAGAGCATAATGTATATAACATATTATTTTTAAAAGCGGATTATTAAAAAATTAAACAAATATTTTGTTTAATTTAAAAAGTTTGCATGTCTAGACAGGCTCCGTAGAAGCAGAGAGAGAGGGAGAAGGGAACGAAAGGAAGGGAGTTCGTTTACCGAACGCTTCGTTATACAGAGGTTTTGTTCACAAAAATTTCTTGTATAGAGGTTGAGGGTCCTGAAAATAAATTCGTTATATCTATAGTTTTTCTTCGTTGTATCAAGGTTTCTGGTGTCTATCGAAAGGGAATGGACAAATCTTTGTTATATCGATGGTTTCATTATATCGAGGTTCGACTGTACTCCTTTTCCGCTCTCCCTCTCGCCCTCTCTCTCTCTCTCTCTTCGCGCTCGTATGAGCCAAACAACATTTAGTCCTAGCGCACTTATAAACCTAATCTAATCTAATCTTTCTGCCTTTCCATTTGTATATCGATTTTCTATTTTTCGAATTTTTTCCTCCGAATATTGATATAAAATTTATATATAATATTTTTTTTAATTACCACTTTTCAATGATTATACATTCCGTACTTTATACTGTGCCTACAGATCGAATCAAGATATAAATACAATCATTGATCAATCGATCAATCCATCCCCCCTCTCTTTTCTTTATATAAATATTTTATATTATTTCAACTTTTGGCACGATTTTTTTCATCTGCCCATGAATATATATATATATATATATCAATAAATCTCTCTCTATCTCTCGCTATCTACATGTGTCTGCTGTCGGACATTTTCGTTCGTACATCTTCACGGTATGGAACTCATCATATCTGCGTGCGCGGCACCAAAAACGCGTAACTAATGGTCGCGTCCGCGATATACCCGAGGCGAATTGGAAGAATTTTTTGGTTTAGGGATTATGAGAGAGGAAAAATTGTTTTTCTCACATCCTATCGCACGACCCCTCCCAACTCCCACCCTCAGCAAACGGGGTCCAAGGAACGGAGGGAAGTATAAAAGTGGCGTTTTGAAAGCGATGATGGGGCTCTTTGGTGTGGGAGTTGATGGTATATGTGTAGCTTTAACGCTCTTTCTCTCTCTCTCTCTCTCTCTCTCTCTCTCTCTCTCTCTCTCTCTCTCTCTCTCTCGCCTTTCTGTTCCTTCATTCTGTAACTTTCTGTCCTTTTTCCTCCCCCCTCCCACTCTCTCTATCTCGGGAATGTGCGTTTTGGTGCTATTGTGCTCCACCGGCCGATATTAAAATGCCGGTGATTGATGTGTGTACCGTGTACCGTTATAGCTCTCATGGCGGACGCTAGCATCGGTATTGTAACGTTGAACGTACCGACCAATGCCATATTAGCCCGCACCCTCGCGGCTGGTATATGTACAATATAATGTACGTGTACATGCCTTCAAGTCCCTTAAGGCCTTAGGCCACTCTAGGATTTTCCAAAAATCGTTTTTTTTTTGTTGAAAATCTATCTTAGTACCTATAAAATTATATTCCAAAAGATTATGGGTGTGGAAAATCTCTGAGTGCTCGATTTTCGAATTCTAGCGCAACCCCTCTTGATTTATATCGTGACTTTCTACTAACTTTAAACGCGTTTATTTCAAAACTACATTTTTCAAGTCGGCCGGACTCATAACTCAAACAAATTTCAACGGATTTACTTGAAATTTCAACTGTATATTTAGAATTACATTTTTAGAGACACTACGTAGGATTTTTTAATTATATTGCATAGTTCCTTTTTTATAAACAATTTTCTGACGATTTTCTCATAGCATTTTATACTTTTTATTTTAGAAATGCGCCATTTTGACAAGAAACAATATATCAAAAAAATCCTACGTACTCCTATAGCTATTCTTATATATAATCGAAAAAAACTTTAGCGTCTCATCATAACTCAAAAATTATAGGAGCTGTTGATCCAGCCGTTGACCTTCCAGAAATAACGTCATCGGAAAAATGTTGCACAGTCGCCATTTTGACATGTATCGATGTGAAAAAATAATTTTGTATAGTCAATTACGTGTACAATAAAACTCCCATTTTGTAATTCCGATTTATTTGATGGTTTCAATGAACAAAAATCACAAAATATACCCTTTTTTGGAAAAAAAGGGCATAAGTGGAAAAAATAACACTTCTGAATGTTAATTCATAATTAAATTATCTATTTGTACGGCTCAACATGTACGACAGGATCTAGACTTGTAAATCTACGATTCGCCCATTTTGGACTCACTTTTTGCCCGATGCTCCATCCAGTAAAACCTCAAGGGGCGTAGAAGTGCACTAAGAAATTATTTAACGAATAATCAACCCCCTAAAACGTTGAAATGGCATATAAAAGTATGTATGGAAAATTGTATTCCTTATCAACTAGAAACTCGGTATAAATATTCTTCAAAACAAATAATAAAACGCATATTTGAGGATTTTTTAAAACGCCCCCTAATAAGATGTGCAACTGGTAATGAAGTTTCTGTGGGCCAAATTTCACGCGGGCGAAGCTGCGTGGCGAAAGCTAGTATCTTCTATATATACAAAAGCGAAATACCACTGACTGACTGATTGACTGATCAATCACGAAATCTCAGAAACTATAAAGCCTACAAACTTGAAATTTGGCAGGTAAGTTCTTTATAGGGTGTTGACATCCGCTAAAAAAGATTTTTACGAAAGGGAAAATTAAGGGGGTGAAAGTTTGTATGAAATATTGTATTTCTTGCGTGTATGAACTTGAAACTCGAAACACATATTCCTTAGAAGGTGTAAAAATGCACTATGAAAGGATTTTTCGAAAATCCACCCTTGAGGGGGTGGAATGGGGTGTAAAACATTGTATGGAAAACTTTCCTTGTGTGTATCAACTTGAAACTCGGTATAAATATTCTTCAAAATAAATAATAAAACGCATATTTTAGGATTTTTTAAATCCCCTAATGCGAGGATGCTACTTCTAATGAAGTTTCTATCCGCCAAATTCTACACGGGCGAAGCCGCGGGCGGAAACTAGTATTTATATATAGCACAACGTATATTCGACGAGTGATTAGATCAGATGGAAAGTCGATCCCCGGCATAACTAAACGTGTTCAAAATGGTATCGCACGCCTTTTCCCTCTAATTCGCACGAGCGGAATTTCAACTGATCGAACAGACATAGAATCCGATCGTCCATCCGAGCGAGGACGAGTAGTCTGTCTGACGTTGATTGTCCAGATCGTCAATAGTTAATATTGCGGCTCGATACGTGCGAGCCACGATTAGCCGAGGTAGAGAATGTCAAGGGATGTGGAGGTAGGAGGAGGAGAAAGAAAATATGGACAAGTGATCAACGTCTGGGTAAAATGAATGGAGCAGTCTTTCTCTATCGCTCTCTTTCTCGTTCGCCGTGTTTTTATGACTGTCCGAGAGGACAGCTGCTTTTCTTTGTCGATGATAAACGATAAAGACACGCAATTCTCTATGTATGTACCCGTGGATATACGTTTGTATATATATATATATATATATATATGTATGTATATAAAATAGCTAACGTGTCTTGTGCTCAAGCCCCACAAACCACCCAATCGTGCAGAATTATCAGGTTGGAATGCAGCAATAAATCCGAGCCCCATGAACCTCGTCCCTCAACCTCTTTCGCCCCTCCTCATAGCTCTCTCTCTCCCTCCCTCCCTTTCTCCCTCCGCACACCCCCCCGGCTACACACGATTCACCCTTATATTGTTAGTCAGACAAAGAGTCGCGAGACCACAACGAGCCCGACATACTCCACCACCAGCACCACTGCCACCACCATCGCCACTGCGACTCCTCCACTGTACTCCACTTTACCCTTGCCAGCCGCGCATCCTCTTCGTTTCTCCGCGGCCTGTGCGCCCTTTGAACAAGCGCGGAGGCTACCGCGATCGTGATCGTCCTATTGCTGATCCAAGCTACTACGTGCCGCTTCATTGAGGCAGGATTTTTTTATTTTTTAGCAAAGACTGAAAAAAGCAAAGAATACGCATGTGCAGGTGCCATTAGCGGAGAAAAAAAAATGACACTCAGGGGTCGTGCATGGTAATCTTGAGTCTGAGCGCCTGGACCCAATACTCGGATGGAGGACCGTTCAGCAACTGCGACACTTAGGGAAAAGATAGCCTCCAATGGTAGAGGTTTCCCACAATGACCTGCCAATGTCATACGGTAGTACATCAAATGAGACGGACCTAGAAATACCGAAGTGACAAGCGGTTAGCGAAAGCGGATGACAGGGAGAAAGGAGGAGAGGAAGAAAAAGTAATTCAATTCGCACATTGTGAGCGTGAATTTTCGTCCATACGCGTATTTCCGGGCAGAAATTTGCTTGGTAGTCTCCAGATCCTACCACATCCTTATAGGGTTTTGAAAGTGACGTAGCATATACGGAGGGAATGCACTTTGGAATTCAAGTGGATTCCGCGCTGTTCCTCGATTGACGTCGTTTGAAAATTTTTTGTTTGATATTTTCAGCTGAAATTTGTTGGCCCTCTCAAAAAATATTCTTTCGTCATCCCGTGCACAAATTTGTTGGCGAGTCCCAAGATGAAACTATATAGGAATTTGTTAGGGACGTCGGATATAGGTAGTCCTCATTGGGATCCAATTGGATTATGCACTGTACCTTGATGAACCCCGTTTGAGAATTCTTATCACGTTCGAATCGAAAATACCCGTGCATAAATTTATTAGATCACGATCAGGATATGATACGGATTCCCTAGGAGATATCCTCATCGGAATCCAGATGGCACTCAGTACGTAGCACAAGGCGGAGACGCAGTGGCAAGAATTTGAAATGCGTTTTTCAAATACGTATTAAATACATTCTTCTTAGAAAATTAAATACATATTTTCTTAGTTCGAACGATCTCCATTTAATTTAAATATAGTTACTTACAATAAATAACCTATATCAATTTTCTCCAGGAAATGTAAGTCTTTGAAGGTCTATATATATTGTTTTTCGAAATTTTTTAGTAAATGTAAAGAATTTTGTACAAAATTCTGTTATTAAAATATATAATTTCCGACAGTTATACCATAATTTTTACTTAATCTTTTTCAGATCCTTGAATAAATGATTTCAAAAAACGTGCAGCGTCTCCAGCTGATACGGATCGGTACCTCCTGGTGATTTTTACATTTATCCCTGGGATCCGATTCGATATCAAACTAGATCTTGTTCTAGACGTTCGGGATTCTAGCCTGGATCCTATGCAAAGTTTCTATTTGGATTCTGACTAGAGTCCTTAATAGTTCCGGATTAGGATCCTGACTGGAATCCGATTTACGAGCGTTACATTTCGCTCCCGAAACCGATCCGATCTCCGACTGGATCCCACTTGAGAAACCAGAAACCTAGTCCGAATGGGAGTGTATCCATGACAGTATTCCTGCACGGGTATGTGAAAAGTCACGAGACAAAAATCGGCGTGTCGAAACACAAGTTGTACGGTTCGTGAGCGTGTACGTGTAGGGATGTTGAAGTGTAGTAAAATAAATAACAAACGGCATTTATAGTGCATTTTCAGTGATGCGATTCAAATCGATTTTGAAGATATACTTTTTTAAGCGTTTTATATTTTTATAAGATAAGATCTATACTTTTTTAAGATTCACTCATTTTGCAATCCAATTTATTCTATTGAGAAAATCCAACGTACACAAAGCGATGGGATCTATCAAGAATCTTATCGGATTCTGTTCGATAATATGGAAATCCTTTAGGATTCAAATTACGTTAGTACATTGAATTCCAATGGGGAATCCCGATTAGAATCCACCGTACGAGCGTGACTTTGTGGTAAAAGTATCCAATGCGCTGACCCGTTGGATCGCTATCAGGAAGTAGGTACAAGTATGGGAATTCAATCGAATATCTACGATAATTTATGCACGGGTTCTTCTCTTCCCTTATCTTCTCATCAAGAGAAAAATATAGAATATCCTCTTTTCCTTTTGATTCTCGACTTACCAAATAAAAACCGCCCTTTTCATTAATTCCCAGCCCGTAATCACGCACAATTTCAATTCCCGTTCCATTTTTCCGTCACACCACGCGTGATGTACTAACCAATAGTTCGCTCCGCTCGCCGCAATTCTCGCTCAGTCGAGAAAACTTCTTTTTCTCCGACTTATACGTATCGCGCATAGCTCAATTAAGGGGTATGCTTCGCGAGAAAAAAGGAAGAGAGAGAGAGAGAGAGAGAGAGAGAGAGAGAGAGAGAGAAAGAGAGAGAGAGAAAGCGCGAGACAGAGGTAGAGAAAAAGGAAGAGAGAAAGAGAAAGAGAAAGAGAGAAAGAGAGAGAGAGAGAGAGAGAGAGAGAGAAAGAGAGAACGCACGAAAGTCACATATTGAACCCCGCCATCCTCCCCCATCTACCGGAAACGTGCGGCATTGAGCACGAGAAAAAGCAACGGGGGTTGTTGCTGCTGGCTTCGTTGGCTGCAAGTATGAAGTAGTGTCGTTTGGCTGTCGCGTGGGTAGCCGCTTTATCGTTTTACCAGCAGATTAATAAGCCTCATATATATATATATATATATATATAAATATAAATACACACAACCGACCAAAGGCCGCCACACACGCTCCTCGGAGTATGCATCACAATCCTTCGTGGGTGTAAATATTTGGACTCTATATATATATATATATATATATATATATATATATATATATATATATCATACGCTACGATTGAAATCCGATATCAATTAAAATCCGATCTGCCTACAATTAGTCAGAACTAATTTCAGTTTGTTTGCGTTTATACGAGTTTGTTTATTGCCACGATTTGGGTTTATCTGGACCGCATGAGTTGTTAAGCCCGTGCAGAAATATTGTCATGGATACAGACCGATTCGGACTAGGATCCTGGTTTCTCAATCGGGATCCAGTCGGATATCGAATCGGATCCGAGAGCGAAACGAAACGCTCGCAAATCGGATTCCCGCCAGGATCTGGAACTATTAAGGACTGTAGTCAGAATCTAAATAGAAACTTTGCATAGGATCCAGGCTAGAATCCCGAATCTCTAGAACAAGAACTAGTTCGATAACGAATCGGATCCCAGGGATGAATGTAAAAATCACCAGGAGATACTGATCCGTATCAGCTGGAGACACTGGACGCTTTCTGAAATCATTTATTCAAGGATCTGAAAAAGATTAGGTAAAAATCAGTGCTACAGTATAACTGTCGAAACTTATATATTTTTATAACAGAATTTCGAAAAAAATTCTTTACATCCAATAAAATTTTTCGAAAAAACAATATATAGACTTATATTTCCTGGAGAAAAGTGATATGGGTTATTTATTCTAAGTAATTATATTTAAATTAAATGGGGATCGTTCGAACTAAGAAAATATGTATTTAATTTTCTAAGGAAAATGTATTTAATAAGTATTTGAAATACGTATTTCAAATTCTTATCAAAACGTCTCCGCCTCGTGCTACGTAGTGGGCGCCATCTGGATTCCGATGAGGATACTGCTTCTAGGGAATTCATATCATATCCGGATCGGCATCCGATCGGAAATTAGGTGTCCCGGAGAAATTTCTGCACGGAAGGTACATACTCCAGCTGCAACCGGATATGCATTAGAATCCCTTTGGCTTAGGCAAAAATTCGTTTCCGCTTATTTGAAGTTGATTGGGCTTGAAATTTGAAGCTTGAAATTTGAAAAGTACGATTTTTATATAGGGTTTTTTTTTATAGCCTAGGGTGTTAACTTTAATTTGCAGCGAAGATTTTGTAAAAGTTAAAAAAATGTCTGAGTTATGACGATTTTTGTCGCCTACTTCCCTAAGGCGAAACGCTCTGCTGCAATTTACCCTTTTTTTCTTGTGCGTTATTCTCGAAATTGTTTTATGAAACGGTGTATAAGTCGTGTCTCAAAATCTATTTGACCGATTCACTTCGAGTTCGGAAAGAACATGGTTTATAAAATTTTCTTTCGTATGGCCGGATGGTTTTTAAAATATATTTATGCATTTATTAATAACGAATGATTCAAGTTATTTTTTTAAACGAAAATCGAACTTTTTTTTTACAGCTCGCCATTGTCCTAATCTAAAAATTCCAAAAGAAAGTATTCGCTCATGCAAAATTTATATTATTATACTAAAAGTACACTTTCTTTATTTTTCATTGAAATGGCATTAAAGATTGCATCATTGGAATGCAACAATTTTTTTTCTTCAGTTTTCATTTCTTGATTTTTTTATCATTATCCGAAGCCAATTTTTTTACGAACTGAGGTCATAAGCCTTTAATAAAAATACGTGCAAAACGTTTCAATGATTTTCACAGCCTAAATCAGCCGAAAAAATTCAACAATTAAAAAGGAATTCATTTTCATTGCATTCCAACGATGCAAACTTCTACATCATTTACACCGATTGCAATAACCCCGGAACTTTCCTTTAACAATAACTCTACTGTTCATCAATATTTTTCATTAAAAGAAAAACTCAAACAAAGCAAGACTACGTCTTAATCATCTGTAAGAGTGAATCCCGTCATCGCGATACTCTCATCAGAAAAAAATATTGAATTGGACCAATTTTTTAGAGCCCACTAAAAATCAAATATTAAATTTTTAGAATTTTAATTAGTTTTTTTTAGAATCTTATACTCGCATAGTGCATAGATGAAGACGAATAAATGAGAAGGATTTTGCGGTTAACCGCGGCCTGACCACGACGAATTACGCGCGCGCGCGAACTTCCCACTCTCCGCCGTGGTATTTATTTTATTTGGTTTATATTCGTTTTCGGGCGCGTTACATTCGCGCTCCGTGTTGCAGGAATTCAATCTCCCCGCGTACCTCACATATATATATATATATATAGATGACTTTACGTATGTTTATGCTTCGGAGCGTGTGTACACGAGCTCTCAGGCCGCGAGTGCGAATGCTGCTGTGTGAGCTACGGTTTGAGGGTTGGACCGAGAGATTTCGCGGGCAACCCCTCCTCCCTCCCTCTCTCTCTCTCTCTTCCTCTCATTCGCTCTCTTTCTCTAACACACTCTCCTGGCGGTTCTCGCATGACATATGATCTTCCATATTGGCCACGGGTATACACACGCAACCCACGCTCCTCTCATACCCTCCCTTATATTACACACGGCGGTGGCGCGCACACATGTCCATATATTTATGTATTTCGAGGGATGTAACGACCGAAAGGGCGTAATAATTTGGCCAATTCAACTGTTGTGGGCAACCGGATTGGGCCCTTTTGCTTAACGCTCCCAATGGCGTCGAGTGTTTGTACATGAAGCCGCATAGGTGTAAGCCGCATTCTCATGTATATATATATATATACATATATGTTTATGTATATATATGATTGCGAAGGCGAGTCGCGACAGAACGTTTTACTCTCGCGGACGTTTGTCACTGGGTTTCCACGTCTACATAATAACTTAGTGTTAAACCCATCCCTCCCTTGTACAACCGTCTTCTGTGTCCTTTTTGGACCGTTTGTATGTGTATGTGTGTATATAGAGTCGAAACCGCTTACAACGACGAATCTGCTATAACGTTGGTACTGCATGGTCCCTTCAATGTCATTATAACCAGTTTTGACTGTAGGTACATAGGGAAAGAAAATTTTGAAACCGCTTTATCTAATGGCGATGAAGTTTGCAACCCTGGAATGCAGAGAAAGTTTTTTTTATTCATCTATTTTTATCGTAATCATGTAATCGGGTTGCGCGTGACGAAGCCCGAACGATTGAAGGATATGTGTCCCAGTGTAGACGTAATACGTGAATGGGTGGAAAAGGCGAGATGAAATTGATGAGGAGAAAATGTCACGGGAAACGGATGTCTAGTAGAGCGAGAAAGAGAGAGGGAGAGTGAAAGCAGGAAAGAAGAAGATAGAAAGGAATTTTATAGGTACAAAAAAATGTACCTTAGTACCTATAAAATTATATTCCAAAATATTATGGGTGTGAAAAATCTCTAAGTAATCGATTCTCGAATTCTAGCGTAACCCCTCTTGATTTAGGTCGTGACTTTCAACTAACTTTAAACGCGTTTATCTCAAAACTACATTTCTCAAGTCGGCCGGACTCATAACTCAAACAAATTTCAACCGATGCACTTCAAATTTTAACTGTATATTTAGAATTACATTTTCTGAGGCACTACGTAGGATTTTTTAAATTATATTGCATAGTTCTTTTTTTATAAACAATTTTCTGACGACTTTCTCATGGCATTTTATACTTTTTGTTTTAGAAATGCGCCATTTTTACAAAAAAAAACAATATATCAAAAAAACCCTACGTACTTATAAATACTAACCCTCGATTATAAATAGCTACACTTAGTACTAACCCTCGATTATAAATAGCTACACTTATTTATAATCGAAAAAACTTTAGTGTCTCATCATAACTCAAAAATTATAGAAGTTGTTGGTCCGGCCGTTGACCTTTCAGAAATAAAGGCGTCATCGGAAAAATGCTGCACAGTCGCCATTTTTACATGTATCGCTGTGAAAAAACAATTTTGTATAGTCAATTACGTGTATAATAAATCTCTATTTTGTAATTCCGTATATTTCATGGTTTTGCTGAAAAAAGATCACAAGATATGCCCTTTTTTGGCCTCTAGAGCGGTCTAAGGCCTTGAACCTTCGACCGCACACTGGGTCGTTTTGATCACAGTGTTTTTCGTGCAAGTACGTTTTTTTTTTCACTATGCATCTCCCACTTTGAACGATTGGTTGGGCACTTAATTTTTGTTTTTATTAAAAAATTAATTTTGGGCTCATCATTGGCTACAAAAAAAAAATTGCATATTTACCGAAATACAACGATCTGAAAAACGTCTGGGGTCCAATTGACCCCACATGAAGCCAAGAGATTCGTGGCGGAAGTGTGCAGTCGAAGGGTTAACTATTAACTAACTATGGTTAACTATGGCGCTCTCTTTTATACTTTTCATATCGGGAGCACATTTTTTCAGTTATTACTATTTCTCAACTCATTGATTACTTACAACGTTACTTCTTCTACTTCTAGAGGGTGAGAGAGAAACAAAAAGCGAGACGTAGAGAGGGAGGAAGAAATGAAGACAGAGAGTGAGCGGGAGAAAGAGAAAGAGAGAAATAGAGGGAGAGAGAGAGAGAGAGAGAGAGAGAGAGAGAGAGCCAGAGAGAGAGAGAGAGGCAGAGAGAATGAAAGCCGCTATGGCAAACGCTACGTGCGATAAACGGTGCGATTTCGAAAGCGTATTTCGAAACTAAATCAGGGAAAATCCTATCCGAGGTAAAAGCCCTGTTTGCGGTTAAACGGGACCCGCGTATATACAGGGTAAAACACCAGCGATTTATGCACATGTGTGTCGCATTCTCTCTCTCTCTCTCTCTCTCTCTCTCTCTCTCTCTCTCTCTCTCTCTCTCTTCTCCCTCTCTCTATATCGTCGCGAAAATCTCTAAACAGTTGAGCGTGGTGAACACGAGGCCGTGACTTGTATTGCCTATCCGTCAACGCTATCAGTAGAACTTTCGCCACCTATTCAAAGTATCCACGAGACAAGAGAAATATAGAAACAGCCAATACATACACATATAACGCGAGACTGCCAGATATACAAAAAGATACAGGAAAGTAAAACCCACAAACACACACGAGGAGAAAGGAGACCTTATGCTTTACCAAATCGTCGCACATTCGCACCCTTCAGGGTGGCCGATCGTGTCCCAAGATTTTAAAGAATATCGCCGCAAAATTTAGAGCGTTAAACTTCCGAAGGGATCCGGTTAGGGTTACGTCCTTTTGTTTGCCTGGATCCGATGTATATGACTTGGAATTGGCAAGGCAGAGGGGGAAGACTAAAGCAGCCTGCCGTTTCGGGATCGTGCCTAGCACGTGGAGAACTCGCGTAACGGGGTTGTGCATCGCGGCAGTCAAATTGGGGAGGGGAAGGGGGACACTGTGGCCGCGTGTTATCGGTAACGCTTATCGTGTGTGGAGGGCTTAGTATGCCGGGATTGCTTGCTCATCGAGTTTCACCCAAGCCTCGTATGTACGCAGGCACTAGAGAGAAAGAGAGAGACGAAGAGAGAGAGAGAGAGAGGTGTGGATGGCGTGTGTATATGTGTAGGAAAAAGATCTTCCGAAGTCACTATGCCGATGTAATGTTAACTATCAGCACATCTGGCTGTTGAGAAGGACATTTCTGCAATTTCTGTTTCAACGAAACGTTCCTTTTGGGGGCAGGATGGTCCTTGGAATGCCTTTAGAGAAATATGCCTACATTCATATGATGGTGACTTCGGAGACTTTGGGGCTTGAGCTATATCGAGTATAAGGACAATTGGATGTTTCGAGGATGGTCCTTGAAGTCGCGAATGTCTTCGAAATTACTTTTACACATGTATAGGTCTATCCCTCGTAATGCTCGTACCCTCTCAACCACTACGAACCCACTAACTCCACTGTCGTTATACCCACTTCGACACATGCTCTATGTACTATCTTATAGCGTTGTACTATGCATACTGTATAAACTGTATTACAGCGTAATGGACGAACCTGCGTTTCTATCGCGTTCTCCCTCTGGCTTTATTTCTCTCTCTCTCTCTCTCTCTCTCTCTCTCTCTCTCTCTCTCTCTCCTCTCTCTCTCTCTGGCATCAGTTTCCTCTCTCCTTCCTCCCTCTTGCTCTCTCGCCCCCTCTTGTTCGTTCACTCCGGAGTTCGCGTTTGCGAGCGATCACACATAGGCCAACATGAACCGCTTCCCTTACGACCAACCCTCATCCGACAAATTGGTGGCGTAACGCGCCCGCGACGCGTCCGATTATGCCAGCAAACACGATCTCTTTTTATTATATATATATACAGAACGGCCCGAAAAGTGGGGTCCACAAATATTGATGCCTCGTATCAATATCCGAACCACCCCTATTCATGTGCTAGGATCTTTTTTAATTTGAGAGAAAAAAGCGTTTAACATTTTTTTTTCTCGACGCTTCCTGTAGCATCCTTTAGGATTCAAATGGGATTCGTACATTGGAGTCCAATGGGGAATCCCGATTAGAATAGAATGTTTGAGTATACAGTCAGAAAAATTCTTTTGATAATAACTAGAAGCGTCTATTTGATTTTTTCACATTTGAATTAGATAGATTTTTTGTGAAATCAAATTTTTCCTATTGCATACCATTATTAAAATTATTTATTTCGAATATATTTATTTATTGAAATCAAGATCTATTTAATATCGTCTAATAACTAAATATTTTATTTATTCCTAATAAATCTGTGACCTGTTTTTTATCTGATAGTGAAATGGTACACGATTTCGATCTCTCAAAAATCTCATGGCTTTGTTTTCATTAGAAGACTGTTGTAACATTCTGCAATTGAGGAAAAGTGTTAGTCTTTCTATACATAAATAGTCGCGCCTGTTAATAAAAGACACGACGATACCTTTCTTCTTTTTCCAAATAACGGTTTTGTTAGTGAAAAAAAAAGAAAAATAATATAACATTTTTTCACCGCACTGTTATGTTCTGAACCTATAGTCCTTTCTCGTATTGATGCGATACATCGTGTTTTATCTTTATTTATTTAATTTGAATATATTTAATATTTAAAAAGAATAGCTTGAACAAATTAAAAAAAATATTTAAAACAAACAGGGTCGTAGTAGGCCGTAAGACAAGGAGAATACCTATTTGATGTAAGTAGATCCTATTCAAATTAAACTTTTTTTTTCAGCAGTGTAGGGCTCCAATGCAACAACCCATTGGATCCCTATCAGGAAATAGGGAAACGTATGGGAATCCAATTGAATCCCTACGACAATTTCTGCACGGACGTTAGTGTTCAGTTGGTAATTTATTTATTGCTTAACAGCGCACTTCATAACGATACCACAAGTAAAAAATCGCGAGGAAAGTACATGTACAAAAGAGAGAAAAATGTTTTTTTCTTGACAAGTAAAAAAAAACGTAGAATATAGATGGGGTAGTTCGGATAGGGGTTGATACGAGGCATCTAGATTTTCCTTTTGGACCTCACTTTTCGGGCCAACCTGTATATATATTATATATATACATACAAACTTGCGTGGGTGGACGTGTATGTCTATATTCCAATTTCAGCACCTTCCTAAAGTAACCCCTCCCGCCTCTTCAATGCCCGTAGGCGAATGTTCATACATGTATAAGAGCTTATGGTATTTGACGCGATTTGACTCTTGCCGCCCGCGACTTGTGGCCTTCCGCCTCATCTTCACGCGTACACCTCAGCTTCCGCCCGTGCGTGTCTTATTTTCGTGGCTTACGCGCATACAAAGAATGGTCCAAATGGACCATTCTCTTCGCGACGCGCCTATCCTCCCCCCCCTCCGTATCATGATTCTTTATAAGTGGATATGCGCGCGGCAAGTGCCTCTTCGGGATGGAAAGTCGAGAGCAGGGCAGATAGCAGAGGCAAAAAAAACGGAAATATCGTTTGCAGGAGATTGCACGCGGGGTCGTAACGCGGATAATTTGTGTTTGCGGCTACGTGTATGATGGTACGTCGGTGATCATTGACTTAGGGATAGAGAGCCACCAATCCATGGACAACGAGCCACTTGACCATTTACCGAAGCGAAACGAATGGCCGTTGAGAAACGAATTTGTGATAAGTGTGTGGATGACGATGTGTTCGAATTGTCGGAATGGAGGTATGTTTGGGGATACTTGGGTTTGGAGGGTGATTCGAGCCTGGCCTCTCTCAGCCCTAGACGGTTGAGAAAAGGCGTTGGACTTGTGAGGTTGAAGTTTCCAACATTGCAATTCAATGAAAATTCATATTTCTGAAGTCCTTTAATTTCTTTTGCCACATTTTGCCCATCGCCCTTTTTTTTTATAACTTATCTAGCCATCTACACGAAGAGAATTAAAAAGTAATTTTTGTCGTGAATTTCACGGTAAAAACTACCGTGATATATTTCAATGTGGTGACAAGTGAGAAAAGCATAATAATTCGTATGCGACAATTTTTTTTTAACTCACGTTACAGAAAATTTCAAATACGTAGCTAAAATTTTACTATACAAGAAGGGTAGCGCGCACGATAATTTTTACCGACAGCACAATACATTTTCCTATAACACTCATTAAATTTTATAATAAATCTTAAAATAACTGTTATAAAGACGATACTTTTTTATAGACATTTTTGAAAGGCATAAAATAATAAAATGCACAGTAAAATTTCGCTGATATTATATATTTTTTAAATTGAAGTTTTGCGTATTTTGTTACACATAAAAATTTACTAGAAAATCTGGTAAAATGTTCTATTTGAAGAAGAAATTTTATTTTATTTTCGTGAAAATCTGTGTTTTACTCAGTAATAATAAGCGAAGTTTCAGGGTTGTCATCTGGTTACCGTTACTGCACGGTAATTTTTAACATTTAATTCTCTCCGTGTACAATATGAATTTATAGAAAAAAAGATCTTCAATAACAATCAAAATGAGAAAAATAAAATAAAAAAAGAACCTTCGTTGCGTTCCAACGTTACAAACTTCAACACCATTTGGAGTTTGCATCGTTGGAATGCAACGAAAGTGCACTTCTTCTTTTAGCTACACTGTTTTAGTTGCCCAAATTTCTTCTTTTTTTTTACAGGCTTCAGTGTGACTATCAAATGAGGATATTAAAAAAAACGTATGAGTAAAAATTCGTACGATTTTCGGTGCCTAAATTGGCTGAAACATTGGGCTGTTGGGCAAAATTAATTTTTGTTACATTCCAACCATGCAAATTTTAACAATGACACAAAAAAGTCGATCAATCAATCAAGAATCAAATAAGTAGGGAGTAAATAATCAAAAGAAATAAGAAATCGAGAACACATATGTTCTTATATACACGCATACACTGAAAGAAAGAAAAAAAATGGTATGGACTGAACGTATGGTCGTGGGCCTAAAAATTCAAATCAAGGTGACAATCGCGAAAAAATGTCAGCAGAACTTTACATTTTTTGCAAGAACCACAAATTTGCAGGCCGGACACCATAAAAATCCTTCATACGTTTCCCATTTTTTTCCTATATATTCGTGACACTTGAAAAAAAAAAGGGCGAATAAGATTGAGTTCATTTTCAAAAGGGTTGCATCCTCGTAAGAGTCTACTAAAAAAAAAGATTTTTCTTCCGGCACAAGAGGGTTTGGGTTTGCTTCACTATTAGGCAGAGACGTAAGATTATTCTTAGAGGGATGAAATAAAAAAACGATTTTCCCAAGATTCACCAAACTGCGTCTGTGTCCCCCCGCCCTTTATTCGCTCGGATACTTCACTCTGACTGCGTTTTATCAAGTGGGAGGGAGAAGGGGGATGAGATCATTACCACCCTCACCATCTGATACTACCTCAACCTCCGCCCTCGCTTTTTTAATCGCCCCGCAGCTATGGGACAGCTATAGGATAATGCAAAACGTATTTTCTTTTATTATTATTATTATATATATCTATATATAGTTATGTCACGGGTGCTAAGAAACAAGTACTGTATCGGGAGCCCAACGCGGGAGATCACTTGCCGTACGACCCCGCTAAACGGCGATACTAGCTTTTCGTCGCCTCTGCTTTCCAGAGACAGTAATTTTACTTAATTAAATTCCGTTCTTTCTGCCTTTGCTGCGTTTGGACCCTCCCCTGTCCAAAGACACCCCCACCTCCTTCTCTCTCTCTCTCCCTCTTTCTCTCTCTCTCTCTCTCTCTCTCTCTCTCTCTCTCTCTCTCTCTCTCCGTCTTTTCATCGTTGAAGACACTTGCCTTTTCTTTATCCCACGAGAAAAGGCGAACCTGAAAAAAAAGAAGTTTCCCCTGAACTTTGGAATGGATGCCAATGACGTTTTTTTTTTGCCCTGCGAAGTCACGGTTAGGCCAAGAGGACTGGGTGATGGCGAAGAACGAGCGAAGGTGGCGATTGCATGGAGACAACGAAGAATCCATTCTTATGGCTTTGCAGCGAATGGTAACAAGGCCCATGCTCATGACTTCGATCCATCCTGTTTGGGTTTGTTGAAGTTTGTTTGGGTTGGATTTGCGAGTAATCGGTGCAAGGAATAATGTAAGAGGGAGCAATGAAAAATCGTCATGACTGCCGGAACAAGGTGTCTTCATTTGTTACCAAAAAAGGGAAGGCGATAGCCTGGATAACAAGTCGCGTCTTCAAGGCGGTCGTTCGTTAAGGACGCGGTAGAAATTAAGAGGCCTGGCTCGAGCTAGCTTGGGAGTTAAGGCGGATATTCCTCCCTTTGGTGACTTCCTCGTGATTCTCGCGTACTCGGGAATCCCCCCTCTCATCCTCGTTCCTTCTGTCTTGGTCTTCAAGCTCTTCATCTGCAATTAACATTTATGGCTGCTAAAACTCCCGTCGCCTACTTCTGGAAAAACTAATTAAATATTCCAACGAAGGCGACAAGCCGGGAAACAGAATATATTCTCTATCCTCCTCGTCCCTCACCACCCATCATCCCCCCTTCCGCACTTATAGCGTACTCTTTGACTTTCATCGCCCGACTGATAAGAAGTTAAAGAAACTCAGAGGCAATTCTTATATTTATATGTACGGAGAGAGAAAGAAAGTAAGCGATAGAGAGAGTATTCTCGCAGGAGAAATAGAGTTAAATTTAATCGCCACCGAGTACGTATCGATCACAATAAAGAGAAAAGAACTATACCTCTCTATACATGCCCGAAATAGTTATGGCACCTCAGGGGGTGTCGTTAGCCTCATTCTAGAATTTTTCCAGGCTTTGAACACCGGCCTGAAAATTTCGAAAAATCGATTTTTTGCTTTCATTTTTTTCGCATAGTTTGAACCTTAAAGAAAATTTTAAGCTGATTGCGAAGTCTGTACCTACAATATTAAAAAAGATATTAATTTTTTTGTCCCACACTGTGCAGCGCTCCCTTAGATAGATTCACCCTTCGCTTCTATGAAACTAGTACCCGAGCATAGATTTCTTCTTGGAAGGTCCGATTCCACCGTCAATTGAAGGTTTAGGAGGATATAATCAAAACTGTAACGAAAGCATAAACGCTATGATATGGAAAATCGCACCGAAAATAAGTTTCAGTGGTATGAAAGTAGTTGAAATAGCTACTTACATCGCTACATGTATTCATGAAGATGGCTATAGTAATATTTTATTAATATTACGAGTATTAAACATAACCATCGGAAATAATTGTTATGACATGTGTAATGACGAAGAGGAGCACCGTATATCGCTTGCTGGAAAACGCGCGCAAGAAACTACTAAAGAGGCTAGAATAGCTCGGAGAAGTTTAAGATTACCTCTCGAGGACCAGCAACTTGCTGAGGAAGGACCCCAATATGGAACAGGAATTACCGATTAACTATACAACAAATGTCACAAATTTTCAATGTTTTTTTTACTGTTGAAGCCGCGTCAAAACTTTAAACGCGTTCTTCTCGAAACGACATTTTTCGTATTTGCGGGAAAGATAACTCAACAACAGCTATTCCGATCCATTTTCTTTGTTTCCAGAAAGTCCTATGTAGCGCCGTGCATCTCAACCTATCCTATGCAGCGCCTATCTCAATAAAATATTTTCATTCTTTTATGTTTCAGATGAACCGTGAGGCCATTAGGATTCCCGCAGATTGAAGGTGGGAAAAAAAAACAACTTGACGCGCGCGGAAGCGTGTATCTCCGCCAATTATCAATATTTGTAAATAAAAAAAAATACATTTAAGAAGCTGAAAACATGCACTAAAAGAGTGTACAGATAGAAATAAAAAAATATGCATTAGTTTAGCTACAAAATATTCATGAATACCGAGTCTTATTCTAGCCTCTCAGGGTGATGTAACGCCTTAATCGATGATCTCGTAGTACTGTAAGATCATTTGATCGATGATCTCGTAGTTTATTAGTGGAGTTTAATTTAATCGATGATTTCATCGGTATCGGATCATTTGATCGATGATCCAATCGGAATTAGGACATTTGATCGATGATCCAATCGGTATTAGATCATTAGTTCGACTATTTGATCGGTATGGGATAATTGAATCGGTTATCCAATCGGTATGAGATTCTTTAATCAACAATACTGAGAAGTACCAACGATTTGAAAAATTATTTGAAAAAAAAAAGGACCGATCTGACAAGTACTTTGTTCCACGAATATTCTTTTAAGGATTATATTGTTCCGCTACATCGCTATTCCATTTATTTGGTTCCTGCCCATCGGGAACGACAATGTAATTCGCTGCAACGAGGTTGAAAAATGAAATGATTTTTTTGCGGAATTGGCTATTGGTGTTTTTCTCTCTAACTCTCTCCCTATCTTTCTCTCTCTCCCTCTTTCTCTTTCTTCTGGCCATGTTTATCCCTCGGGTCAAGCCATTTCGCGCGTCGAAGGGTCCGTAAAACTCATCTCCCTCTCGCTCGTCGACCCCGTACAAAGCGCGCGGATATTTTAATGACGACTATACAACGATTTTTAATGACCTCGCTGTACCGCGCGGTACTGACCAGGTTCGGACCTCCACTTTTATAGTATCTTTCCTAGTAGCGCGATCTTCGGCAAGATCGTAATGACGACGAAATAAGGGAGACGCGCGGAGAGCGAGAGAGAGAGCGAGAGAGAAAGAGAGAGAGAAAAGGAGGCGAGGGAGACTTAGAGGACCGTCCTAAAAATCACCATAAGCCCCGGATAGCCAACATTACCAAGATCCAATGGCTTCAAAATATCCTTTACTCACATAAAATTAATATATAGTGCGTAGCACACAGGATGGCGAAAAAAAGCCCACCGTATGGAATTCACTTCACGCTGCGGTGGGTAATGAAAAATTTTGTGGTACGAGCCCGTATTCGGAGTTTTAACGGCACAAAGTTGGGACTTGGTGCTAATTTGGGCCACCATTTCAGCATCGATTTATTCGCGCATAAAAAAAAATTGGCCGCGAGTAAACAAATCAATTGTCCGTTTTGCTCTCAGGCTTGCACGATTTTGTATCCGTGGCTTCCCGTAGCTATAATGTTGAAGACGAACCAGGGTCGTGGATTTGTAATTTTCTCTTCACAATAGGACAAGAATTGAGATGCAAGGGATGGGGGGGGGGGGGGGGGGGGGGGGTGGTAGATCTCGATTTATTAGGACGGATTTAATGGAGTTGAATAACCAGACTGATTTGAACGAACTAAAATGTACCGATGTTAAAACAATCCAATAAAAATACATAGATATTAAAATAATAAACGTGATGAAGTATTGAAATCATAAAAAAAAGTTATTAGAATAATGTAATATCAAAATAATGTTAGATATCAAAATAACCGACTGATATTGGGTATTGAAATAAGAAAAAAAGATTTAAATATACTTTAATGTTGATATATAGATATGAAAAAAATAAAAGTTATTGGGTATTAAAATAATTTAAAAATAATAGGTATTAAAATAAACAACTAATTTAGGTATTAAAATATAAAAAAAGATATTAAAATAATATAATATTAAAATAGTATTAAATATAAAAATAATCGACCAATATTAATATTGGTTGATCTACCTATATTAAGAATTCAGTCTGGTGTTCATCTCGCAGAGCAGAAAAATTAGCTGAAAACGATGCCTTTGAAAAAACGGAAGGTTTACTTTATGCACCAGGCATCGCTGATTAGTGTAAGAATACATTTTTTATAAGAAATCTGGAATCAAAGCTTTACGCGCGTTTTTCTCGAAACAACATTTGTGTAAGCGGCGCGGATGATTAAGAAAATTCTATCCAAACGATTGCTTTCATTTTTGCACTATTTATTCTACACAACAATAGCTCCGTCGGGTATGAAAATTACGTAATTATAATAATAATTTCTTTATTTTGTCACCGATTTTCAATGAAAAAAATCACGATAAAAATTTCTTTTTTACATGTTCGCCATTTTGTTATTTATTAATAAAAATGTGTATATCTAGTACGGGACGAAGGCACAAGCATACAGAACAATAATCAATTTAACATTTTTGTTTTAGATTACTCTAAGTGCCGTCATCATCCGCATCACCCACCAACCTCCATTTAAAGGTGTCTAACTTAAAAAACAATTAGAAAAATTGTGTAAAATTAAGTAAAAAAATTGTTTATAGTTTACAATGTCAATAAAAACAGGTAAAAAAATAAAAATGATTCTATTTTATTTTGTTATAAAAAAAATCTAAAATAAGCTTCCGCAACGGGCCTGTTCGTCCCGTCTGATGTTCAATCGACCTGACAATCCCCAATAACAACTTCATTTGTGCGGCTGGATGGTAACTCCATTGCGAGGGAGTAATTAAAATAACGAAAGATAAAAGCTCTACCAGGCGGTATGGGTAGCGAGACAGAAAAAGAGAGAGAGAGAGAGAGAGAGAGAGAGAGAGAGAGAGAGGGAGAGAGAGAGAGAGAGAGGGAGGGAGGGAGAGAGAGGGGGGAGGGCGGGAGGGAGAACAACAGAGTTCCGGTTATAAAAATGAACCAGAAAAAAAATGAAAGATTCCACGTCTCATCTGAAACTTGAGCAATAAGTAGCACGAAAAACGATAAGAGAGAAAGCAGGAAAGGAGAAAAAAGGAAAAATAAGTATAGAATTTTCCCGAGCTGTTAATCCGTCGTAATCGCTCGGTGCGACTAAGTGAGCGAACGCTCGGGTAATATTCTTTATTAAAATATCGAAAAATTCGTGAGGTAGACGCGGCGATTGCGGGCGACCGTGGGAGGGAGGTAGAACGAGCATTCGGCTTTTATTTTGGAGCGTATACGAGTTCCAAGGAATAAAGGAGCATAGCAGCTTGACTTGTTCCCCTAGTTCGGGGAGAAGTACCAATCTCCCGTCGCTTCGTATGCTGATAAAAAAACGCTCTATGATCGTAATATTGCCTTGTGAATTTATCCGATTCATACTTTTTGCAATATACTTTTCAAGCGCATCTAATACGTTAATACTATTATTATTATAGGTATAGTATTTAGTTATTATTGCAGTACTAATAAAAACCACAATAATAATAATAAAGCCATAACAATAGTAATAAATAAATTATAAACAAATAAATAATTAATAAATTATACATTATAAGGGAGCAATAATAATGACAATAAATAAATTAAAAAACAATAATAATTATCGTATAAAAGTTTCTGTTATTGTTACCATTATTATTATTATTATTATAAGTATATTAGTGAATTATTGTTATAATAATAATGAAAAATAATAGTAATCACAGCAAAAATAATGAAAGTATCTGTTATTGTTACGATAATATTTATTATTATTATTATTATTATCGTGTTGTTTTTATTATTTGTAGAGTGACTTAAGGGAAGAGCGTAAACGCTTATGAATTTCATTAAATATTAAAATCAAATTAGAAATCTGATTGTGTGACGAACAATGTATAATAAGGATATCACCGAAAACGTTACGGACCAATCGAGCGTTGTGACGAACTGGGAGCAAAAAAATTCGACAGGTCTCACCGTGTTTTTATATTCCGACGATGTTAACGTCATTTTTTGTTTTATCGTTATCACTGGGATGCTATATATGCCCGCGGTGCGGGCGGAAGGGACGCCGATATTTACGATATCGTCATATATTGCGGGAAATCGCAAGAGCGGGACGTGAGTACGGCATACGAAAAACTATATACGGATGGACTCCGGAAATAAATATACAAATACGCGTGTGCATTTTGCGAACGGCAGGAAAAGATATTGCTGACCTGCGTGCGGATATTGAAGAGGTCTTTTTTTTTTGATAATCAGTCACGGTCGTGTTTGCTGTATACTTTCTACATATATATATATGTAGTCGTGAAACTTTCGAGTTTGTCCGGCGATCGAAAAGCGCTACATATCCGGCAAAAAATGCAAAGCGAATATAATATGTGTATGTGTGTGTGTGTCGAAATAAAATAGAGAAAATTTTAAAAAAATGTATAAATAGAGAAAATAAATTAACTTTATTAAATTCATTAAATATATAAAATTAAATTAAATAAAGAAAATATTTAAAAAAAACACGTAAATTTAAAGTTTTGTTTATGCTTTTGTTAACTAATTTAATTATGGCTATTTCTCAATTTACAAAAGACAATACACATTAACAAAATGTCCGGACTATGTACAGGAAAAATAAAAAAAAATCATTGTTTTTTTTCTGAAGCCTCTTGTTCTTTTGGTCTCTTGAAATATACAAAAAAAAACAGTTGCCTGATATTCATAATTTATAACCAGAAATTCATAAGATCATAAAGAATGATCGTCTTTAGAATTGGCTCGGTACCAATGCTCACGGGTATCGGGCGCAACCGACGCGTTTGACACAGGGATATTCGATCTTCTGAAAAAGATGGATTTCGGAATCGACGCTGAATCGGATGTCTGAGAATCGATTCTGCAAAAAATCGAAACGTAAAAGATCGATCTTGCAAAAATCGATTTTTTAATATTATACGATATAGAAAGAACCGAAAAAGCTGAAACGTACGCCAAACTAAACTGGACATTCTAAACAAAGAAAGGCATACATCTTCAACCCTTTAGGGCCGAAGGCACTTTCCTGATGACAAAAAAGTGGATTTGCGCCTCCCCGTGCGGACATTTCTTTGGGATACCTAAGTTCCGATCAGATCCCGATCGGGATATGATACGGATTCCCTAGAAGAGGTATCCTCATCAGAATCCAGATGGCGGCCACTACGTAGCACAAGACGAAGACGTGGTGGCAAGAATTTGAAATACGTATTTCAAATACGTATTAAATACATTTTTCTTAGAAAAATAAATACATATTTTCTTAGTTCGAACGATCTCCATTCAATTTAAATATAATTACTTAGAATAAATAACCTATATCACTTTTCTCCAGGAAATATAATTCTTTCAAGGTCTATATATTATTTCTTCGAAATTTGTAAATTAAATGTAAATAATTTTGTTCGAAATTCTGTTATTAGAATATATAAGTTTTGAAAGTTATACTGTAGCACCAATTTTTACCGAATCTTTTTCAGATCCTTGAATGAATGATTTCAGAAAACGTCCAGCGTCTCCAGCTGACAGGTATCGGTATCTCCTGGTGATTTTTACATTTATCCCTGGGATCCGTTTCGATATCGAACTAGATCTTGTTCTAGAAGTTCGGGATTCTAGCCTGGATCCTATGCAAAGTTTCTATTTGGATTCTGACTAGAGTCCTTAATAGTTCCGGATTAGAATCTTGGCTGGAATCCGATTTGCAAGCGTTACATTTCCCTCCCGGATCCGATCCGATGTCCGACTGGATCCCGATTGAGAAAACAGGATTCTAGTCCGAATCGGTCTGTATCCATGACAATATTTCTGCGCGGGTCTTCCCTGATGTGTTTTAGAAAACCTATTGCGGCTTTCGATTCAATATGTTACCTGCCGCGGAAAATAATCGTTCGACGGTGCAGGCATGGCTGCAATAGACAAATAATATTTGTTCATTGTAGCAACGTCGAAACGATTATTTTCCATCCAGGTGAAGAATCGATAGATGGCCTAGAAAAATCGTTTCTCAAAAAAATCGGTCGCCAGAGAATCGAGATAAAAAAAAAATCGATTTTTCTAATCGAGAAAATGGATTCTCATCGATTCTCACGAAGATCGATGCAGAATCGAACATCTCTAGTTTGACAGTGGCGAGGTAATGCGATGAGTCGCGAAAGGAAGATTTCCGGTATACGCGGTTGCGAGATTGACGATCTAGTGATCTCTATGGTATCGGGCTACTGACGCAGCTCTCTCTCTCGCTCTCTCTCTCTCTCTCTCTCTCTCTCTCTCTCTCTCTCTCTCTCTCTCGCGATTTTGATTTTCCCTTGTTCTCGCACGCGTTCACGTGGCGGCGCGCCGCCCCGTGAATCGCGAGAGACATAAATTCTTGACTGTAAACGAGAGCGGTCGCGACAATACGAGCAATGCTATCTGATTACACACACCATATATACATCGCGGTTTTGTGTGTATACATCCGTGACTGAGGGTGCCAACGAGAGAGGAAGAGAGAAAGAAAGAGAGAGACAAGGAGATAAAGGTGTACCTAACTACGTACACCGCGAAACAAACACAGGCACGATGCCGATCCTGTCAGCTCGTTAGCGGAAGCAGCAAATATTATTTATATTTATACAGGGTGTCTCAAAATGACCTGACATTTTTATTTATTAATAAAACGCATTATTTATTTGAAAAGTACGAATATTTTTATTTAAATATAAGGTACAAATATGGAGCTTATGGAATATGGTATGGAACACAATATCAGATAAATGACCGTCTCGGCCCTGTTTGCAAACGTTCACTCTTTTCACGAATTTTTCAATAACATTTTGGCATAATTGCGGACTAATTTCATTAATGATGTGTCCAATTGCTTCCTTGAGCTCCGAAATGGTCTGTGGATCATTGGCATACACTTTTCCTTTCAGAAAACCCCAAAGAAAGAAGTCCAATAGCGTCAAATCGCACGATCTCGGTGGCCAATTGACATCGCCGCGGCGCGAGATAAAACGACCATGAAACGTCGTCTGCAATAATCCGTGCAGAAATATTGTCATGGAAACAGTCCATCGAATTCCAGCCAGGATCCTAATCCGGACCTACTATAAGGACCCTAGTCAGAATCCAAATCGAAACTTTGCATAGGATCCAGGCTAGAATTCCGAACTTCTGGAACAAGATCTAGTTCGATATCAGCTGGAGACGCTGGACGTTTTATGAAATCGTTTATTCAAGGATCTGAAAAAGATTAGGTAAAAATTGGTGCTACAGTATAACTGTCAAAACTTATATATTTTAATAACAGTATTTTGAACAAAATGCTTTACATGTAATAAAAATTTTCGAACAAACAATATATAGACCTTGAAAGACTTATATTTCCTGGAGAACAGTGATAGAGGTTATTTATTCCAAGTAATTATATTTGAATTAAATTGATATCGTTCGAACTAAGAAAAGATGTATTTCATTTGCAAAGAAAAATGTATTTAATACAATATAATAAATGTTTTATATAAATATAAATAGGTCTTTGATAATTTTTTCCTCGACGATGGGATGCACAAAAAAAAAGGTTTCCAGGAGGAGTAATTATCTTCATTCTGCTGCACTCAAAATGGAATTTTGTTTTTTTTTCCTGAATGCTAATTTTTTCAGGCAAATACAATATTTCAGGCAAATACCCAACAAAAATGTGGTCTAGTTTTTTCTTCGAAGAGTTCTTGAAAAACCATTGAAAATCATTTTTTTTTTCAGATGCGAAATCTCGGCGCAAGACCCCTAGGACCCCTAAGACTCCAAAGACCGTTCCTCATCATAGCGTATTTCTCCCCATACTCAAGTTTACGTGAGCCCCAATATTTTTAGAATCACATTAAGACAAATGTAAGTGGATTAGTACGGAGGTAATTTCAGGGACTGCCCTGAAACAATCACAATCACAACCACCAATTTTTTTCAATAAGATTTCAGGGGTCTGCATAATCTTGAAATAGCAAATATACGATTTTTTATTGGATAGTTTAATAGCCTAGGGTCTTAAATTCAATTTGCAACAAAGATTTTGCGAGAATACCAAAAATTGACCGAGTTATAATGATTTTTGTGAAAGGCCAATTCGCCCACTACGCTATGGCGATCCACCCTGCTGCGATTTACCCTTTTTTCTTTTTCATTTTACTTGAAACTATTTTTTTACGAAACGGCGTAAGTCGTGACTCAAAATCCATTTGTTCGATTTACTTCAAATTCGGATAGATCATTGTTTATAACATTTTCTATCGTATGACCGGATGATTTTTTGATACATTTATCCATTTGTTGACAATAAAATGTTAAAGATACCCCATGGCCAACTGGGGCCTTTGTCTACGCACAATTCTGATATATACCTGTTTCGTATGTCCACTCCTTTCTCCCTCTCTCTCTCTCTCTCTTTCTCTCGCTGATAACTGATCGATTTGCGCGGAGATAACAATAATGTTTTCATATACCCTCCTCGTATCTAACGCATTATCGCGGAATACACAAAGAACTCGGCAGCGACACGTTTTGCCTCATCGCCATTTCCTGATCGTACAGAAACTGATGGCTGGTATGGGGAAAAGAAAAAATCGGCGCGAGATCAAAATTTATTGAATTTCAATAGATTTTTTTTCCAATCGCTCACCGTGCGAGACCAATTTTTAGGCCCAATGTTTGTTAAATAGCTTTTCATTATTTTTGGGTTGGACAGCACTTTTTGGAAGTCTCGTCAAGTTGATACAGATACTTTTTTTTTCCAGTCTTTGTCGATTTATTTTTATTCTTCGTGGAAAGAGGGTCTAAAACGCCAACTCTTTGACATTGTCTTAGCGTCTTCTTCCGGTGGGCAACATATACGAGATAATTTCATTAATTTTGTTTTTTTTTTTTTTGAGAAATTAGATTGTGTTAAGAAAATTCCGACATACTCGTTAGGATTGTTACGTATTAGCACCTCACACAAATAAAAAATCAAACAATTTATTGTTTCAGCGAATTATAGCGATTATGTTTTTGCACAAGGCTCTTATTTTGCTTTTTTCTTTCACTTCTGGCACATTTATTGCTCCAGAAGGTTCAAGCGCTTCACCAACGAGTGTTAAACTGCCCTGCTCTTTTTTTCTTCCACTTAGATACGTTCAATGTAAGTTCAACTTCGAAGCCATCCAGTCCATCGTTTTCGAGAAGAAAAAAAAAATTGAAATATCAACAATTTGACACCGTTGGCAACTGTGGCAAATTGTCCAGACTGAATTTTTTCTCAAATCCAAAGTGGAAATTACAAAAAAACGTTGAAATTGAACTTTCGTTGGACGATGAAAAGAATAAAGACCAGCATTCTTCAAGCTTCGTTGGTGACGAGCTCGACCCTCAAGCACGTTACGCCGTCTGCAAAATCAGGCGAACGAAAAAAAAAAGAAAAAAAAAACAAATAAATTGATCGAAAGGAAAAAAAAATTAATAACAGTAAAAATAAAAAATAAAACAAGACAAACAGATGGCTGATGAGGGCCTACCTTGGTCGAAAACAAGGCATCGAGTGGTCTTGGCAGCGAGTCGCGGGGGCAGAGCGAACCTGTAGGTCGGGCTCAGCGACAGCCCCAACCCCAGACCGAGCGCCTCCGCGCCGCATCTCCCCCCGAACACCGGCCCCACTAGAATCACCCACACAACAATCCTTTCTCAGTCATCGTCGAATATCTTTACACGTTTGCATCTATCGTCTCATTGACCCTAGAATTCGTGACCCGTGCTTCTTTCTTTTTTACCTTTAAACGCATGATTGGGGGTGAATATGGACCCCGTGCTTTTAATGCGACTGAAGTTTGCATCGTTGGAATGCAACGGGAATTAATATTTCCGAATTGCTTTAATTTTTTTCTGGCAAACTTTACCTGCAACAAATCTTCAATATTTTTTTAAGAGATTTATTTAGAGATCTAGAACATAAATCTGCAAAAAAAAGGCTTTTGTATAATAACAAAAACAAGGAAATAAAAAAAGAACTTCTTACAAAAGAGAATTTTCGTTGCTTTCCAACGATGCAAACTTCAGGACCGTTGCTTTTCTCGCTCGTAAGATCGTTCCCGAGGAACTATGCCTCGAAGGTGGGCGAATTTCTTCGTTTTTTTTTTTTTTGCAAAAAGAATGGGCTCTCAAAAATAACGTTCCGGTGGAGTTTACTTGCCAGGCATTTTTAGGGAAGACCCGGAAAATAAGGCCATTTTTCGAAATTCATTAATTGAAATTTACCAGGATCACCAGAGTTCTAGGGTCAAAATAATGACACATTTAAAGAGTATCCTAATTTACTAAGTATTCTAATTAATTTCGACTCGTCTGTGCAAGAATTTGACACTCGAACGATTGAACGAAATCAACTATTCTACTGTGATGGCTCAAAAATACGTTATTTTTAATCATTTTTTTTTAACTATTGCATCTATCGGTACACACTTTTTTTTCGCTGAAAGGTATACAAACTTACAGGATGAAAACATGTTTTTTTGTTGCATATAAATGTATATTTATTTAACAATTGATAATCGTGTGGAGGCATGAAAAAAAGTATGTCGCTGGCGTTGATGATTTGGCTCTCCAGGTAAACTAAAACAAAAAATTCAAAAAGATTCTTGATATGTATGAGTGTCGCTACCACCCGAACTAGAATGATTATTTTATATTGCAAAATAACAAAACGACATCGTTTTTTTTTTTTGCAAAAGTGTTCGAAAATCACGTTTATTTTCGTCATAATTCGGGCGAAAGTATAAATAAAAATTAATATTTTTGAATAATTCTAGTTCGGGCGATAGCTACATTCATACAGATTAAGAATCTTTTTGAATTTTTTATTTTAGATTACCTGGAGAGCGCAAATCATTAACGCCAGCAACATCCTTTTTTCATGCCTTTGCACGATTATAAATTGTTAAATAATCATACATTTATATGTAACAAAAAAAATTGTTTTCAATACTATAACAGTGTACCTTTAAGTGAAAAAAAGTTTATACCGATAGATGCAACAGTTTAAAAAAAAAAATGATTGAAAAATAGCTTATTTTTTTAGCCATTACAGTAGAATAGCCCCTCAACATTGGGCATTATTATTATCGAAATGTTTCCTCGTATGCCCTTTCGGGCTTTTACGATCCACTTTTATTTTGCGTTTCGCTTCCTGGATTAACCCCCTGCCCCTAGTATAAAAATACGATTAAAAAAAAGTGATCGATCCTTTCCCTACGTCGATCGATTCTGAATCTTACTCGTGGTATGCAATAATTAATTCGACCATCGGAAATGATTTTGGACGAATATTCGAGGAGCTATTGTCGTCCGCTCGGAAGGACTTTGGGCTTCTCGAGAAAGATAATCGCTTCGATAATCATCGTTCGACCCTCTCGTTTGATCGCGGATGAGACCGGCGTTTGCCACTGCGTTACACACCCTCACGTGTGACTATATATATGCATATATATGTGTGCATGTATAGAGACGAAACACCAGGGGGTTGCGCACTGCGGAGAGAGCCGAGCGATGCCCCCGTGCTTTATTATGATCCACTTTGGATATCGGCCGGGCGCTGTTGCACTCTGTCATTATGTGTACCTATTCGTACACGTGCTCGTGTACTACATCGAGGTTTATTGCTTTTTAGTGTACAGTTGGCACGTGCCAGCAACGAAGCTCTATTCCCCTCTCTCTGTTTCTCTCTCTCTCTCTATCTTTCTCTTTCCCGCTATTTGCCTCTCTCCACCGCTCTTATCATTGTAATGATTAAAGCCTTAGGCCATTCTAGGATTTTCCAAAAATCGATTTTTTTTCGTTAAAAATGTACCCTAGTACCTATAAAATTATATTCCAAAAGATTATGAGTGTAAAAAATCTCTAAGTACTCGATTTTCGAATTCTAGCGCAACCCCTCTTGGCTCATGTCGTGACGTTCTACTAACTTTAAACGCGTTCATCTCAAAACTACATTTTTCAAGTCGGCCGGACTCATAACTCAAACAAATTTCAACCGATTCACTTGAAATTTTAACTGTATATTTAGAATTACATTTTCTGAGGTATTACGTAGGATTTTTTAATTATATTGCATAGTTCCTTTTTTATAAACAATTTTCTGACGATTTTCTCATGGCAGTTTATACTTTTTATTTTAGGAATGCGCCATTTTGACAAAAAACAATATATCAAAAAAATCCTACGTACTTCTACAGTTATTCTTATATATAATCGAACAAATTTAAGTGTCTCATCATAACTCAAAAATCATAGGAGCTGTTGGTCCGGCCGTTGACCTTCCAGAAATAAAGGCGTCATCGGAAAAATGCTGCACAGTCGCCATTTTGACATGTATCGCTGTGAAAAAACAATTTTGTATAGTCAATTACGTGTATAATAAAACCTCTATTTTGTAATTCCGATTTATTTTATGGTTTTCCTTTAAAAAATTCACAAAATATGCCCTTTTTTTGGCCTCTAGAGTGGCCTAAGCCCTTAATAGCTTTGAAACCATTTTTTCTCGTAATTGCCATTCACATTCAACATTATTTTACCATTTTTGGTTTTTTTCTTCTTTTTTCACTTTTACGATTCGTATTGTGCGTGAAAGAGGTGTAATTTTGCTTTAAAGTTTAGCTTACTAAAAAAAAAAAAAAAAATATCCGACCAAAAAACTGGGCGTAAACACTTTATAACGGAAATAATGAAACATGCACTTCAGTATTTTTTAACATTCAACCCTTAAAGTATTACAAGGGGATGGAAAATTTTGTATAGAAAAGCATTTTTTTTGTCGGGTTGACTTGAAAATTCCACGCGGAGGAAGTCACGGGTAATTCATATATATATTTTCGAAAAATAAATTCATTAAAAACAATTCCCGCGTTTATTTAAGTTGGCAAAATCAGAAAAGTCATGGATAAACAGATCAACTTAACCTTCTCCTTTTAAAATAAAACAAAGTTTATATCCGAACTCTACGCAGACCAAGTCGCGGGTAAATGTATCGCTGGTATATATATATATATATATAGTACCACTACGACCACGGTGAAGTTGTCGTAGTGGTACTATACCACTACGACCAAGGTGAAAAGGCGGAGCAGGCGGCCAAAAAAATTTGTGCTGTTTATGGACCCAATACAGTATCGAATGCAACAGCAAAGCGGTGGTTCCAACGATTCCGTTCTGGTAATATGGACGTCGAAGATGAGGCACGCTCTGGGAGGCCAATCGTCGAAAATGTCGATAAAATCATGGAAATCGTCGAGTCGGACCGGCATGTGAGCACTTATTCTATCGCCCAGGAACTGAAGATTAGCCAGAAAACCGTTTGAAACCATTCGCATAAGGCTGGTCTCAAGAAGAAGCTCGATGTATGGGTGCCACACGAATTGACGCAAAAGAACCTTTTGGACCGAATTGATGCCTGCGATTCTTTGCTGAAACGTAACGAAATCGACCCATTTTTTAAGCGGATGGTGACTGGCGATGAAAAATGGGTCACATACGAGAACAACAGCCGAAAAAGATCGTGGTCCAATCGCGGTGAGCCGGCCCAAACGATCGCCAAGCCCGGATTAACGGCCAAGAAGGTTTTGCTGTGTGTTTGGTGGGATTGGAAGGGAATCATCCACTATGAGCTGCTCCCATCGGGCCAAACACTCAATTTGGACCTCTACTGTCAACAACTGACCAGATTGAAGCAGGCGATCGACCAGAACGGCCAGAATTGGCCAATAGGAAGGGTGTTGTGTTCCATCAAGACAACGCCAGGCCGCACACATCTTTAACGATGCGCCAGAAGCTCCGAGAGCTTGGTTGGGAGCTTCTATCGCACCCGCCGTATAGCCCAGACCTGGCACCAAGCGATTGTCACCTTTTCAAGCATTTGCAAAATTTTCTTGATGGTGCAAAACTGGCCTCAAGAGAGGCTTGTGGAAATGAGCTGGTCAAATTTTTTACCAATAGGGACGAGGACTTCTTCAATCGCGGAATTATGAAATTGCCTTCAAAATGGACAAAAGTTATCGAACAAAATGGCGCATATTTGATCTAAATCGGATAATCTTAAATATGTTAACTTCATCGTCGACATGAAGCGAAAAAACGCTCAGAACTTTTTTACTTCATCTAATATAATAAGAAGTATGTAATTCTTATATAGAATGTATATGATATTAATAACAATTATTATTATTATCATTATTATTCCATAATAATAATATTTTTCCTGTCTATCTGTGCCTTTTTCTCTTTCTGCCTCGATGCTGTTTGTATTACAAACATAGTCGATCTCCAATCATTTTTTCGAGGTAAATACAATAGCTTCTGCCCATTCACTCGAATTTCGCGAAATAATTATCACGATCCAACGCGGTGCGTATCCCATTTCATGAAATAACGAAATTTCATCATTTACCCACTAATTCACTGAAATTCGATTACAAATTCATATTTCATTACGAGTTCATAATACGAAATGCCAACAATGAAACAGTAATAAAAAGCAAATTAAAAACCAATATCGGAATCGATGTGTTTTTTTTCAATCTAATACTCATTTTATCCTAATTTACTACTTTTTTTTTTAATTTGCATAATACGCAAGTGACTTTTTATTTTAAATATTAACGTCGATACGTTTTTTTTTTTCCCTCGGGAACGATCGAACGAAACTCCAGATCAACTTTAATTGAACGTATATACGTCTCCGAAATCTTTATCCGCAAACATGCATCGGTAAACGGGTCCGAGCTCCTTGGAAAAAAAAAAAAAAAAAAAAAAGCTTCACTAGGACTGACCATACGTACGAATTCGTACGGGAAACGTTCTCCGGAACGAACACCCCGCGGAGGGGCGCGAAACGTGAGGCGTTTCGTGCAGCGGCACAACGCCAGCAGCTCAAGAGGCACTTTTTTTTATTTTTATTCTTTAAATTGCGCCTTTGAGATGCAGAGCACCGGGCGTATAAAGGTAGCCGAGGAAGAAGACGAAGTGCGCGGGGAATTGAACGGTAAAGAAGGAGGAAAAAGAAGAAGGCAGGAAAGAGCTACGCACACGTTGAGAGAAGGTAGAATTCTCTCTCTCTCTCTCTCTCTCTCTCTGTCTCTCTCTCTCCCTCTCCATCCCGATCTTTCTCTTTTTCTATCTCCTTCCTTCCCTTACGCGGCTTGCCCTTTGGCTTGGTAGCTTACACGCTGATTAAGACACCCGATACAATTAGGCGGCGAAAAGAACCTCAAACGATGCGCGACCGGAGGGGTCCGGGATATCTCTTCACGATCCTATACATCCTCATCTAACGGGTGCCCCCCCTCTCACTTCTGCTCGCTTTGATATACTTACCCATATGCATATATATATATATACGTATACGTATACATATGGGGTATTCCAGCTCAATTCAAACAACTCCATTTCCCTCACCATCGTTCATTATATTCCATAATGGAAAATCTCACTCCTGGTGTAAAAAAACAATTTTTTTTACATTTTTTTCCCTGTCACGTGCCCTTTTGCGCCTGTAAAAAATCGAAAGATCCTCCCGAGCCGTTCTTAAAATTCTAAAAAAAGTTAGATATGTTTTGTTCATTCTTCGCCAAAGCTCAACTTGTACTTTCGATATTTACCATTTTTTTTTGCCGAAATTCCGCTTTTGGAGATGGTTTGTCGATAATTCGGAAGTCAGAAGAGTATCTACTTGTTCGTTCTTCATATACATTCCACCCAAATTTAATATCATCTGAAAGTCTTCTGACCTTCAAACTGCCGATCGATTGACCCGAAATTTCACACGAAAAAATAGTAAATATCGGAAGCACAAGTTGAGCTTTAGTGAAAAATCCATAAAACATCTATAAAACGTAGTAAATTTTTTTCGGAATTTTCAAAACGACCGGAGTGGTCTTTTCGATTTTATGCAGCCGCAGAAAAGCCAAAATGGGAGGAAAAGATTGAACAAAAAATATGTGGTTCTTTTCACCAGGACTGAGGTTTTCCACTATGGAAATCTATAATCAACGATCGTGTGGGAAATAGTTGTCGAGGTTGGGCTGGAATACCCCGTATATATATTATGGCATCAATTACCTCTAAAAATTCATCCCTTTCATCCTCAATCTCCTGCGTAATGCCAAGGAGCATCGAATTTTTTAAAATTCCCTTCGCCCCAAGTGAACACAACCGTCGAATTAAGAAAATATTGCCGGTAAGTCGAAGAGCGGATCGCTCTATACCCGGTTTGCCACGGAAAACACTGTCGCGAACCTTTCTCTCCAACCCTCTCGCGTCTTCACCGTTGCGTGGAAGTTTGCAGAAAAATATAGTTACTTACAGCTGGCAGGGCAGTTCAACCAAGAAATTTTCACGATTACCACTATGAATAGTTTCAAAAAGAGGAACTGAAGGGTATCCGAGCTATTTAGCGTAGTTTTTTTTTATCGGTCTCGAAAGTTATAGCAGTGAATATTTTGCGTCAATGAAAATCGCAATGTATCTCAACCGTTGGGAGTGAAACGCTCGATTATATGGACGGAACGTGGAAATTGTTTCTTATTTTCTTTTTTAATGTAAATTAATCCTGCTGAAGCATCCGGTAGATTAATATATGCCAGTACTTTGAAAAAGGGAAAGAGAAAGGAGAGAGAGAGAGGAAAAAGAGAGAGAAAGAGAGAGAGAGAGAGAGAAATGGTATGAGACGTCCGACAAATTGTTATATACACTCAGCAAAACAATTAAAGGAGCAGAAAAATTTCACAATTTTTTCAGTAATTTTTGAAAGGCCGTAACTTCGTGAAATATGGTCGTATCGGGAGAAGAAAAAAAGCATTTTAAAGCTTGAAATGTTTAGTTTAAGACTCTCGCCACCCTACAGTCCCGACCACGGTCCGGCCGACTTCTTCTTGTTCCCCAAGATCAAGAACGTACTTAAAGGACGCCGTTTTGACAGCATTGAGGATATCCAATCGGCTGTTACAACAGTTTTAAAGAAGATTCGCGTCGAGGCCTTCGGAGGGGGGGGGGGGGGGGGCGATATCCAATCATTAATACAGCATTGAGGATATCCAATCGGCTGTTACAACAGTTTTAAAGAAGATTCGCGTCGAGGCCTTCGGGGGGGGGGGGGGGGGGGGGGGGGGAGTCGAGCATGCGAGATTAGCTGGAAAAATATGTAGACGCTCGTGAAATGTACTTTGAAGAATATTAACCCCTTGTACAGATATTGTTAATAAATCTAAAAAAAAATATATTGCATGACTTTTGGGACACACCATGTATATTAAAGTGGCTCAAAAAAAAATCTCGCCGATTCGGGCTCCCACCCCTTGAACTGTTGCTCGATACTGAAACAAAGAAGTTTGTGAAAGGAGCAGCCTGTATGTTAATTCTAACAGGTGACTCATGAGGTTTTCTTATACACCATTTGATTTACACGTAGAAAATTCAAGTCTGCTCTTCAGATACGACGAATTAAAAAAAAATACGAGGAATGGGGGTTTAAATTCAGTCGACGAGGTTCTTTTATAGCCAATGAAGTTGCACATATGTTTTTACTGATGTATTGTGGATAATAATTACAGATAGAGTTGTGGAAAGTATGTTTCAAGATTTTTACATGTTAAAATGGCTTCATTATTCTATAACTAATATGTCAACTTTATATCCATATACTTTTCATCTGGATGCAAGCATCAATCTACAAAATCCTTTTTGTGACAATTTGAATATTGCTTCAGGTGATTCTTTACCACCTTCAGAAGATACTGCTTCTGTTCTTCATTTTTCGTTAACAATCCATTACATTCTTCGATGAGGGCGACACCTTGTTCAGCGACATCATTAACAACTTTCAACTCCTTAAAAACTGCCAAACAATCATTGAAGCTCAGGCTACGTTCCCATTCGTCGGGGCTTTCACGAAGAAAATCGTATGGCAATTCGCAGAGTTCAAACAAGCGTAGTGATTTGTTGGTAATAAAATAATTGATATCAACATCAACTATGCGCTTGAATTCTTCGTCATTGAATACTACACGTTTAACATTTTCATTCAGACTTTCGCGTTGTATTGCCTGAACCATTTTTTGTTTCACGTTGAGCGGAATAGCCGGGCCGAAGAAGGATAAAGCTGTGAGCTCTTCACATAAATACCATAGATGTCCTCTCAGTTTGTTAGCAGCTGCCTTAGAAACATCGGGATTGATAGCTTGAAACTTAATCAAATTTTGCATCAACGACAAATCGCCGTTAGGGACTTTGATTGCACATGGTGCAATCAAAGAAAGGATGCATGATTACGAAGGCTTTAATTTGGGGTTATAAATCCGTTTATTATATATAATAATCCCACTGATTCGTCCACACCACTCATTGCGATTGCATCTAACGGAAATGGTTGGCATTGATACAGAAAACGTTAATTTATCACGTGTAAATCAAATGGAGAAACAAAAAACCTTATGAGTCACCTGTTACAATTAACCTACAGGATACTCCTTTCACGAGCTTCTTTGTTTCAGTATGGAGCAATATTTCATGCGGTGAGAGCCCGAATCGGAGAGATTTTTTTTTTTGGGCCACTCTAATGTATATTAATTAATAAAATTATATATGTATATATATATATATATATATATATACACATACAGGGTGGACCACGCAACGTGTGCACCTCTTTTACGACCAAAATATGCGTTGCACAAAAAATGTTTTATATAAAAGTTACACGGTTTATAAGGCTACACTATGTGGTGCATTGATTTTTTTTATAGGTGGAGGCGCTTCGAAGATTTGAAGGTCAACTTTATTTTTTCAAATGGAATGCTATATTTTTTATAGCGTAATATGATAAAGTATCGAATTCTGAGTAAAAAAGTATAGACCTTTATTAGCCCTAGAGTTAATAGCTAACGAGTAATTTCACTTTATTACGTTAAAATTTTCTTCACGTAATATCAAGTTGGAGATTCAAATCTACTACAAATTTCTGAATGGCAGTGTTTACATCACAGTGTTTATCAATATGAACACATTTACCACATCACACACACTTATCATGATTCACAATCTTCTCAATGATTGTAATTCAGTATTAAAGTATCCTTCGGAGGTTGTGCGTGATTATTATCAGAAAGATAAAAGTGAAAATGAATGAATGAATCTCCAACTTGATATTACGTGAAGAAAATTTTAAAGTAATAAAGCGAAATTACTCGTTAGCTATTAACTCTAGGGCTAATAAAGGTCTATACTTTTTTACTCAGAATTCGATACTCTATCATATTACGCTATAAAAAATATAGCATTCCATTTGAAAAAATAAAGTTGACCTTCAAATCTTCGAAGCGCCTCCACCTATAAAAAAAATAAATGCACCACATAGTGTAGCCTTATAAACCATGTAACTTTTGTATAAAACATTTTTTTGTGCAACGCATATTTTGGTCGTGAAAGAGGTGCACACGTTGCGTGGTCCACCCTGTATATATATATATATATATATATATATACAGGGTGATTCATAATGGGTGACGTACTCTGAATTGGCGGGTTCAGGGGGGTGCCCGGAGTGTAATTGTCAAGGCTTTTTTGTTTCCGTCGAATAGATTTTGAATGGGAAGCATTAGAATTTGGGCGTTCGATGCATTGTCATAGGACTACAGTCCGCCATGATCGACGCCGCCACTCAGTCCTCGGAGCCGAGCGCGGGGCACGTAGCAGACGACAAGCAAGGCAGATCGGCATCTGTCTCGCTTTTTCTGGTGATGTGACGTTTCGTGTATCGTCTGCTAACGCTTTCCGTCATCTTGGGTGCGCAAGTTCAGAGCGTCAAGCCGCGCGGAACACAAGCGAATGAGCGTGAATTGTCTTTTCGGGTGTCGTCGCCTGTTATTCGTCGCTCTTTCGTTCTTCGTTATTATCTTACTGTCACTCATTGGCATTCTTGCGTTTCTTATTTCTTCTCGATTATACTTGTCGTTTGTCTCATCTTCCCTTACGTCTGCGCATTCTTTCGCTTTTCCGTCGATCCACTCTCAACGACATTATCAGCATCTGAACTATGCAAGTCTGATCTGCTGATAGATAGGCGTTATTTCTAGGTACTTTCTGGGTAGTATACTATGGGATTTGTATTGTTCGATGTATTCGAAAAGAGTTCTGGCTTCTAACTGTTGTCAAATAATTGTAAAAAAAATTTATCAGCATCTTAACTATGCAAGTGTGATCTGCTGATGGATAGGCGTTAGTTCTAGGTACTTTCTGGGTAGGATACTATGGTATTTGTTTCGTATGATGTATTCGAAAAGAGTTCTGGCTTCTAACTGTTGTCAAATAATTGCAAAAAAAATTTATCAGCATCTTAACTATGCAAGTGTGATCTGCTGATGGATAGGCGTTAGTTCTAGGTACTTTCTGGGTAGGATACTATGGAATTTGTATTGTACGATGTATTCGAAAAGAGTTCTGGCTCCTAACTGTTGTCAAATAATTGTAAAAAAAAATTATCAGCATCTGAACTATGCAAGTGTGATCTGCTGATAGATAGGCGTTATTTCTAGGTACTTTCTGGGTAGTATACTATGGGATTTGTATTGTTCGATGTATTCGAGAAGAGTTCTGGCTTCTAACTGTTGTCAAATAATTGTAAAAAAAATTTATCAGCATCTTAACTATGCAAGTGTGATCTGCTGGTGGATAGGCGTTAGTTCTAGGTACTTTCTGGGTAGGATACTATGGAATTTGTATTATTCGATGTATTCGAAAAGAGTTCTGGCTCCTAACTGTTGTCAAATAATTGTAAAAAAAAATTATCAGCATCTGAACTATGCAAGTGTGATCTGCTGATAGATAGGCGTTATTTCTAGGTACTTTCTGGGTAGTATACTATGGGATTTGTATTGTTCGATGTATTCGAAAAGAGTTCTGGCTTCTAACTGTTGTCAAATAATTGTAAAAAAAATGTATCAGCATCTGAACTATGCAAGTGTGATCTGCTGATAGATAGGCGTTATTTCTAGGTACTTTCTGGGTAGTATACTATGGGATTTGTATTGTTCGATGTATTCGAAAAGAGTTCTGGCTTCTAACTGTTGTCAAATAATTGTAAAAAAAATTTATCAGCATCTTAACTATGCAAGTGTGATCTGCTGGTGGATAGGCGTTAGTTCTAGGTACTTTCTGGGTAGGATACTATGGAATTTGTATTGTTCGATGTATTCGAAAAGAGTTCTGGCTCCTAACTGTTGTCAAATAATTGTAAAAAAAAATTATCAGCATCTGAACTATGCAAGTGTGATCTGCTGATAGATAGGCGTTATTTCTAGGTACTTTCTGGGTAGTATACTATGGGATTTGTATTGTTCGATGTATTCGAAAAGAGTTCTGGCTTCTAACTGTTGTCAAATAATTGTAAAAAAAATTTATCAGCATCTTAACTATGCAAGTGTGATCTGCTGATGGATAGGCGTTAGTTCTAGGTACTTTCTGGGTAGGATACTATGATATTTTTTTCGTATGATGTATTCGAAAAGAGTTCTGGCTTCTAACTGTTGTCAAATAATTGTAAAAAAAATTTATCAGCATCTTAACTATGCAAGTGTGATCTGCTGATGGATAGGCGTTAGTTCTAGGTACTTTCTGGGTAGGATACTATGGAATTTGTATTGTTCGATGTATTCGAAAAGAGTTCTGGCTCCTAACTGTTAGCAAATAATTGTAAAAAAAAATTATCAGCATCTGAACTATGCAAGTGTGATCTGCTGTTAGATAGGCGTTATTTCTAGGTACTTTCTGGGTAGGATACTATGGAATTTGTATTGTTCGATGTATTCGAAAAGAGTTCTGGCTCCTAACTGTTGTCAAATAATTTTTAAATAAAATTATCAGCATCTGAACTATGCAAGTGTGATCTGCTGATGGATAGGCGTTAGTTCTAGGGACTTTCTGGGTAGGATACTATGGTATTTGTTTCGCATGATATATTCGAAAAGAGTTCTGGCTTCTTACTGTTGTCAAATAATTGTAAACAAATTTTATCAGCATCTTAACTATGCAAGTGTGATCTGCTGATGGATAGGCGTTAGTTCTAGGAACTTTCTGGGTAGTATACTATGGGATTTGTATTGTTCGATGTATTCGAAAAGAGTTCTGGCTCCTAACTGTTGTCAAATAATTGTAAAAAAAAATTATCAGCATCTGAACTATGCAAGTGTGATCTGCTGATAGATAGGCGTTATTTCTAGGTACTTTCTGGGTAGTATACTATGGGATTTGTATTGTTCGATGTATTCGAAAAGAGTTCTGGCTTCTAACTGTTGTCAAATAATTGTAAAAAAAATTTATCAGCATCTTAACTATGCAAGTGTGATCTGCTGATGGATAGGCGTTAGTTCTAGGTACTTTCTGGGTAGGATACTATGGTATTTGTTTCGTATGATGTATTCGAAAAGAGTTCTGGCTTCTAACTGTTGTCAAATAATTGTAAAAAAAATTTATCAGCATCTTAACTATGCAAGTGTGATCTGCTGATGGATAGGCGTTAGTTCTAGGTACTTTCTGGGTAGGATACTATGGAATTTGTATTGTTCGATGTATTCGAAAAGAGTTCTGGCTCCTAACTGTTAGCAAATAATTGTAAAAAAAAATTATCAGCATCTGAACTATGCAAGTGTGATCTGCTGATAGATAGGCGTTATTTCTAGGTCCTTTCTGGGTAGGATACTATGGAATTTGTATTGTTCGATGTATTCGAAAAGAGTTCTGGCTCCTAACTGTTTTCAAATAATTTTAAAATAGAAATTATCAGCATCTGAACTATGCAAGTGTGATCTGCTGATGGATAGGCGTTGGTTCTAGGGACTTTCTGGGTAGGATACTCTGGTATTTGTTTCGCATGATATTTTCGAAAAGAGTTCTGGCTTCTTACTGTTGTCAAATAATTGTAAACAAATTTTATCAGCATCTTAACCATGCAAGTGTGATCTGCTGATGGATAGGCGTTAGTTCTAGGTACTTTCTGGGTAGTATACGATGGGATTTGTATTGTTCGATGTATTCGAAAAGAGTTCTGGCTTCTAACTGTTGTCAAATAATTGTAAAAAAAATTTATCAGCATCTTAACTATGCAAGTGTGACCTGCTGATGGATAGGTGTTAGTTCTAGGTACTTTCTGGGTAGGATACTATGGAATTTGTATTGTACGATGTATTCGAAAAGAGTTCTGGCTCCTAACTGTTGTCAAATAATTGTAAAAAAAAATTATCAGCATCTGAACTATGCAAGTGTGATCTGCTGATAGATAGGCGTTATTTCTAGGTACTTTCTGGGTAGTATACTATGGGATTTGTATTGTTCGATGTATTCGAAAAGAGTTCTGGCTTCTAACTGTTGTCAAATAATTGTAAAAAAAATTTATCACAACAATACAAATCCCATAGTATACTACCCAGAAGGTACCTAGAAATAACGCCTATCTATCAGCAGATCACACTTGCATAGTTCAGATGCTGATAATTTTTTTTTATAATTATTTGACAACAGTTAGGAGGCAGAACTCTTTTGGAATAGATCGAACAATACAAATTCCATAGTATCCTACCCAGAAAGTACCTAGAACTAACGCCTCTCCACCAGCAGATCACACTTGCACAGTTAAGATGCTGATCAATTTTTTTTACAATTATTTGACAACAGTTAGAAGCCAGAACTCTTTTCGAATACATCGAACAATACAAATCCCATAGTATACTACCCAGAAAGTACCTAGAAATAACGCCTATCTATCAGCAGATCACACTTGCATAGTTCAGATGCTGATAATTTGTTTTTACAATTATTTGACAACAGGTAGGAGCCAGAACTCTTTTCGAATACATCGAACAATACAAATCCCATAGTATACTACCCAGAAAGTACCTAGAACTAACGCCTATCCATCAGCAGATCACACTTGCATAGTTAAGATGCTGATAAAATTTGTTTACAATTATTTGACAACAGTAAGAAGCCAGAACTCTTTTCGAATATATCATGCGAAACAAATACCATAGTATCCTACCCAGAAAGTCCCTAGAACTAACGCCTATCCATCAGCAGATCACACTTGCATAGTTCAGATGCTGATAATTTTATTTAAAAATGATTTGACAACAGTTAGGAGCCAGAACTCTTTTCGAATACATCGAACAATACAAATTCCATAGTATCCTACCCAGAAAGTACCTAGAAATAACGCCTATCTATCAGCAGATCACACTTGCATAGTTCAGATGCTGATAATTTTTTTTTACAATTATTTGACAACAGTTAGAAGCCAGAACTCTCTTCGAATACATCGAACGATACAAATCCCATAGTATACTACCCAGAAAGTACCTAGAAATAACGCCTATCTATCAGCAGATCACACTTGCATAGTTCAGATGCTGATAATTTTTTTTTACAATTATTTGACAACAGTTAGGAGCCAGAACTCTTTTCGAATACATCGAACAATACAAATCCCATAGTATACTACCCAGAAAGTACCTAGAACAAACGCCTATCCATCAGCAGATCACACTTGCATAGTTAAGATGCTGATAAAATTTGTTTACAATTATTTGACAACAGTAAGAAGCCAGAACTCTTTTCGAATATATCATGCGAAACAAATACCATAGTATCCTACCCAGAAAGTCCCTAGAACTAACGCCTATCCATCAGCAGATCACACTTGCATAGTTCAGATCCTGATAATTTTATTTAAAAATTATTTGACAACAGTTAGGAGCCAGAACTCTTTTCGAATACATCGAACAATACAAATTCCATAGTATCCTACCCAGAAAGTACCTAGAAATAACGCCTATCTATCAGCAGATCACACTTGCATAGTTCAGATGCTGATAATTTTTTTTACAATTATTTGCTAACAGTTAGGAGCCAGAACTCTTTTCGAATACATCGAACAATACAAATTCCATAGTATCCTACCCAGAAAGTACCTAGAACTAACGCCTATCCATCAGCAGATCACACTTGCATAGTTAAGATGCTGATAAATTTTTTTTACAATTGTTTGACAACAGTTAGAAGCCAGAACTCTTTTCGAATACATCGAACAATACAAATCCCATCGTATACTACCCAGAAAGTACCTAGAACTAACGCCTATCCATCAGCAGATCACACTTGCATGGTTAAGATGCTGATAAAATTTGTTTACAATTATTTGACAACAGTAAGAAGCCAGAACTCTTTTCGAATATATCATGCGAAACAAATACCAGAGTATCCTACCCAGAAAGTCCCTAGAACCAACGCCTATCCATCAGCAGATCACACTTGCATAGTTCAGATGCTGATAATTTTATTTTAAAATTATTTGAAAACAGTTAGGAGCCAGAACTCTTTTCGAATACATCGAACAATACAAATTCCATAGTATCCTACCCAGAAAGGACCTAGAAATAACGCCTATCTATCAGCAGATCACACTTGCATAGTTCAGATGCTGATAATTTTTTTTTACAATTATTTGCTAACAGTAAGGAGCCAGAACTCTTTTCGAATACATCGAACAATACAAGTTCCATAGTATCCTACCCAGAAAGTACCTAGAACTAACGCCTATCCATCAGCAGATCACACTTGCATATTTAAGATGCTGATAAATTTTTTTTACAATTATTTGACAACAGTTAGAAGCCAGAACTCTTTTCGAATACATCATACGAAACAAATACCATAGTATCCTACCCAGAAAGTACCTAGAACTAACGCCTATCCATCAGCAGATCACACTTGCATAGTTAAGATGCTGATAAATTTTTTTTACAATTATTTGACAACAGTTAGAAGCCAGAACTCTTTTCGAATACATCGAACAATACAAATCCCATAGTATACTACCCAGAAAGTACCTAGAAATAACGCCTATCTATCAGCAGATCACACTTGCATAGTTCAGATGCTGATAATTTTTTTTTACAATTATTTGACAACAGTTAGGAGCCAGAACTCTTTTCGAATACATCGAACAATACAAATCCCATAGTATACTACCCAGAAAGTACCTAGAACTAACGCCTATCCATCAGCAGATCACACTTGCATAGTTAAGATGCTGATAAAATTTGTTTACAATTATTTGACAACAGTAAGAAGCCAGAACTCTTTTCGAATATATCATGCGAAACAAATACCATAGTATCCTACCCAGAAAGTCCCCAGAAATAACGCCTATCTAACAGCAGATCACACTTGCATAGTTCAGATGCTGATAATTTTTTTTTACAATTATTTGCTAACAGTTAGGAGCCAGAACTCTTTTCGAATACATCGAACAATACAAATTCCATAGTATCCTACCCAGAAAGTACCTAGAACTAACGCCTATCCATCAGCAGATCACACTTGCATAGTTAAGATGCTGATAAATTTTTTTTACAATTATTTGACAACCGTTAGAAGCCAGAACTCTTTTCGAATACATCATACGAAACAAATATCATAGTATCCTACCCAGAAAGTACCTAGAACTAACCACTATCCATCAGCAGATCACACTTGCATAGTTAAGATGCTGATAAATTTTTTTTACAATTATTTGACAACAGTTAGAAGCCAGAACTCTTTTCGAATACATCGAACAATACAAATCCCATAGTATACTACCCAGAAAGTACCTAGAAATAACGCCTATCTATCAGCAGATCACACTTGCATAGTTCAGATGCTGATAATTTTTTTTTACAATTATTTGACAACAGTTAGAAGCCAGAACTCTTTTCGAATACATCATACGAAACAAATATCATAGTATCCTACCCAGAAAGTACCTAGAACTAACCACTATCCATCAGCAGATCACACTTGCATAGTTAAGATGCTGATAAATTTTTTTTACAATTATTTGACAACAGTTAGAAGCCAGAACTCTTTTCGAATACATCGAACAATACAAATCCCATAGTATACTACCCAGAAAGTACCTAGAAATAACGCCTATCTATCAGCAGATCACACTTGCATAGTTCAGATGCTGATAATTTTATTTTAAAATTATTTGAAAACAGTTAGGAGCCAGAACTCTTTTCGAATACATCGAACAATACAAATTCCATAGTATCCTACCCAGAAAGGACCTAGAAATAACGCCTATCTATCAGCAGATCACACTTGCATAGTTCAGATGCTGATAATTTTTTTTTACAATTATTTGCTAACAGTAAGGAGCCAGAACTCTTTTCGAATACATCGAACAATACAAGTTCCATAGTATCCTACCCAGAAAGTACCTAGAACTAACGCCTATCCATCAGCAGATCACACTTGCATATTTAAGATGCTGATAAATTTTTTTTACAATTATTTGACAACAGTTAGAAGCCAGAACTCTTTTCGAATACATCATACGAAACAAATACCATAGTATCCTACCCAGAAAGTACCTAGAACTAACGCCTATCCATCAGCAGATCACACTTGCATAGTTAAGATGCTGATAAATTTTTTTTACAATTATTTGACAACAGTTAGAAGCCAGAACTCTTTTCGAATACATCGAACAATACAAATCCCATAGTATACTACCCAGAAAGTACCTAGAAATAACGCCTATCTATCAGCAGATCACACTTGCATAGTTCAGATGCTGATAATTTTTTTTTACAATTATTTGACAACAGTTAGGAGCCAGAACTCTTTTCGAATACATCGAACAATACAAATCCCATAGTATACTACCCAGAAAGTACCTAGAACTAACGCCTATCCATCAGCAGATCACACTTGCATAGTTAAGATGCTGATAAAATTTGTTTACAATTATTTGACAACAGTAAGAAGCCAGAACTCTTTTCGAATATATCATGCGAAACAAATACCATAGTATCCTACCCAGAAAGTCCCCAGAACTAACGCCTATCCATCAGCAGATCACACTTGCATAGTTCAGATGCTGATAATTTTATTTAAAAATTATTTGACAACAGTTAGGAGCCAGAACTCTTTTCGAATACATCGAACAATACAAATTCCATAGTATCCTACCCAGAAAGTACCTAGAAATAACGCCTATCTAACAGCAGATCACACTTGCATAGTTCAGATGCTGATAATTTTTTTTTACAATTATTTGCTAACAGTTAGGAGCCTGAACTCTTTTCGAATACATCGAACAATACAAATTCCATAGTATCCTACCCAGAAAGTACCTAGAACTAACGCCTATCCATCAGCAGATCACACTTGCATAGTTAAGATGCTGATAAATTTTTTTTACAATTATTTGACAACAGTTAGAAGCCAGAACTCTTTTCGAATACATCATACGAAACAAATATCATAGTATCCTACCCAGAAAGTACCTAGAACTAACCACTATCCATCAGCAGATCACACTTGCATAGTTAAGATGCTGATAAATTTTTTTTACAATTATTTGACAACAGTTAGAAGCCAGAACTCTTTTCGAATACATCGAACAATACAAATCCCATAGTATACTACCCAGAAAGTACCTAGAAATAACGCCTATCTATCAGCAGATCACACTTGCATAGTTCAGATGCTGATAATTTTTTTTTACAATTATTTGACAACAGTTAGAAGCCAGAACTCTTTTCGAATACATCATACGAAACAAATATCATAGTATCCTACCCAGAAAGTACCTAGAACTAACCACTATCCATCAGCAGATCACACTTGCATAGTTAAGATGCTGATAAATTTTTTTTACAATTATTTGACAACAGTTAGAAGCCAGAACTCTTTTCGAATACATCGAACAATACAAATCCCATAGTATACTACCCAGAAAGTACCTAGAAATAACGCCTATCTATCAGCAGATCACACTTGCATAGTTCAGATGCTGATAATTTTTTTTTACAATTATTTGACAACAGTTAGGAGCCAGAACTCTTTTCGAATACATCGAACAATACAAATCCCATAGTATACTACCCAGAAAGTACCTAGAACAAACGCCTATCCATCAGCAGATCACACTTGCATAGTTAAGATGCTGATAAAATTTGTTTACAATTATTTGACAACAGTAAGAAGCCAGAACTCTTTTCGAATATATCATGCGAAACAAATACCATAGTATCCTACCCAGAAAGTCCCTAGAACTAACGCCTATCCATCAGCAGATCACACTTGCATAGTTCAGATGCTGATAATTTTATTTAAAAATTATTTGACAACAGTTAGGAGCCAGAACTCTTTTCGAATACATCGAACAATACAAATTCCATAGTATCCTACCCAGAAAGTACCTAGAAATAACGCCTATCTATCAGCAGATCACACTTGCATAGTTCAGATGCTGATAATTTTTTTTACAATTATTTGCTAACAGTTAGGAGCCAGAACTCTTTTCGAATACATCGAACAATACAAATTCCATAGTATCCTACCCAGAAAGTACCTAGAACTAACGCCTATCCATCAGCAGATCACACTTGCATAGTTAAGATGCTGATAAATTTTTTTTACAATTGTTTGACAACAGTTAGAAGCCAGAACTCTTTTCGAATACATCGAACAATACAAATCCCATCGTATACTACCCAGAAAGTACCTAGAACTAACGCCTATCCATCAGCAGATCACACTTGCATGGTTAAGATGCTGATAAAATTTGTTTACAATTATTTGACAACAGTAAGAAGCCAGAACTCTTTTCGAATATATCATGCGAAACAAATACCAGAGTATCCTACCCAGAAAGTCCCTAGAACCAACGCCTATCCATCAGCAGATCACACTTGCATAGTTCAGATGCTGATAATTTTATTTTAAAATTATTTGAAAACAGTTAGGAGCCAGAACTCTTTTCGAATACATCGAACAATACAAATTCCATAGTATCCTACCCAGAAAGGACCTAGAAATAACGCCTATCTATCAGCAGATCACACTTGCATAGTTCAGATGCTGATAATTTTTTTTTACAATTATTTGCTAACAGTAAGGAGCCAGAACTCTTTTCGAATACATCGAACAATACAAGTTCCATAGTATCCTACCCAGAAAGTACCTAGAACTAACGCCTATCCATCAGCAGATCACACTTGCATATTTAAGATGCTGATAAATTTTTTTTACAATTATTTGACAACAGTTAGAAGCCAGAACTCTTTTCGAATACATCATACGAAACAAATACCATAGTATCCTACCCAGAAAGTACCTAGAACTAACGCCTATCCATCAGCAGATCACACTTGCATAGTTAAGATGCTGATAAATTTTTTTTACAATTATTTGACAACAGTTAGAAGCCAGAACTCTTTTCGAATACATCGAACAATACAAATCCCATAGTATACTACCCAGAAAGTACCTAGAAATAACGCCTATCTATCAGCAGATCACACTTGCATAGTTCAGATGCTGATAATTTTTTTTTACAATTATTTGACAACAGTTAGGAGCCAGAACTCTTTTCGAATACATCGAACAATACAAATCCCATAGTATACTACCCAGAAAGTACCTAGAACTAACGCCTATCCATCAGCAGATCACACTTGCATAGTTAAGATGCTGATAAAATTTGTTTACAATTATTTGACAACAGTAAGAAGCCAGAACTCTTTTCGAATATATCATGCGAAACAAATACCATAGTATCCTACCCAGAAAGTCCCCAGAACTAACGCCTATCCATCAGCAGATCACACTTGCATAGTTCAGATGCTGATAATTTTATTTAAAAATTATTTGACAACAGTTAGGAGCCAGAACTCTTTTCGAATACATCGAACAATACAAATTCCATAGTATCCTACCCAGAAAGTACCTAGAAATAACGCCTATCTAACAGCAGATCACACTTGCATAGTTCAGATGCTGATAATTTTTTTTTACAATTATTTGCTAACAGTTAGGAGCCTGAACTCTTTTCGAATACATCGAACAATACAAATTCCATAGTATCCTACCCAGAAAGTACCTAGAACTAACGCCTATCCATCAGCAGATCACACTTGCATAGTTAAGATGCTGATAAATTTTTTTTACAATTATTTGACAACAGTTAGAAGCCAGAACTCTTTTCGAATACATCATACGAAACAAATATCATAGTATCCTACCCAGAAAGTACCTAGAACTAACCACTATCCATCAGCAGATCACACTTGCATAGTTAAGATGCTGATAAATTTTTTTTACAATTATTTGACAACAGTTAGAAGCCAGAACTCTTTTCGAATACATCGAACAATACAAATCCCATAGTATACTACCCAGAAAGTACCTAGAAATAACGCCTATCTATCAGCAGATCACACTTGCATAGTTCAGATGCTGATAATTTTTTTTTACAATTATTTGACAACAGTTAGAAGCCAGAACTCTTTTCGAATACATCATACGAAACAAATATCATAGTATCCTACCCAGAAAGTACCTAGAACTAACCACTATCCATCAGCAGATCACACTTGCATAGTTAAGATGCTGATAAATTTTTTTTACAATTATTTGACAACAGTTAGAAGCCAGAACTCTTTTCGAATACATCGAACAATACAAATCCCATAGTATACTACCCAGAAAGTACCTAGAAATAACGCCTATCTATCAGCAGATCACACTTGCATAGTTCAGATGCTGATAATTTTTTTTTACAATTATTTGACAACAGTTAGGAGCCAGAACTCTTTTCGAATACATCGAACAATACAAATCCCATAGTATACTACCCAGAAAGTACCTAGAACAAACGCCTATCCATCAGCAGATCACACTTGCATAGTTAAGATGCTGATAAAATTTGTTTACAATTATTTGACAACAGTAAGAAGCCAGAACTCTTTTCGAATATATCATGCGAAACAAATACCATAGTATCCTACCCAGAAAGTCCCTAGAACTAACGCCTATCCATCAGCAGATCACACTTGCATAGTTCAGATGCTGATAATTTTATTTAAAAATTATTTGACAACAGTTAGGAGCCAGAACTCTTTTCGAATACATCGAACAATACAAATTCCATAGTATCCTACCCAGAAAGTACCTAGAAATAACGCCTATCTATCAGCAGATCACACTTGCATAGTTCAGATGCTGATAATTTTTTTTACAATTATTTGCTAACAGTTAGGAGCCAGAACTCTTTTCGAATACATCGAACAATACAAATTCCATAGTATCCTACCCAGAAAGTACCTAGAACTAACGCCTATCCATCAGCAGATCACACTTGCATAGTTAAGATGCTGATAAATTTTTTTTACAATTGTTTGACAACAGTTAGAAGCCAGAACTCTTTTCGAATACATCGAACAATACAAATCCCATCGTATACTACCCAGAAAGTACCTAGAACTAACGCCTATCCATCAGCAGATCACACTTGCATGGTTAAGATGCTGATAAAATTTGTTTACAATTATTTGACAACAGTAAGAAGCCAGAACTCTTTTCGAATATATCATGCGAAACAAATACCAGAGTATCCTACCCAGAAAGTCCCTAGAACCAACGCCTATCCATCAGCAGATCACACTTGCATAGTTCAGATGCTGATAATTTTATTTTAAAATTATTTGAAAACAGTTAGGAGCCAGAACTCTTTTCGAATACATCGAACAATACAAATTCCATAGTATCCTACCCAGAAAGGACCTAGAAATAACGCCTATCTATCAGCAGATCACACTTGCATAGTTCAGATGCTGATAATTTTTTTTTACAATTATTTGCTAACAGTAAGGAGCCAGAACTCTTTTCGAATACATCGAACAATACAAGTTCCATAGTATCCTACCCAGAAAGTACCTAGAACTAACGCCTATCCATCAGCAGATCACACTTGCATATTTAAGATGCTGATAAATTTTTTTTACAATTATTTGACAACAGTTAGAAGCCAGAACTCTTTTCGAATACATCATACGAAACAAATACCATAGTATCCTACCCAGAAAGTACCTAGAACTAACGCCTATCCATCAGCAGATCACACTTGCATAGTTAAGATGCTGATAAATTTTTTTTACAATTATTTGACAACAGTTAGAAGCCAGAACTCTTTTCGAATACATCGAACAATACAAATCCCATAGTATACTACCCAGAAAGTACCTAGAAATAACGCCTATCTATCAGCAGATCACACTTGCATAGTTCAGATGCTGATAATTTTTTTTTACAATTATTTGACAACAGTTAGGAGCCAGAACTCTTTTCGAATACATCGAACAATACAAATCCCATAGTATACTACCCAGAAAGTACCTAGAACTAACGCCTATCCATCAGCAGATCACACTTGCATAGTTAAGATGCTGATAAAATTTGTTTACAATTATTTGACAACAGTAAGAAGCCAGAACTCTTTTCGAATATATCATGCGAAACAAATACCATAGTATCCTACCCAGAAAGTCCCCAGAACTAACGCCTATCCATCAGCAGATCACACTTGCATAGTTCAGATGCTGATAATTTTATTTAAAAATTATTTGACAACAGTTAGGAGCCAGAACTCTTTTCGAATACATCGAACAATACAAATTCCATAGTATCCTACCCAGAAAGTACCTAGAAATAACGCCTATCTAACAGCAAATCACACTTGCATAGTTCAGATGCTGATAATTTTTTTTTACAATTATTTGCTAACAGTTAGGAGCCAGAACTCTTTTCGAATACATCGAACAATACAAATTCCATAGTATCCTACCCAGAAAGTACCTAGAACTAACGCCTATCCATCAGCAGATCACACTTGCATAGTTAAGATGCTGATAAATTTTTTTTACAATTATTTGACAACAGTTAGAAGCCAGAACTCTTTTCGAATACATCATACGAAACAAATATCATAGTATCCTACCCAGAAAGTACCTAGAACTAACCACTATCCATCAGCAGATCACACTTGCATAGTTAAGATGCTGATAAATTTTTTTTACAATTATTTGACAACAGTTAGAAGCCAGAACTCTTTTCGAATACATCGAACAATACAAATCCCATAGTATACTACCCAGAAAGTACCTAGAAATAACGCCTATCTATCAGCAGATCACACTTGCATAGTTCAGATGCTGATAATTTTTTTTTACAATTATTTGACAACAGTTAGAAGCCAGAACTCTTTTCGAATACATCATACGAAACAAATATCATAGTATCCTACCCAGAAAGTACCTAGAACTAACCACTATCCATCAGCAGATCACACTTGCATAGTTAAGATGCTGATAAATTTTTTTTACAATTATTTGACAACAGTTAGAAGCCAGAACTCTTTTCGAATACATCGAACAATACAAATCCCATAGTATACTACCCAGAAAGTACCCAGAAATAACGCCTATCTATCAGCAGATCACACTTGCATAGTTCAGATGCTGATAATTTTTTTTTACAATTATTTGACAACAGTTAGGAGCCAGAACTCTTTTCGAATACATCGAACAATACAAATTCCATAGTATCCTACCCAGAAAGTACCTAGAACTAACGCCTATCCACCAGCAGATCACACTTGCATAGTTAAGATGCTGATAAATTTTTTTTACAATTATTTGACAACAGTTAGAAGCCAGAACTCTTTTCGAATACATCGAACAATACAAATCCCATAGTATACTACCCAGAAATTACCTAGAAATAACGCCTATCTATCAGCAGATCACACTTGCATAGTTCAGATGCTGATAATGTCGTTGAGAGTGGATCGACGGAAAAGCGAAAGAATGCGCAGACGTAAGGGAAGATGAGACAAACGACAAGTATAATCGAGGAGAAATAAGAAACGCAAGAATGCCAATGAGTGACAGTAAGATAATAACGAAGGACGAAAGAGCGACGAATAACAGGCGACGACACCCGAAAAGACAATTCACGCTCATTCGCTTGTGTTCCGCGCGGCTTGACGCTCTGAACTTGCGCACCCAAGATGACGGAAAGCGTTAGCAGACGATACACGAAACGTCACATCACCAGAAAAAGCGAGACAGATGCCGATCTGCCTTGCTTGTCGTCTGCTACGTGCCCCGCGCTCGGCTCCGAGGACTGAGTGGCGGCGTCGATCATGGCGGACTGTAGTCCTATGACAATGCATCGAACGCCCAAATTCTAATGCTTTCCATTCAAAATCTATTCGACGGAAACAAAAAAGCCTTGACAATTACACTCCGGGCACCCCCCTGAACCCGCCAATTCAGAGTGCGTCACCTATTATGAATCACCCTGTATATATATATATATATATTCGTACAATGTACCGCCTATTTCATACCATCTCTCTCTATAAATATATACATATCAACATAACACTGGGTCTCTGTTTGGATAACGACTGTTCTTTGCGGTTCTCCGCTCAATGCTGCAGTTTCGTGATGCCTGTGCGCGCTCGTTTTTGGCTACTTTTCAGCTTTGTCGGAAATAATCCTCCTGAACCGGTCGCGCGGGATGAGCCTCGTGCCTGATTCCTATGCACGCTCGTTTTTCTATTCCTATAGATAAAAGTGTCCATGTGTTACACCGTAAAAACGGAAATTCCCGCCTCTCGTCGAGTTTATAATCACGCTTCTCGTTTTACTTGGGTGTATCGTTCAGCGCCCGCCGCCCTTTCCACTCCTTCCTATCATTGCTGCCTCTCCGACCTTCGCAAAAAAACCTGTTCAATTCCGCGTTCTTGTTTCGGTGACCGTTTGAGTGTTTAAATAATTTAAAAAAAGAATAAAAAATGCAATATAAATGTGGGTTCGCAATATTCGTTACGTCATGACTCATCGTTGTGAATTTGAAAAATTTTGGACGCGGCAGAATTAAAAAAAATGTTACCCTCGCTGTAGATAGCGGTGTCTTCTTTTATCGTTTTTTCTTTTTTTTTGCGTCCGTGAATATGCATATGCGCGTATATTTATATGCATGCTGTACTGAGAGAGAGAGAGAGAGAGACAGAGAGAGAGATACAGAGAGAGAGACAAAAAGAGAGATTGATTGATTGATAGAGCTTATTATGGCCCAGTCAACATTTTCGAGAAAATATAAACCATATAAATCATGAATAACTGAAGTAATAACCAAATACAAAAAAATAATGATAAGGATACAAATTAAAAGATAAAAAGTAACAATGTAGCAAACGCAAGCGGACAAACTAATAATAAAAATCAGGATACAATTGAAAAGATTTAAAAAAAGTAATAACGTAGCAAACGCAAGCAAACATAAAAAAAATAAAAAAATGTAAGAAAAAATAATAAATGTAACAAACCTAAACAAATGAAAAACTTACAAAAGCGCTGTTGTTTTACAAAAGCAGACAGTCAAGAGTATAAACGGAGAATCAGAAATAGAAAAAGTAATGAGGATAAAACGTATCCGAATCAACCAAAAGTGAAAGAAAAGCAAATACATAAACAGAAAATATTAATCTGAATATAATAATGCACTAAGTTTGGGATAAAGTTAAATAACATCATATAAAAAAACGCAAAAAAAAAAGCATGAGGCACCCAATCGAACGGAACTGAGTCCGTGATAGCCAGAAAAATCAATCAATGCCCAAAATAGAATCTAAATAAGAAAATCAGTGAGGCAGGGAGGGAGGGAGGGGAGAGAGAGGACGAGGCGGGGGCGCGGAAGCGAGAACTATCAACGAAATACTTGACCACCATTGAGGGCGGAGCATCGCGAGGCCGCAGGCTAATCGTGATTTTCGCGATAATCGGAAATTACACGAGGTTTACGGTCGTGCTCGGGCTTGGCAAACCTCGCGATGACGAGCCGCTGATCTAAGTGAATTATCGGGTCCGGTTGGACCGGGAACCCACGCGCATCCATCGTACACGTGCCCACGCACACATGTCTATAGACATATGCGCACACGCAGCCTATTCGCACACACACACATGTGCAGAGCACATGAGAATCAACAGAACGATATTTCGTGATCGGAACTGACGCGCTAAATCTCCAACGTTCACCGGAAAGTAACATTCTAGCCTCAATGCGTTCCCCTTCAATATCGCTTCGGTATTATAATCTTCCGTGCTTGCTGTACTTTGTTTCACCTCTATACGATCAATCCGATGAAACGTCGAAGTTTGTAGCGTTGGAATGCAGCGAAAGTTATTTTTTATATCAATTTTTTTTTTATTGTGCAAAGTCTCTTTTGGCAGATTTATATTGTCGATCTGTAAATAATTATTTTAATAAATGATTGAGAAATTAATGTGCGCCAAGTCTGTTAAAAGAAATTGCAGTTATTCGGAAATATCAATTTTCATTGCAATTCAACGATGCAAATTTTAGTTTCATTGGATCGGAAAATCTGTCGTTGTTTTATTTATTTTTTAACCCACTGTTTATTAGGACGAGACAGTTCAGACTAATTTTTTTTTTTAATTTTCGACAAAATATTGAGGCTCAATTAAAAAAAAATTAAGAAAGAGATCGAAAGCCAACAGCAAATCGTAATTATATTTACAATTTATTATGAGTACATATTTACGAGTTACTGTTGTTTTTGTTTGAAAATCCTTTCCAATTCTTGCCTTCAATTAACGATAAATAGTACATTTTTCTGGGAGACATGATTTTTATTTGTGAGACTCATCGTTTTTCAACGAAAAGCGAAACAATAAATTATACGTATATGTACAACTTATTCATTCTTTTCCTCATTAAGCGTATATCGTTTATCGACAGGTCAACTCGAGTGTTTTTATTTTATTTTAAAAAAAAAGTAGAGAGACTCAACACCCCTCGCTATCGTTTGATCTTGTTGCTTCAGCGTACAGCAAATATTTGCAGAGATACGAGAACCGATTTAATGCGATCGAGATGTTTTTTCATGCAATGGAAATCCGATAGAATTAGTTTTGTTTTTCTCCTACAAGGGATCGATTAAAGTGCGAGTTGGAGTGAACGGAAGCACCAGGGGGGGTTTTGTTTTTTTTAGTGAGATCTGGTGAGGTCTCAATTACACGCGTCTTGTCTACGGGTAGCACTTACATATCTATTATGGGATGTCGCGGTGTACAAGAGGGAGAGAGAGAGAGAGAGAGAGAGAGAGAGAGAGAGAGAGAGAGAGAGAGAGAGAGAGAGAGAGAGAGAGAGAGGGGAGGGACAGAGAGAGAGAGAGAGAGAGAGAGAGAGAAAAAGAGCTAGAAAGTATGGAGACGTGGAAAAAGAGAAAAAGAAAAAAACACATTTAGCGATGTGTTCCTGATGGATCAGTGACAGGGATGGTCTGTCGTGTTTGCCCGGATGGCAAATATTCTCTCTCTCTCTCTCTCCCCTTGTTTCTCTCAATAGCGTGTATGCGTTCCGCACCCCTGAAGGAGAGTCTAGAGAGTCAGAGAGAAGAGAGAAAGAGAGAAAGAGAGCAAAAGAGAGAGAGAGAGAGAGAGAGCTCGACGCCCGTACATGGCACGCGGGACATACGAGCCGCGCGAGACCCAGACTGGCAGCTGACAGTCGAGCCTCTTCACAAGATCTTAATCTGCGACAGTTTTGTTCCCTCGGTTCGTTCAAGACGAGAGGAAAGATCAACGGAGCGCGACCAAGAGGGAGTGAGAAAGAGAAAGAGAGAAAGAGAGAGAGAGAGAGAGAGAGAGAGAGAGAGAGAGAGAGAGAGAGAGTCCAAGTAGAAACAGCGGCGTGTGCATCTCGCGAAAAAAATGACAAAAAGGCGAAAAGGGGAAAATGTTGAGTGCGCAGAGGAAAAGGAAAAAAACGAGACAAAGAGAGCGAGAGAGAAAAAGAAAACATGGCAGTTCGATTGAGAGCAGGACGAGGATCTGCGACCATCGGTCGCGCGTTCTCTCCTCGTCTCGTCCACATTCGTCGAACCGAGCAACGCATCCAGGAGAGTGAGAGGAGAGAGAGAGAGAGAGAGAACGAGCACAAGAGATACCCGTCGATCGGAACGTTCAGCCGGATCGGGACACCCTGAATTATTCATCGAGACTTGGAACTCGCGTTTCGCGTCCTCGTACTTCGTCGTTGTCGTTATTGTCCCCGAGACTGTGCGCGACTTCTTGACTTCTCTGATCCGAGATCCTCGTACGCCACGATATATAATGACGGCCACGACGTCGTTTCCCCGAGAGCATATGCTCCCGTGTTTCCACCAACCCTACACCAGCGTCGTTTATATATATACAGGGCTACTGGTTATTGGTCGCGATCCCGTGAAAGGGTTGCAGAACATGCTTTTCGCTATCAAATAACCCAGCAATGCTTTACGCAAGAGTGAACAATTTTCGAAATATTTTTGATTTTTTCTTTAATGAGGGGTTGGTCGCTTGAAAAATTAATAAAAAAAATAACTGTTGTATGGAATCAAACTTTTGTTATTATTTGTAATTTGAGGACACAGTAACAAAGAATTATAAACAGTAAAATAAGAACAATCTGCAAACATTGTTGAATTAGTGGTTCAAAATTCTGAAAGATTGAGATTTTTTGTAATTTTCTTTGACAAAAATACAGATTTTATTTTAAAAACGACTAAGTATATTCGCATTTTCATTACTCTTATTTTATTGTCGATAATTCTTTGTTACTGTGTCCTCAAACTACAAATGATAAAAAAGTTTGATTCCATACAACATTTTTGTAATCAATTTTTAAGTTGCCTACTCCTTACTTCACCCTCCGCGGTCACGCTTGGGGTCAAAACGACCCCAAACGCAACTTTAAGCCAAAATGATTATAAGTTGTTGGCGGCTACTTTTTATAACAAATCGCTCATTTTTCATGATTATCGTTATTTATTTCACTAAGAAATGGCTCTTCAGATATAAGAAAAAATATCTTTTTTGAAACGCCCACTATGGAGCTATTTTTGTTCCTTAAACTATCATATCTCAAGAGTATCACTCTAAAATTTTATGAAAAAAAAAAGATTGAAAATTGCGAGAGTTATGATTTTTTTTAGTAAAAAAATGGCTTCTTTACGCATTGACCACTTGCTAATTTTTTTCCGCCATTTTGAAAATTCAATTAAAATATAATACCGAGAATGCCACGTTCTAGAATGTTCAAACTAAGATTCTGATTTTTTATGAGGTCATTTGGAACGGTCAACGCGACAATGGTTTAAGCATGACTGGGATCATTGCGATCCCCCAGTGACCAGCGTGTTATATCCAGAACGTGTGACCGCGAACAATAAAAAAAAATTATATTACAGAGTAAACAGACATCTTTTGAATATTGTTTAAACTCTTTAAAAATTCTTTCTTGTGTAACGTAAAATTGTGCCAATTTTACTGTATTTATTTATCGATGTACAATCGATACGTTTTGTGTAAATTTACCAATAATACTTTTATAACCAATTGTATTATGACTAACATGCGTGTTACTAGAAAAAAAAAGGGCCCCTGTTTATGCGCCCACGCAACCCGGTCCTTCGTGACGGAGCCTCCTAAAAGCTCGGCACTTTACCTCGTACAAAGGATTTAAAAAAATGACTAGATGACTGGACTGCCTCTGAATAACCCGGATTCTTCCTGCGTGGAATCCAAATGTTGGCCCAAAGATGGGCCACAGTTGTCTGTTCCAATTGCCAAAACTTTGAATCTACCAGTTGATTGATTTGCCACCTAATCACTGTCTTTTCTTTCGCGATAAAAATGGACAGTCTCATTTGCATACCATCTAATATATACACTTAAAAGCTCTTGGAACATTTATTTTTCGTTACTCTCAATTAATTCGAACGATATTGTCATTATCATTTCCTGACGCCAACGGTGATTTAATATATTTACTGAAAATTAAAAAAAAAACACACAAATCCTACCGTCGCTTCGCGTCACGCGTAAAAATTAATTGTACTTTACTGCCCTTTCATGCTGCGTTGCTTCGAATCAAGAAAACGCTGACACAATTTCGCTTTGACTATACGGGGTGTTGCATAAGGAAGTGCGGAGGTGGAGCGCGCGTCATCCAAGCGATCGAGAGAGTCTTGAAACACGAGAGTGCGAGTGGCTTGGGTTGCAGCGAGTTATACGGCTCGCTACACCCCGTGAGATACCGTCATCCAATGCTCCACGGGACCGATAGGCGCAACTTTGTGTATCGCCGGAGAAATCTATTCGTCTGTATCTATCCCAGCAATATTTTTACGTCATCACTTATATACCCACCACCCATAAAACTTAAAAAATGCAATTTTTATTGTTACTTCAATTTGCAACGAAGATTTTGTGAAAATTCCAAAACTAACCATGTTTTGACGATTTTTGTGAAGAGCCGGAACACCCACCACGCGTAACGTTGAAGTTTGCATCATTGGTGTACAAAGTTTTTTTTTTTTTTCAATTTATTATTTTTATTACTATCGAAAATCATATATTGTAAATTTAGATTGGAGGTCGCTGAAGAAGGACCCTAAAAAATGTTCGCGTGAATTGCATAGCTTAAGGGCGGGTTACCGTTCATGACGATGAAAAATTCGATTCTTTTTAAACATAATTAGCATCCTTGCAGTATTTAGAACACGTGAGTAAAAGGATTTTTTCATATCCAAAGTATTTTAGAATTTACAGTCTAAATGTTAAACTCCCACGTAGAAATTTCAATAGGGTCCGTTTCGGGACACTTTCAGGTTGCCTGACTACCCTGGTAGAGCACTTATAAGGGCACCCGATAGGGCCCTGATAGAAAGTGTAACGTTCTGTCACATATGGGCCTTATCTGGCTGCCTGATCAGGCCGTTATCCGGTTGCCTGACTAGGCGTTTATAGTGCTGCCTGATCAGGTCATTATAATCTTGCCTGATCAGGTCTTTATAATACTTCCTTACGTAGCCAGTGCACATGCATGCTCGTACACATACACACTCTACAATATATTTAAACAAGGCCTAGAATGTATTTGTCAATATAATTTTCATTACGGAAAGTTACAATAAAGGTTATACTCAGATTAATTAAAGATAGTATAAAGATCATTATGAACAATGTTCCATTTATGTTTTATGTTGAAGTGTTTTTATTCCGAACCGCCCGGTTCCCTCCCGATTCTTGGCATCATCAATTACTTTTCTCACGTCTTGCTCAAAATGTTTTGACAGAAAATAGAGGAAAATATACGCTTGTTCAATTAAAACGTCTCGTAAATTATTAGTTCGTATTTTTCGGACATGAACTTGGTGAAAAACAATTTTTTTAAGAATTTAAGCATTAATAACGTATTAAACGTCCATATATATTTTTAGATTATATATAATTTGTTCACACGACGATGACAGATTTTGTACTGTGTGTTGAGATTTCGAAATACAGCGGAATCTTCTAACACGCATCCGAGTTGCATAACGTTTTTTTTTGTCACAGTCCACAACACCTTTCAAAAACGTCAAAACTTCAAAGACTAAGAGTACATTTCTTAATTGTTCCTTTGCCGAGGACCTTAGTGGCCATAACCACGCTACAACGTTTAGCCATGCAGCAACGGCGGCACTTTGTTTAAATAATAAATTCATTATTGATCAATATTGTTCAATAAAAAAAAAACCTTCAACTTGGCAAGGCTATGAATCAACTGTGCGTAAAATCTCGACTTCGTCATTCCAATACTCCCATGAGAAAAAAAATATTGCGCATGGATCTGTTTTTGGAGCTCCAAGCTTGTGTGGAGTATCCAACCTGTCTTCGCATGGCCCTAAAATCCATTCCAGATATACACACGAACCTTCCGACGTTGGCGCGAGCGAAGCCAAAATCAAGTATTTGGAATTCTGGGTCAAGTAATGCATTCGACTCGAAGACTTGACTGCGGCGTGTCTCTGCGCCGAAAAATGATGATTTTTTTCGGTACCTTTCTTTTTTCCGCAATTCAAGGTAACGGCATAACAAGTAGTGGTCGATGCAGCGCAGAGGACTGGCGGACGGATGGGCCCGCCAACGAAGTAATTTTCTCAGGACGTTCGAGTTTCATGGTGGTTGATATTTCATACACAGAGTGGGTAACGGGTCCTACATATCTCTCTCTCTCTCTCTCTCTCAACGCGCGCCTACGCGTCATCTATATTGTTCACTCGGATCTTGGTGCTGCTGTCCCCGTTCGTGGCACCCCGTGAACGCGATCGCCCTTGAGCAAAGTGCGGTTTTGCGTCCGGCTATATGTACGGAACACCACGCGCGCTCGACCGTCATACGCCAATATCGTGAAAATCTCGTGGGGCTTCTCTCTCGCTCGCCAGAACTTCGTCAATTGTGGAATTTGACACAGGCGTGAGAGCCGACGTGTACTCCAAGACCAGCGACTGAAGCTACAAATTCAATTCGCACAAAAAAAAAGAACGGACAACTCCACAGAAAAAAAAACCCCAATTGAACGACTCATCTCTTAATAAAAAATCGTCCAAAGATTTAAAAAAAAACATTGTTCTTTTGATGCAGTTCCAAATAACATCTATTTAGGTTAGGGATGTTCGATCTTCTGAAAAAAATCGATTTCGTGATCGATTCTGAATCGGATTTCTGAGAATCGATTCTGCAAAAAATCGAAACGTAAAAGTCTTGCAAAAATCGATTTATTTTTATTACACGGTATATAAGAAATATAAAAACGAAAAAGATTAAACGTACGCGAATGAATTAAACTGCAGATTCTAAACGAAGAAGGATCTTCAACCCTTTAAGGTCGAGGTCTCTTTCCTGATGGCAAAAAAAAAATGGTTTTGCGCCTCTTCCCTGATGCGTTTTAGGAAGCCTATTGCGACTCTCGATTAAATATGTGGCTGACCCCGGAGAATAATCGTTCGACGGTACAAGCATTGCTACAATAGACAAATAATATTTGTCTATTGTAGCAACGTCGGGAGGATTATTTTCCATCCGGGCAAAGAATCGATTCGGGCCTAAAAAAAAACGATTCGCAAAACAAATCGGACGCTAGAGAATCGATACGGAAAATCGTTTTTTCTCATCGAGAAAATCATGATCGATTCAGAATCGAACATTCCTAAAATGCCAAAAAAAATTTTTTTAATTCAAATAGGATCTATTTAAATCCAATAGGTTTTTACCTTGTCTCGTGGCCTATTACGACTCTATTCATTCAAATATTTTTAAATTTGCTCAAGCTATTCTTTTTACTCATTAAATATATTCAAATTAAATAAATAAAGATAAAACACGATATATCGCACGAATACGAGAAAGGAATATAGGTTCATGACATAAAAGTGCGTTGAAAAAAAGTTAAATTATTTTTTCTTTTTTTTTTCACTAACAAGGCTGTTGTTTGGATAAAAAAGAAAGGTATCCTCGTGCCTTTTATTAACAGATGCGACTATTTATGTATAGAAAGACTAACCATTTGCCTTCTGTAGAATGTTACAACAGTCTTCCAAAATGAAAACAAAGCCATGTGATTTTTGAGAGACTGAATCTTTTTTCTTATACTACGAGATGAAACCAAATGACAGATTTATGAGGAATAAATAAAATATTTAATTATTAGACGATATTAAATAGATCTTGATGTGAATAAATAAATATATTTAAAATTAACAATTTTAATAATGAAATGCAATAGGAAAAATTTGATTTCACGAAAAATCTAGTTAATCCAAAATTAAAAAATCAAACAGACGCATGTAGTCAATATAAAAAAAAAAAAATTCTGTCAGTATAATTACGCTGCAGCGGACTCGGCGACTTTTTTCACTCGTCGAAATGGGAACAATGACCCGGTACCGAAGAAAAAATAAAATGGAGGAATAAAAAGAAGAAAAAAATTGAAAAAAAGAAATAGGCACATTTAAATTCGAAGGTAAACTACTGTATATGTACGGTCGGCGGAATATAGCTCGTTTGCCCTAAGATCGTGGACATTCCTTACGACAGGGACCGATTAAGACCAAGGAGGAACGCGAGTATCCAGGTCTTCTGGTATTTCGAAGTTGCACCACATTTTTATCGCTGCTTCTCTCTCTCTCTCTCATTATATAGATGAAGAAAAGTATATTTCGAACCCAGTATATTTACATAACGTCGACTATCAGCCCATCTGGCTGTTTTAACGAGTGTCCTCGAAGTCGTATGTCTCAAAAATCACTTTTCCCCATACGCATACGTATGGGATATAATTCGGTCGATGGAACGCGAATGAATGTCTCAATTGTTTCGTCTCGCAGCCGTGAGAAAACCGGGCACGCGCTTCTCGCTGCGTTACACACGCAAATTCGATATAATTAAATGAGTAACACGCGAGCAAAAAGGGAAAGATCTCTGCTTGATAGCTCAATTGGAGCGAGCGCGAGAGTATCGCGAGAAGAAACCTTTTTTCCCACGCGCGTTACCATCGTATTTTTCGCGGTTTCACAAATTAACCTCGATCCATTCGAACACGAGTGATCGCGATCGAGTGAATTCAAAGACCGCATTCGAGCAAAAATGCGGATAATTATCAGCGGTGAAAAAGTTACTTGGATGCTTTTTTTTTATCGTTTTGGGGAAGATTTTGGCTCCGACACATCTTGGGATCATGAAAGTTTTATTAGTGGATAATGAATTTTTTTTTTTGTAAGTAAAGTTGAACGAGTTTATAAATACTGGGATTACGAGCGTTCTCGTATGTGTTTGGGTCGGAAAATTAAACGGGCTGTAGCACCGGTCGCTATTGGAATTATTGGTAACAATCGTTGGAGGACTTTGCTACGCTTTAAGGGATTACAGAGGCAAATCTCGAGCATGGAGCCCGCGAATTCTCGGCGTTTCGGAAGATTTCTGATAAGCCGCATCTCTCTCTCTCTCTCTCTCTCTCTCTCTCTCTCTCTCTCTCTCTCTCTTTATCTCTTTATGTTTCTCTCTTTTTTATCTCTCTTTCGCTTTCGCTCTTTCTTCTTTGCCTTTTTGTCTCTCTCTTTCTTCTTTGTCTCTCTCTCTCTCTTTCTCTTTTTCATTCCCTTTCTTCATCCCTTTATCTTTTTCTCTATTTTGTCACTCCCACTCTTTCTCTCCTTATCTTTCTCTCTTATTCGTCTCTCGCTTTCTTCATCTCTTTATGTTTCTCTCTTTTTCATCTCTCTTTCTCTTTCGCTTTTGTTTGTTTGCCTTTTTATCTCTCTCTCTCTCTCTCTCTCTCTCTCTCTCTCTCTCTCTCTCTCTCTCTCTCTCTCTCTCTCTCTCTCTTTCTCATTCCCTTTCTTCATCTCTTTGTCTTTTTCTCTATTTCGTCGCTTCCCTTTTTTCTCTCCTTATCTTTCTCTCTTATTCGTCTCTTCCTCTCCCTTTCTCTATCTCTCTCACTCTCTTTCTTAATCTCTTTATCTTTTTTTCTTCCTCGTCTCTCTTTCTTTCCCTTTTTCTCCTTTCCCTCTTTCTTCTTCTTCGGCTCGTTCCCTCCTTGTCTCTCTCTCTCTCTCTCTCTCTCTCTCTCTCTCTCTCTCTCTCTCTCTCTCTCTCTCTCCCTCTCTCTCTCTCTCTCTCTCTCTCTCTCTCTCTCTCTCTCTCTCTCTCTCTCTCTCTCTCACTCTCGCTCTCACTCTCTGCCCAAAGCTCTCAGCTCCTGCCCAAATTCTGTAAGTCCGTGGCAATAAATTTTGTTTCGCAAAGGTACGGGAGTGGGTTCGCGCCACCGTGTTACTCCCCATCCTATCTGATTGGTGAAAACACATTTAAACAGCGCAAAATACACGAAACATCGAGAAATCCTGAAATTTCATTCATCGCAAAACAAGCACGACAACCAAAGTAGTCTATATTGATAAAATATAATTTAAAAAAAAAACAAAAAAAACGGATATATTATTTATCCAAATTTGATGCAAAAATATCGTTGCAAGGCTGAAAAAAAATTTCGAAGCTTCGTGCGAGTGCACGGAAGCCTTTCGAGATCGCCATTCGCGGCTTCGTTCTCGGGTACGAGGGACATTAAGTGGGTGGCGTTTTATCCACAGGAATTACGTCCGAGTGCTTGGATCCCTTCGAGACTCGCAACTAGATACGTGAAAGAATTTTCCTGGATAAGATTTCTTTTTCCTCTCTTCTCTTCTGTCTCTCACTCTTTCTCTCTTTCATCCCTACTTTCTCTCTCATCCCTCCTCATTCCGTTCTCGTTTAACGAGGATTCCTGGCATCTGGATCACCGGAAAGAGGAGCCACGTCCCTCTTTCCGGTGATCCATATATATATATATATATATATATATATATATATATTTATATATGAGGATAGGAGGCTTTGAAGCTCTTAAATCTGAGCCAAGTAGGCAATCAGCACATCTGGCTACTACGAAGACGATCCTCAAAGTCGAACGTCTTCAAAATTCCCTTTCCCCACACACATATAGGGTGTCTCAAAATGACCTGACATTGTAGATTGCGCGCCATTTTTTTTGTGGCGAACATAGAGTACTAATCTTTGACAAGTGGCGTGAGGAAGTATTGAGGTTTAGTCATGGAGAATTACACGATCGAGCAACGCATAAAAATTGTGTAAATGCAATGTGAAACAATGTAATTATTGCAGATGAAGTTTCATGGTCACCAAGATCGTGTGATTCGACGCTATTGGACTTCTTTCTTTGGGGTTTTCTTAATGAAAAAGTGTATGCCAATGATCCACAGACCATTCCGGAGCTCGAGGAAGCAATTGGACGCACCATTAATGAAATTAGTCCGCAATTATGACAAAATGTTATTGAAAGTTCGTCAAAAGAGTGAACGTTTGCAAACAGGGACGAGGCGGCCATTTATATAAGAATAGCTATAGAAGTACGTAGGATTTTTTTGATATATTGTTTTTTTTTTGTCAAAATGGCCCATTTCTAAAACAAAAAGTATAAAATGCCACGAGAAAATCGTCAGAAAATTGTTTATAAAAAAGGAACTATGCAATATAATAAAAAAAATCCTACGTAGTGCCTCAGAAAATGTAATTCTAAATCTACAGTTAAAATTTCAAGTGAATCGGTTGAAATTTGTTTGAGTTATGAGTCCGGCCGACTTGAAAAATGTAGTTTTGAGATAAACGCGTTTAAAGTTAGTAGAAAGTCACGACATGAATCAAGAGGGGTTGCGCTAGAATTCGAAAATCGAGTAATTAGAGATTATTCACACCCATAATCTTTTGGAATATAATTTTATAGGTACTAAAGTACATTAAAAAAAAAAACGATTGTTGGAAAATCCTAGAGTGGCCTAAGGCCTTAAAATAAAAATATTCATACTTTTCAAATAAATAATACGTTTTGTTAATAAATAAAAATGTCAGGTCATTTTGAGACACCCTTTATACGTCCAGATCTCTCGACCCAAAGCACGTTAAGGGTCGAGACACGAGAGAATCTTTTTTCTCGGTAATTAATTTAAGAGGGCTCGCTCTCTCAGGAGTGATATATATATATATATATATATATACGTCCGATTTTTTTCACGCCTCCTTGACGAATTTCCATCTGGCTTTTATTCACGATCTTTTAACTTTCCGACCTTTTTCCGAGCGTGCATAAAGATACAAAAAACAAGAAATGTTAGAAACATTTCTTGTATGAGAAATCGTATGAAAATATCTTCACCGGTAATGTCTATTGGTGAGTAAGGTCGTAGGATTGTTCGGTTGCTTATTGTCCCTTCGGGGGTGTAAGAAGGCCTGTTAAGCCGGTGTCTTTTGGGTCGGCTCATTCGGGAGAGGTAGGATGGGGGAGGGGGGGTGGGAGAGAAAACAAGGCGAGAATGAGAAAACAAGAAGAATGAGAAGGAAAGAGATAGAGAGAGAAGGGATGAAGGGGGTGAGGAGGGAAAGACTTCGGAGTCAGACTCCGTACAGTAAGGGACAGTAGCGAGGGCAGATCGAGAGAAAGGATGAGAGAGATTGAGAGAGAGAGAGAGACGGAGAAGAGGTCGCGCGCGTGGTAATCCGAGATTTATCTCGGCGACACTCTCCTGACACTTGGACTGTTCTCCTCTCGTTCCTTCACGGGGATTCTACCACGAGAGGCTACCGGGTGTGATACCAGATTCCACCCCATTTCCTTCTCACCGCCGATCCCCAGGAATCAAAAATCGTCAATAAAAATACCCGAAAGAAGTCTCCCAATGTTACGACCATTCTGATATATTTTCCGAAAAATCTTTACACTCCACTCCGTTGCAATGCAACAAAAGATTTTTTATATATATTTTTCTTCATTTTTTAAATTATCTTAAAAAATCGTTTCCCGATCTATTAAATTCTAGGTCCCTAGATAAGCGAGTTAAAAAATAATTAGGGGTTTTTCTCAAAGAATATTCGCCAGAAGAAATTCGAGCCATTGAACAACAAAAAATTTCATTGCATTCCAATGATGCAAACTTGAATGTCATACGAACTGTCTCTTCTCGCTGCCAATCTCGAACAACAAAACGACAACAAAAAGAAACTTCGATGAATGAAAAAAAAAATACGAGAAACGCGATAATCGTCACGATTTCTCGAGTATTGAAAAAAAATCTTGATACTTTTCTATGCCTCGTGCGGAGGAATTTGCGAGCATGGAAGATAAATTTTGCGGAGGGAAAAATGAGCTTTTGAGGTGGGTTGGAACTGTTCAAAAGGTTGGGGACGATCGTTCGAGAGGAATCGGTCGCAGTTATGTGCAGTGAATCGTTTCGTGTATCTGTATGCACACGAATTCACGGGCATATACGTGATCGAAGTGATTCACCATTGCGGGTAATTTCTGTGTATATATATATATATATATATATATATATATATATATATATATATATATATATATATATACCTATAATAAAAGTATAAACTTTGCGTGTCTGTTTGTTTGTGCTTGTACCACGTAAAAACTACTGACCAATCTGGATGGAGTTTTCAGAAAAATATAGGTCTTAAGGTCTTAGGCCACTCTAGGATTATCCAAAAATCGATTTTTTTGTTAAAAATGTACCTTAATACCTATAAAATTATATTCCAAAAGGTTATGGGTGTCAAAAATCTCTAAGCGATTTTCGAATTCTAGCGCAACCCCTCTTCATTCATGTCGTGACTTTCTACTAACTTTAAACGCGTTTATCTCAAAACTACATTCTTCAAGTCGGCCGGACTCATAACTCAAACAGATTTCAAAAGATTCACTTGAAATTTTAACTGTATTTTTAGAATTACATTTTCTGAGGCACTACGTAGGATTTTTTTTATTATATTGCATAGTTCCGTTTTTATAAACAATTTTCTGACGATTTTCTCATGGGATTTTATACTTTTTGTTTTAGAAATGGGCCATTTTGGCAAAAAACATATCAAAAAAATCCTACGTAGTTCTATAGCTATTCTTATATATAAGCGAAAAAACATTAGTGTCTCATCATAACTCAAAAATTATAGGCGCAGTTGATCCGGCCGTTGACCTTCCAGAAATAAAGGCGTCATCAGAAAAATGCTGCACAGTCGCCATTTTGACATGTATCGCTGTAAAAAAATAATTTTGTATAGTCAATTACGTGTATAATAAAACCCCTATTTTGTAATTCCGATTTATTGTATGGTTTCGTTGAAAAAAAAATCACAAAGTATGCCCTTTTTTGGCCTCTAGAGTGGCCTAAGGACTTAACTTGAAGTTACATTTAGTTTTTATTTCATCGCAATGGACTCAGTCAATCAGAAATGCTAATTTGAAGTTTTCGAAAACTTGCGCGAACGAAGTTGAGGACACAGCTAATATATATATATATATATATATATATATATATATATATATATATATATATATATATGCTACCTGTGCCCACGACTTATGAACGACTTCATACTTTCTAAAGAGTGCCCCAAAATGACCATGCGATGTAAATTGGCTACCAAGATCGTGCGATTTGACGCCATTGGATTTCTTTCTTCGGGGTTTTCGGAAAGGAAACGTGTATGCCAATGATTCACAGACCATTCCGGAGCTCAAGGAAGCAACTGGACGCACCATTAATGAAATTAGTCCACAATTATGCCAAAATGGTATGGAAAATTTCGTCAAAAGAGTGAACCTTTGCAAACAGGGACGAGGCGGCCAATTATCGGATATTCCACACATAACCTCCATGTTCGTATATTACATTGGAATCAAAATGTCCTCACTTTTCGAATAAATAATACGTTTTATTAATAAATTTAGATGTCAGGTAATTTTGAGACACCCTGTATATGTAATTATAAGAAAAAAAATCTACAGATATTAAACAAAGTGCAACTATTTCATGACGTTCAAAATGCAATCAGACTTTTCGGGTAATAAAAAACAGTTTCAACACCGACTAAGCTCTATGACGCACAGTGATGACGTTGCAATATACACATCCAAATTGAAACATACCATTTTTAACCATAGATGGCACTACGTGTAATGCGGCATTTTTCAACCGATCACAAGCATTCAGCATGTCGCAGCTCCCCCACTCTACTACAACACAGTGGCAGTGGAGTGCCGTTAACGTTAGTGACAGCCACCTAACTCCGACCCCTATATCTGGCCTACCTCAACAAACATATACAGTTTTAAAAGCATTTGCAATGCTAAAATACTCTTCTGACTTCTGAACTGTCGAATAATCATGCCTAAAGTCGAAATTTCACAACAACAAAAATTAGTAAATACCGAAAGCACAAGATGAGCTCTGGTGAAAAATGCACAAAACAGGTCTAAAACGTTCCTAAATTTCTTCAGAATTTAAAAAAAAACGGCCCGAATTGGACTTTATGATTTTTTGCAGCCGGAGAAGGGCAAGGGGTGGCGGAAAAAATTTGGAAAAAATTTGGGCGTTTTTTTTTTGCCAACAGGAGAGTGAGGGGTTTCCACTCTAGAGATCTATGATCAACAATGGTGAGGGAAATAGTTGTATCCGTTGAGCTGGAATACCCCATATATATATATACATACATATGCAGGTATCTCTGGTTCCTGGGCAACATTATAATCCGTCTGGGTGAGAGAGCCAAATCGTTCAAGAAGCTCGTATAATAAATCGCGCTTTGGCCGATCGCAAACGTGCGGGCACACACATACACACACACACACACCGCACTGGGGGACTCGGGTTAGCCCCGTAAAACGATCTCACCTCGATTAAAGTGAAATATATGGCGCCTTTAATTGCGAGCAGCGAGATTTCGGGAGAGAGAGAGAGAGAGAGAGAGAGGGGGTCCAGTTTCGCAGCGGAGCAAGCTTGATGTTAATACTCGCCCGAGAGAGGTGAGAAAACGTTTATTAGGCCGCGAGAGGTTGGAGAGGGCGACCGTTAAATCGGTAAGAGGCGCAAGTGAAAGAGAGCAAAAATTATCGATGAAAAAACGAGAAAATCGTGCCGAGGATCGAGCAATGCGAGTTTCACGAAGAATCGAGGGGAAGAGCAGGGTGGGGGAAGATCGGTTTACCAAAGACGACTACGAAATTCCCGTATGGGGCAACGATCATAAAATTCAACGAGTACTCGCGAGCACGTCCCCCCCTCCACCCGCCGACTCTACTCTTGTAACATTTTGGATTAAAATCAGTAATAATTCGTAGGAAATAAAAAAAAGAATACTCAAGATAAAACATATAGACAATAAGTGCGCATCCGCATGTGGAGCTTCCTGTATATCGGCGTGTGAACCCATGCCACACATCGATGTGTATGTACGTGGGTGTGTGTATATATATATATATATATATATATATATATATATATAGGCGTATCGAAGTAAGAAGCGAGTACAGGCGATTTTGCACAGATGCATTATTCATGCTGCGAAAGGAGATACGATATGATCCAATATGTGAATAGGGCTCTCGCTCCTGCCGTGAAACGCGCTCTCGTGGGATACGCGCTTTTCGCAGCTATGAGAAAGCGAGAGAGAGAGAGAGAGCGATCTTCCCTCGGAGCCTGAATACTCACTAAGCTCCTGAAAATTGGTCCCCGAATTTTCGGGATAATTTTCAGGATATTCGCACGGGGAGAGTCTCATTTTGCTGTATATTTTAGACAAGCGTGGGTGTGTGTGTGTGTGTTTTTCGGATTTTTTTATCTCTTGTTGGTTGGTTGAAATGGTTTGTGCAGACCACTGTGGAAAAATATTCTTTGCAGTGGCTCGGAAACGAATCATCCGAAATAAAAAAAATCAAACGCATTTAGTTTTCGCATGAAATTATCTAGTGCTTGTGCAAAGGATTTAAAAAAATATTGATTCTTGGACAAACGGAAGTGCTAGGTAATTTTGAAATGACCTAATAATCCTCTTTTCAATGAATAATTCGTTAGTCTCCTCCACCCACGGATTTTTTTATTTTTCAGTGTAGACTTTGCATTTTCCTTTGCGTACTTTATTTTGTTGAGAAAAAAAAAGCCTTTTTTTATTCTTCTCTATTGTGTATGTACTTTCCTCGCAATTTTTTTTTTACTTGTGTGATCGTTATGAAGTACACTGTCTAGCAATAAATAAATGATCCACTCAACACTAACGTTGATGCCTTAGAGTTTAATAGGAAATTTGAAAATCATGTTTGACAGGATCAGTCACTGAAGTTCAGATGGTGAAAAAAAATACTTCTACTAATCTAAATGACTCCTAACTTCTTTGAGAATCTTTCAGGAGGGAAATACATGCACGAGAGATGTTTTTTTTTTTTAAACTGATCTACAGGTAAACTCGCAAAAAATTGAAAATGCTTTTTCTCGAAAAGTAAAAGAGATCGTGGATAGATATCGATACGAGGTATCTAGATTTTCGTTTTCGACGTAACTTTTCGAACTACACTCCCGAGTAAAACGGTATAGCCTCCTCTGAACACTCGCAGGACCCATTTCTTTTGTAATGCACAAGCAACCGTTGAACCTACCAAACCCCATTTGTCGAGTTCAGTGCCACGAAGAGGCCTCCATTTGGTTCAATGTAGCCTCTGTTAGTTCTCCCAAACCTTCATTCGACGCCTAGTTTCAGTGAAACGTGCAGAATACAGGCCTCCTTAACCTCCTTTCGATCTCAAGTCCGCTGCCTCGACCCCCATCTAACCTGCTTTGAGCCCAAATTCGATATCTCCTCCATCAACACTCCATTGTGGCCTGATCGGTAACCCGTTCGATGACGAAATAAATACGTTCTCGCTGAATGGAGGGTCCGGAGGGTCTACAGTGCGCCTACAGTCGGCTGAATGAAGGGTCCAGAGGGTCTACAGCGCGCCTACAGTAGGCCAAAAGGAGGGCCAGTAGGTTCTGCGGAAGTGCTCGAAGTAGGCTCATCTGGGGTTTCGCAGGTTCAGTTGTGCATTGACCTCCTTTGATTGACAATGTCCAGTTTCTACCATTCGGGAGGTTCATCGTAGGCCCTAACGTATTGGTATTTCAAACATTGTACCCTCGTTTAAGGTGCCACACAATCCACTATCGCCGATCTCTGCTCAGGGAAGAAGGCCTTTATTTTGCAGGTTAAACGCGGCTCGAAAATTTTGACACGGGCTGTTTTGTATGAATATATATTTTCCATCATCCGTGTAAATACACTGTTTTTCTCATTTTTTTTTTCGTACCCAAATGTATCCTTCAGCTTTTCCGATTCTTCCCCGATTTCTCGTTCCCATTTCCTACGTGGATCGATCTGTTTTCTTCGATCTCATAAAATTTCCTTCGAATGCGCGGTGTTTTGCGAGGGCGGGAGAGAGGAACGAATCCGCGAATCGAGAGTTGTGGAGAAAACGTCGCGGCCATTCCAACGGAGTAACCAAGCCAGGAAGAGAGAGAGAGAGAGAAAGAGTGAGAGAGCGAACGACGAGAATCTTATTAACACACAATGAGATAGTTTTGTTTCTCCGTTCTCTCGTCTCCTCGAGCCCCCTCGTCCTACTTCTTCAGCAAAATTCTCCCGATCGAGTCGCGCGGCCGCGGTTGAAACCTTTAGCCATACCACAAATGCAATCCTCCCGCCATACCGGGTGTCCTTCCTGAAAACTATATTTTGCGACATCGCCGTTTCTTTTTTTACCACGCGACGGTTATTTTCATCGAGAGAGAGAGAGCGAGAGGGAGACAGAGCGAGAGAGAGAGAGAGAGAGAGAGAGAGAGAGAGAGAGAGAGAGAGAGAGAGGGTAAAAATCATCTTGGAGAAAATTTCGAAAAATATTTACGAACCACCACGCAATGGAAAAACGAAGAATTTCGTAATTTTTACGTAAAATTTCAAGATTTCGTAATGTGTCGACGAAACGTGCGCGCGGGCTTCTTTTTATTTTCGAGACACCCGAATTGTTCGAGAACGTTGCCTCGGCCTCGCCCGCGCGCGCGAGAGTGAGTGAGAGAGAGAGAGAGAGAGAGAGAGAGAGAGAGAGAGAGAAAGAGAAAACGACTCTTGGCGTTTGCTCCATTGTTTCACGGACGCTTTGATAAATTACCGAATAATTGTCAAATGCGCTCTCGCGCGCGACCGCGAGTGAAAAGGGGAAGAGAAATAAAAAAATAAAACCTCCGCGGTATTATAAAAAGTCCTGCGGGCGAGGAGAAGGAGCAGGGGGTAGGAAGCATCTTTTCGGCGTTTACGAAAAAGGGCTCTGCGATCTCTGTATCCCTTTTGGTCTCCATGCCTCTCTCTCTATCTCTCTCTCTCTCTCTCTCTCTCTCTCTCGCTCTCTCTCTCACCTCACAAGTTATGGGAATGAGAGAGTTATATTAAAATTATATCTCTTTTTTACAATATATGATGAGATTTAATAAAATATAGTAAAATGTTATGAAATATAAAAATTAAAAAGACTTAATTCTCTCTCTCGCCCTCTCACTCGACGAGTTTCAGAAACGGCTTAATAATGAATTATAATAAAATATAATGAAGTATATACATTTTATATATCATTTTTATAGTTTTAATTTACAAATAATAACGAGCAATAAAAAGTCTAATTATTTACCTTATTTTAGTCTCACAGCATGAAATACGATCTCCATTTATTTTATAAGCATCTATTTGTTTGAGTGGGTATTTTTTCAAAAAAATATTTATCTAAATTGACTTATCTCGATAGATTCATTGAGATTTATTTGTGTAATAAGGTGTAGTCGTTTTTTAAAACGACTTATCTAAAATTAATTTATCTGAATAGATTTATATGAATAGATTTATCTAAATTAATTTATCTAATAAGGTATATTTAAAGCTACTCAGCCACACTGTTTTTTTGTTTTTCTAAATAAATCTTAGCTAACGATAACATTTAAATTCTTCCAACAAATGTTCAATCCTACATTCGAGTCACGTGAAAAAAGCGCAAGTAATACGAGAAAATAATCTGGAAACTTCGATCGCGGCATTTTATGTTGTCATTGCTTCCTCGCACCTGATCGCGGGCACCGCGAATGAAGTGAACTATAGGCGAGAAAAAATGTCCAGTATAATGTGCGCATTGCGTGTAGAAAATTGCGTTTCAACGAGCAGGTCTGAGAGTGAATGAGTGAGTGAGAGTGAGAAAGAGGAGGAGAGAGAGAGAGAGAGAGAGAGCGAGAGAGAGAGAAAGAGAGAGAGGAGTAGGGCTGGTGAGAGAAAGACACAGAGAGCGCGAGAAAACCGCGATCCCCGCGGGATTTTAATCCTAATTCACGAGCGCGCACGTTTAACTGTCGCGATAAAGTCGCGAGTGCAGAGATCTATAAATTTGTCGGGACGAGGATAATTCTTCGGTAGCATCGGCAAGAGTAAACGCGAACGAGAAAGAGCGACGGAAGTGAAAAAAAAAGAGTCAAAGTAAAGAAAAAAGAAGAAAAAAGAAAAATAACGCAGGCCGAGATGGATGTCGCTCTTGAACGCAGAGAGAGAGAGAGAGAGAGAAAGAGAGAGAGAGAGAGAGAGAGAGAGAGAGAGAGAGAGAGAGAGAGAGAGAGAGAGAGAGAAAGAGAGAGAGAGAGATAGAGAGAAGTAGCGGCTCGTGAGAAGCGAGAACCAGCGGTAATTTATCGATTCGTACGAACGAAAAGAGAGGAACCGCGCGCGGCACCGAGCGCACCGCTTAGGAAGAGTGACGAAAAAAGAAATGAAAAAAAAAAACGATGGAACGCAGAAGAAAAAAAAACGGCACGAAAAGCTTTAATCAACGATTTAATCCGTCGCTCACGCGGCTTTTCGGTGAATTTATTTTTCCGGTAGCTCTCTCTCTCTCTCTCTCTCTCTCTCTCTGTCTCCCTCTCCGATTGCCCTGACCCGCGTGGGTGACTTGACGTGGACAACCAACAAGAGAGAGCAAGCGAGAGAGAGAGCACGCGCCAATACGACCGAGAAAACACGCCCAGAACGAGACAAGATTAAAAAATATCTCTCACCCCTTCCCTTGCTCCCTCGCCTTTCGTCGCTTCTCCTTTTTCAACCATCCCCCTTAATTGCTTAATCCTGTTATTACGGGCTACGATCGTGTCAAAGAGCGTGTTCCGTCGGCACCGCGACTTGTCAACAGCGACGATCCCGGACAAGTCGCGTGGACGAAAATCGTGAAAAAAAAGGACGAAGAAAGATAAAAAAAAAAACCTCGCCGGTTTTTTTTCTCGCACCAGCCTGCAAAGAGAGGCACTTACTTGGATTCACAGGACTCGGTAGGTACGTAGAAAAAATTGGAAGGAGAACGGCTTGTTCGCTTGCATGAATTACTGGGCAAATATTGAGCGAAAGGAACCCTCGGGTCCGAGAACAAATTTTTGAGAGATCAGAGGATGAATGTCTGAAGGACAGGGTCGAGTCGTTGATTTTTTTTTCCGGCAAGGTGATTGAGCCCTTGAAGCGCCGAAATTATAGTGGGACTGGCCCGGAAATGTAATTTTTTAATGTATGGCGTTGCGTTTGAAAAATTTGAAAGATGGAGAGAGCGAGCGAGAGAGAGAGAGAGAGAGAGAGAGAGAGAGAGAGGTATATATTTCGTGTTCTAGGACCAAAGTCCCCTAACAGCAAGGTGTCACCTCGAGTCCATTGCATATAGTTTGAAATATATTTAAAAAACGATATAAACGATAAACGATAAAATATATTTAAAAAAATTAGGTGCTTATTAAAAGAATTAAGGCAGTAATTGTTGTCTGGAGCACTGTTTTGGAGGTAATCTTTACGATGGAATAACGTTTAAAGTCTTCCCGTTTTCTTTATAAAATCACGATATTGAAGTTTGCATTGTTGAAGAGCAACGAATTTTTTTTTCGGTCTCCCTAATTGCATTTTTTTTTCGGTCTCCCTAATTGCATTTTTTTTTGCCAGACCAAAGCTACGACAAACTTTTTTTTATCCTCATTAGAGACCTACAACCTACTTCTGTCGAAAAATATTTTGGATAACATAGGCAATGGAGAAAAAGAAAAAAAAGAAAGAATTTCCGTTGCGTTTCAACGATGCAAACTTCAACAGCATTCAACAGAAATGCACACGTGTTTATTGATCCTTCAAGTATATGTGCAAATTAAAAATTGAAAAAATTATTATTATGTACCTTTGTACGCTTGTTTACAACGGTGCGCGAAAAGCGACCCCAATTTGCCACCAGTGTTGTGGGCGTTGTGCATTTGTGGAAGAGAAAAAAAAACAAAACAAATTCTTAATCGGTATGAGTGCTGTGATGGTTGGCACCAGATTCAGCAAAATGAAAGAAAATATTACAAAATGGCACCATGCTAAACTTTGATTACGAATTTTTCTTTTTTTTCTGACCATTCTACGAGTTATATATAAAAAAAAATTTATTTTGACTCAAATCTGTTACCAACTGAAGATTTATGCAAAATCTGCTCAATCGACCATTTAATCATCGAGATATCGTGGTTGCCGAATTGAAAAACATAATTTCGATTAAACAAAAAAGCGTTTAAAGTTTGCTGCGTCTCGACCACACTTCCCGAGCGTACCTCTTATTATTTCTATAACTCGGCTAATTTTATGAGCACCATTAAACGGTTTTCACATAGGTATTCAGGAAGGTCTGTAGAATAATTTAAAAAAAACGATTTTTCCAAATTTCTAGACAGCAATACTGCCGTAAAAAATATAATAAATGTACAAGCAAAAAAAGAAGAGATATGTAAACGCAAAAAAGTACAAATAATATATATATAATATAATATAATATAAAAAGCGAGAGAAATTGGATAAGATTATGTTTATTAGATGACGTTGAAGTTTGCATCGTCGTCGGAATGCAATGATTTTTTCCCTTCATTGTTCATTCCTTTATTTTTATCATTATAGAAAGCCTTTTTTTCGCAAACTGAGGTCCTAAATCTCTAATAATAATAGGTAAAAACATTTGCGTGATTTTCACCTCCTCAATTGGCCAAACGAAACTTGTGCAAATGAAAGAAATTAATTTCCGGTGCATCCAACGATGCAAACTTCAACGTCATTCACTTAGTGCTTTAGGACCCAAATGCCCTGCGGCACACCATTCTCCTGCTTCGTACGATACAAAGAAAATATACAGGAAGATAAAAAAAGGCTCAAGAAAAAGACAAAACAAAACTGATTCTACACAAAGTAAATATTAGATGAAAAACGCAAATAAAAGAAAAAAAAAGTAGACAGAGGGAGAGTAAATTCCGCAGATATAAATAAAAACATTTCAATTCATCATTGAGCCATCCACTTGAACAAATTCTCCCATCGTGATTCAATCCTCTCCCCCCTCTGGCTCCCTCATCGCCTGCTCAACGAATTCTTTCTTAATTTTCCCAATTCATCATTTCTCCCACTAAATTTCCGTCTAAAAAAAAAGCGAGATCCCAAACAAATCAATGAAATTCGTAAGAAAATAAAATAAAAAAAAAGACACGGAGCGAAAGCGTTGTCTCGAACCTAAAGGGTTAAAAATACGTGCTGCTCTCCGCGTGTCTTCGAGAGCGGGAGGAGAGCGCGGAGGAACACGCGTGCATACAGCTGGTCGTGCATAAGCACGAGTAGTAGCGGCTGTGTTGGCGGAACAGTGACGCAGTCACGTTATAGTCAGACACGAGAGAGAGAAAGAGAGAGAGAGAGAGAGAGAGAGAGAGAGAGAGAGAGAGAGAGTGAGAGAAAGAAAGAGCGCGTTTCGCGGCAGTGACAAATGTCTTGGGCCTCTGTGATTTCAGTTAATTGTCGACGAAGCCATTTTTCACTCGTCGCTCTGTGCCCGAGTTTGCTCCTACGACATTTTACACAGCGCGCGAGATAGATCGAGACGTTAGGAGAGAGAGGGGGAGAGAGAGAGAGAGAGAGAGAGAGAGAGAGAAAGAGAGAGAGAAGCAGTTAGTCGTAAATATCCCGTAGGGCGCCAAGAACGCCCGAAAGGGCTAAAGGTTGGATGGACGTCTTACTTCTCGACGTCGGCTTAGGTCCGGACCGAGAGAGAGATATATAGAGAATTACACACACACACACACACACACACACACACACACACACACACACACACACACATATATATATATATATATATATATATATATATATAAAAGCAGTTCCACTTAGCAGTAGTATTGGTGTAACTCTCACGAGACAGAAACAGCTTCTTCTCTTGTAAATAGCCCGGGGTAACGACGTCCGGCGAGAATATCTGCGAGGGCCCGCCGAGAAATGAGCCAGGATAGACGAGAGAGAGAGAGAGAGAGAGAGAAAGGAGGATCCGGAAGGGCGTGTGAACGATTCGACGGGATTAGGAGAACACTTTATAGCTACTTGAGCGTGTCTCGTTCCATTATTCCGTTCTTCCGAAATTTTCCACACATCATACGAGCCGCCGAAGAAAATACAAAAAAAGATTACGAAGATATCTTTTTTCTGTCGTAATTTAATCGACTTTTTTTTGTTTCGGACGCGTTTAAAGAGGGGGGATGATTTTGAAGGTTGATTTTGTGTCGTCGAGGTGAATTTTTTGGTCGAACGGCAATTTTTCTTTCGTTATGGTCCAATTTTTTTGAGACATTTATGCTACAAATGTCATGGAAATATTTTTGAAGATTATTAGAGATCCATAAAATAAACCCGCGAAAGAAAAATTTCGATAGAAATAAAAAGAAAGAAAAATTCTCGTTGTATTCGAATGATGGCAAATTTCGACAGCATGTTGTGGAAGGCATCGGACATTTAGGGTTTTCCTTTTATCCCAGGCTCCTTTTATTTCCAGTCAGGTGTATGTGTTTTGGTATTTTTATTGTGAATTGTACGAGTCTTGGCTTTTTCTTTTTGGCTGAATCGACTCCGCCTTTCGTGCAATTGCGTCAATCGACCATTGGCTATTGCCGTGATCCTGACACTTTGCCGGAAGGATAATCATCCCCGAACCGGATCACTTTGGCGGGAGGATTTCTCCTCGAGGGGGAAGGGTAAGGGGAAGGCCTCGCAGTTCCACTGCGAGAGAAAAGAGAGTAAGAAGCAGGCATGAAAAAAACAACCTCGTTGGGTTGAAATGGTTGCAGTGCGGTCAAGTGGGGCAACCCGAGACGGGGGATCGGAAAACCCGGTAAACGAGAGCCAAAAGCGACGAGTATATGATCCCCTGTATATACAATCTTATTTCGAGCTTTTCGTGATATAGAGAAAACGTTTAGAGAGAGCAAGAGAGGGAAAGAGAGCGAGAGAAAGAGAGAGGGATGAAGGGAGATAAAGTAAAAGACAATCGGGTACGTGTGTGATTGAAGTGGAGCGACATTTTTATGATCATACATAGGGTACTGATATATATATATATATATGTATATTGGGAGTACACATAAGTCTCCGCCGTTTGACAAGAGATGGCCCCACCAGGAGGTTATGGTTGAAATTGTCAGATGTAAAACGTTATATCGTAAGGTTGGACATCTGGCAAGACCATAACCTTGAAATATTAGCGATATTGTATCAGCATCACATAATTTTTTTCGTGCGAAAATGTCGAGTTTTGAGCCAAATAAGCGTAATTTGCGGGAACTTTTGATTTACTTCTTTAATTTTAAGAAATCTGCAGCTGAGGTGCATCGATTGCTTGTAAAAGCATATGGCGGGACTGCTTTAAGTGAGAGAAGTTGTCGTGAGTGGTTTCAAAAGTTTAAGAAAGGTGAGTTTGACGTCGAAGACAAAGAACGTAGCGGAAGGCCGAAAGTGTACGAAGACGCGGAATTGGAAGCATTATTGGAGGGAGATTCGTGCCAAACGCAAGAAAAACTTGCACTTACATTAGGAGTGAGTCAACAAGCCATTTCACAACGTTAAAAAACGTTGGGAATGATTCAAAAGCCAGGAAATTGGGTTCCATATTAACTGAAGCCGAGAAACGTTGAACGCCGATTTTGCACATGTGAAATGCTGCTTGCCAGACATAAGCGAAAAGGTTTTTTGCATCGTATAGTCTCTGATGATGAAAAATCGATCCACTGTGATAACCCAAAGAAGAGGGAATCATGGGGAGCACCTAGCCATGCTTCAACATCGACAGCTAAGCCGAATATTCATGGAAAAAAACTCATGTTGTGTATTTGGTGGGATCAGCTTGGTGTCGTGTATTATGAGTTGCTCAAACCGAACGAAACCATTACTGGGGCTCTCTACCGAACACAATTGATGAGATTGAGCCGAGCACTCAAGGAAAAACGCGCCCACTACTACTCCAGACACGACCAAATTATTCTCCTGCATGATAATGCTCGTCCACATGTTGCGGCGCCGGTCAAAACCTACTTAGAAACACTCAATTGGGAAGTTTGACCCCACCCGCCGTATTCATCAGACATTGCTCCCTCTGACTATCATTTATTTCGATCGGTGATGCACGGCCTGTCTGAGCAGCACTTCACATCATATGAAGATACCTAAAATTGGGTCGATTTGTGGATAGCCTCAAAAGATTAAGCGTTTTTCCGACGCGGTATCCATATGCTGCCAGAAAGATGGCAAAAAGTAGTGGCTAGCGATGGACAATACTTTGAATAAAACATAAAGTACTGTTCTTTCACAATAAATGCCCAATTTTTTATCAAAAACGGCGGAGACTTATTTCTACTCCCAATATATATATATATAGAGTGAGTCACGAGAAACAGAACACCTGAATATCTCTGTTGGATTTAAAAATACGAAGTATGGACATACCCGTACAGAAATTTCTTAGGGATACCTAATTTCCGATAGGATTCCGATCGGGACATGATACGGATTACCTAAAAGGGGCATCCTCATCGGAATCCTAATGGCGCCCACTACGTAGCACAAGGCGGAGACGTAGTGGCAAGAATTTGAAATACGTATTAAATACATTTTTCTTAGCAAATGAAATACATATTTTCTTAGTTCGAAAGATCTCTCCATTTAATTTAAATATAATTAACTTAGAATCAATAACCTATATCACTTTTCTCCAGGGAATATGTCTTTCAAGGTCTATATATTGTTTTTTTTGAAATTTTTTATTAAGAATGTAGACTGGGATTCATCTCGCAGAGCAGAAAAATTAGCTGAAAACGATGCCTTTGAAGAAACGGAAAGTTTACTCTATGCACCAGACATAGCTGATTAGTGTGAGTATAAATTTTTTTATAAGAAATCTGGAATCAAAACTTTAAACGCGTTTTTCTCGAAACAACATTTTTGTAAGCGGCGCGGGTGATTAAAAAAATTCTATCCAACCGATTTCTTTCATTTTTCACATGTTATTCTACACAACAATGGCTGCGTCGGGTACTGAAATTAATTATAATAATAATTTCTTTTTTTTCACCGATTTTCAACGGAAAAAAATCACGATTTTATCATTTTTTTTTACTAGTCCGTCATTTTGTTATTTATTAATAAAAATGTGTATATCTAGTACGGGACGGAGCCACAAGCATACAGAACAATAATTAATTTAATTTTTTGTTTCAGATGACTCTAAGTGCCGTAATCATCCGCACTGCCCACCTACCTCCATTGAAAGGTGTTTACTTTAACTTAAAAAAACAATTATAAAATTATGTAACATTAAGTCAAATTTTTTTTTTGAATAGTTTACGATGTCAATAGAAACAGGTAAAAAAATGATTGTATTTTATTTTGTTATAAACGACATTCTGAAATAAGCTTCCGAAACGGGCCTGAACACCAGACTACATCATTAAATGTAAAGAATTTTGTTCTAAGTTCTGTTATGAAAATATATAAGTTTTGACAGTTATGCTGTAGCACTAATTTTTACTTAATCGTTTTTCAGGTCCTTGAATAAATGATTTCAGAAAACGTGCAGCGTCTCCAGCTGATACGGATCGGTATCTCCTGGTGATTTTTACATTCCATTCACCCCTGGGATCCGATTCGTTATCGAACTAGATCTTGTTCTAGAAGTTCGAGATTCTAGGCTGGATCCTACGCAAAAATTTTATTTGGATTCTAACTAGAGTCCTTAATAGTTCCGGATTAGGATCCTCGCTGGAATCTGATTTGCGAGCGTTATATTTCGCTCCGGATCCGATCCAATGTCCGACTGGATCCCGATTGAGAAACCAGGATCCTAGTCCGAATCGGACTGTATCCATGACAATATTTCTGCACGGGAGCCATATATGATGATAGCCAACATTACATAGATATAAGGGGTTCAAAATGTATTTTCTCCGTGTAAATGTATATACATTTCCTCCAGCCAAACCCAACCGAAGAATGATATCGTAGATGTTGATACAAACAATATTCAAAGACCAGATCATCTCTCTCTCTCTCTCTCTCTCTCTTTCTCTTATACTGTTCGAACAAAACATCATACATAGATGATGATAGGACCAATACTCGGAGATCCCTTTCGCTCTTCCTCCTCTACCTCTCTCTTCTACTCTCCGACCAAAGGATAACCATGCATGGATGTTGATACGACCCACATCCATATAGCTGGCCACCAACATACACATTGGGGCAGCTGAGGCGCAATAAAATTGTAACAAACGTTGGCCCTTATGGGGGTGAAAAAATAGCGGATATCCTTCGGGGTAAGCCGATCGTGAATGCTTCTCTCCCTCTCTCTCTCTCTCTCTCTCTCTTGCATCTCACTTCGCACCCCGTTTTCCAGAAAGCACTCCAAGCTTGAACATCTCAGACAGAAGAAGGACAACGGGGCGACGAGGCATCGTCGCGGCTATCATCGAGTGTTTGTTCCTCTTTTATTCCTACACGCCAGGCTTTTCAGGACAAAAAAAAAGAAAAGTGGCCAGAAGAAACGAAGAGCGGTAGAAGCGTCAACGGGGAATATACGCAGATAATATCTATCTGTTCGACGTTCAATTTCCACAGGGTTGGAAGATAAATCATTGGAACAGAGGGGCAGGGAGGAATCGCGGGAAAGCGTTTTGTCTTCCACGAGTGGCTTGGTCCTTCTTGATTTACAGCCCGGGGAGGAGCGTAGTGTCTTTGGTAAACGCTGGACCACCGTCGTCACCACCACCAACCGACGAAGAAGGATCCTCATCGGGGTCAAGGGTGAAATGAGCTGCGGCATTCAACAATCCCCATTCTCTCTCACCCCCCCCCCCCCCCCCCCCCCCTCTGCCTCTATCTCTCTTTCTTCTACACTCGGCTGGAGCAGCAAAATGCCACTGCGAGAATCATTTCGCCTCGTGACGGCAGAGGAATTGTACGAGACTGGAATAACGTTTAGAAAATTTCCTGACTGGTGACCGCAGTTATTACGAACGTTCGCCTCGTTCAGGGCACGCGACTGAACCTCCGCGCAATCTCCCTTCGTCTCTTCAACCACCCCCTCGCCTCTCTCTCTCTCTCTCTCTCTCGCTCTCTCTTCGTATTGCGCTGATGGTGACAGTTCAATTCGAACTTTGGTGTTCGGTGGTCAGAAATGTTACCCGCAAAACCGCACGTCCCCGTGATTTCTGTCTCTCTTTCCAGACCTGGACATTTAGCCGCGGGGCCAACACAATTATCCCTCTTGCTCACTATCCCTCTCCTTCTCGCGGTATCTCTCTCTCCCTCTCTCTCTCTCTCTCTCTCTCTCTCTCTCTCTCTCTCTCACTCTCTTTGCCCCGTTAATCCGGCGTGTTCTCCTGACCACTGTTCCGGCTACCAACCAACGCTATGTCGGTTAACGTCCCACACGAATAAACGTGTATACGTGTACACGATACACGAAGCTATGGCTCCCTCGTTACACTCACTATATTCGTATACAGCCCATCGGACGAGCGCAACCCTTCTATGTATACCACCAACGTTTTCGACACTCTGTTGTTCTCGTCATCGAGAGCTGCACTCGCATACGTGCACAAACGTGTTGTGTATACACACGCGGAGGGGGCTCTCGTTAAAATGGCGATACGCTGAGCTGCGATATACCGAAATATTCCCGCTGATGATTATAAGAGCAGTCGGTATGTCGGTCATGAAATTTAATGCACCTATGGGCTGGAAACGGAGGGATGAAGAGTGAGGAGGGTTTTCACGCTGATGCGACTATAGCAGCACAGCTCGAAATGTGTACGCGTACGCTAATATCCGGTGCCCGGTTGACGGATTATTGCGTATTCCAATATTTCCCACCCGCATCGCAACCGCAACTCACCCAGCCAAAGTACAAAACGAGTATGCATTAACTCCGTGGCTCTGTTGATCGCGCGTTGACACTACTTTCGTTGATACTCGTTTCGGACGCGAGTTTGTGCCGTGGTGTCGCGATTTACGCGAGCCTGCACAAGTTTGCGAGTCAAGGGTGGCTTGGTTGAAGTTGAAGTGGATTTGCATTGCTAGCTGGGTATGCTCGAAATTGCAGTGGAGGATTGAAACCTGATTACTTTTGAAAAGTTTGCGAAGTGTTTATTTTTTTAGACTTTATTTAAGGCCTTAGGCCACTCTAGAGGCCAAAAAGGGCATATTTTGTGATTTTTTTTCAGCGAAACCATAAAATAAATCGGAATTACAAAAAGGGGTTTTATTATAAACATAATTGACTATACAAAATTATTTTTTCACAGCGATACATGTCAAAATGGCGACTGTACAGCATTTTTCCGATGACGCCTTTCTGAAAGGTCAACGGCCGGACCAACATCTCCTATAATTTTTGAGTTATGATGAGATACTAAACTTTTTTCGATTATATGTAAGAATAGCTGTAGAAGTACGTAGGATTTTTTTGATATATTGTTTTTTGTCAAAATAGCGCATTTCTAAAACAAAAAGTATAAAATGCCAAAATCGTCAGAAAATTATTTATAAAAAATAAACTATGCAATATAATTTTAAAAAATCCCACGTAGTGCCTCAGAAAATGTAATTCTAAATATACAGTTAGAATTTCAAGTGAATCGGTTGAAATTTGTTTGACTTATGAGTCCGGCCGACTTGAAAAATGTAGTTTTGAGATAAACGCGTTTGAAGTTAGTAGAAAGTCACGACATGAATCAAGAGGGGTTGCGCTAGAATTCGAAAATCGAGTACTTAGGGATTTTTCACACGAATAATCTTTTGAAATATAATTTTATAAGTACTAAGGTACATTTTTTACAAAAAAAAATCGACTTTTGGAAAATCCTAGAGTGGCTTAAGGCCTTAATGTCGCAACAACGTCAATGGTTTTGAGCGACCACATTGAGTTTACGTTCGTTACTTATTCTACTTCAACTAGATGTATATCGTGGTTTTCATTTTATATTTTTTTCTATATTCCACTTTTTTTTAGCAATTCTATTGTCTTTTTGCACATTTCTACACTAGAGAGGCATTGTTTTATGTCAGCTGGTAGTTTGAGGTGTCGCCTAATGCTGTCTGTGGCCCCACACACTGTCAAGATGTCGTCGACAGTAAGGAGAACTCCACATGTCTCACATCTTTCGATGCAAAAAAGGGTTTTTTGCATCGAATAGTCTCTGGTGATGAAAAATGGATCCACTGTGATAACCCAAAGAAGAGGAAATCATGGGGAGCACCTAGCCATGCTTCAACATCGACAGCTAAGCCGAATATTCATGGAAAAAAACTCATGTTGTGTATTTGGTGGGATCAGCTTAGTGTCGTGTATTATGAGTTGCTCAAACCGAACGAAACCATTACTGGAACTAAGATCGTGTGATTTCACGCCATTAAACTTCTTTCTTCGGGGTTTCTTGAAGGGAAATGTGTATGCCAATGATCCACAGTCCATTTCGGAGCTCAAGGAAGCAATTGGACGCGCCATTAATGAAATTAGTTCGCAATTATGCCAAAATGTTATTGAAAATTTCGTCAAAAAAGTGAGGGCTTGCAAACAGGGACGAAGCGGGCATTTATCGGATATTGTGTTCCACACATATGTTAACCTCCATGTTTGTACCTTATATGAAAAAAAAATATTCGTACTTTTCAAATAAATAATACGTTTTATTAATAAATTAAAATGTCTGGTCATTTTGAGACAGGTATTGAGACTTAGGTATAAACTCAGCATTTGGATGTTGAAATACTACAAATTATTGGCTCAAATTTTTCAGAACAATATCGAAGCCGTTGAATTTCCCACAAACGGACAACTGCCACCAAAACCTGCCGGAAGAACACGTCATAACGTCACGCCTTTGCAATACTTTTTAATGAAAAAAAATTATTTCACCAGTTTAAGTATTCCATAAATTGTACCTAAAGTTTCATAAATATAAAGCGTTTCTTTCTTTTCCAAAAAAAATCACTAAGGTTGGCTATTTGTTCGGCGTCTACATGTATTTTCCCCCTGAAGAGTTGCATTCCGAGGTCATTATAAAAAATGCAATTGTTAGATAGTTGAACAAAAATCTCATATGGTTTTATACAACCTCGCATCATCAGAAAAAAAAAACAAAAAATGGAGACAGATTACGATTAAAGGTAGTGAATCAGTTTTACATTGAGTATTTACTGAAGACCTTCCTCGTAAATGCTAACGGTATATGCCACTATAATTTCAAAAGAAAAATCGCAATTGCTATTCGATGTATCATAAAGCTTTGCTTAACGGATCCAGATGACGGAAATTCTGGAAGTGTTTGTGAATTTTCCATACAAAAAATATGCAATGATAATAGATATTTCCTCAGCATCGTATCGTAACTCGCAAGCTTAATTCCAGCCTTCGCAAACAAATGTAGATACACTACAATTTCATAGTATCGGCAAGATAGCAGCCTTGTCAAATGGAAGAGCTTTTTTTCTGTTGAACCTAATTGCATCACAATGACCACAATAAATCAACGTCAACTCGCTGAGTGCTATTTTCACGAATTATTTCAGATTGTTTACCCCGAGGGCAACAAGAATAGAGGTGAGAGAAGAGGAAGAGGGGGAGTGGGCTCCAATGTCAAAAATGGACAGCCATGATAAGATGACGAGACTTGTCAGTAGCTATTCGACCCCAAACACTAGGAACGCACCCCCAAACGTGTCATCAATTAGAAGCATCCACCAAAAAGGGACTTCACCCTTTTCGAACTGCAACCCCGGTCAAAGGTGACTCAGACAAAAGCTCTCGTTTCCTGGCACCATCCTCTGGCACGGGTCAACACTTCCTCTCGATCACATAGCCCAGAATCTTAAGGCGTATCGCCAGTCTTCGAGGATCCGGCAAACCATAGCAGAAGAATCCTCACACCCGAGGTGGTTTTTCCCGTACCGAAGGATATGTCGAATTCCATGGCTGTTGAGTTGCGACGATGTTCAGCGTGCGTACATGATAAAACGAGCGAGTTCTCGCCGCGGGGCTTTCGCGCGAATCGAGGCTCTTAATCCAGGCACGTCCTCGCGCGTCAATCGCGTACGAATCCGGTCGGTTGGACGGCAGGATGGTGCCAGGGGCTAGGAGACTCGGGCTCCGCTGATGGCGGGATGAAGACAGAGGGAGGACGAAATGGACGAGTCAGAGAGAGAGAGAGAGAGAGAGATGGCAATGTCGGGCACACGCAGATTTGCCAATTTGCCGTCGGCGTTATGTAGGTGGTTAGCCCGGTTAGCTGCTGGAGTGAGATGAAGTGCACGTTTACGAACGAGATTCTCGTACACCGGCGAATATGCTGGAGGCTGATGTGCGGTCGAAGAGATTAATATGCGCGCGAGGCGAGAGAACGTACAACGTATGCTTTTACGTATGCCGTACACCCACAATGCCTGTATATGAAATATACAGGTTCATATATGGATGTAGAATGGCCGAATGCATGTGTGTTGAGCAGGCTCGTCAACCGGACTCGCCACCACGGTTTTGTTCCGAAGGAGCGAGAGAACGACGAAAACCAGGCACATTCACGAGAATCTCGTAGTCCAACGCTCTTTCTCCAGCTAGAGGGGTGATGCAACCCCTTCCTGTAGGTGCATTCACCAAACGCGACCCATCGGCGTTCATGCACGAGGCGCTCAGCACACCTCGACTTCTCGTGCCCACACACAACCGTCGCTTCAACTGGTTTGTACGGCAGAGCTATCGCTACGTTTGACCAACCTCTCGCGATTTTCCGCTCCTCCCGCTATAGTCTCGTTCGACCAGCTTTCTCTCTCTTGCCACGATTGCAACGTTGATGGTGGTAGCCTCGAAGTGGTACGAGGTGAGCTTTCCTGTGGCCGCGGATTCCCGTTCCAAATTTCTCTCTCATCCCTTCGTTGAACAATCCAACCCGCTTGAGCTACCGCTGTTGCTTCTCTTCCCCCGAGCACACCCCTACCGAATACCGCTCGACCAACGTTTAGTAATTTCTGTCACGAGTCGTACGTTCCGCTGCGCTGGACCGTTATACGCCCATCCTACGTCACCCTCGGCCCAGGGAGAGGGCGCCCAATAACGCGCGCGCCCTCCTCACCCTTCTGTTACCGCTGACTTTTTTACCTATAAAACGAGAAAGCCGAGCACGCGGATGTGCCTCGTGATTCTCGCACGCGGCAGAAATACATTATACGCCGGGGAGGGGGGTGTTTCGCGAATAGCCAACTGTGGGCGGAGATCACGCCACTCGAACTAATTACGGGAGAAACGCCAACGGTACCGGTGGTCCCTCGACTCATTTGTAAGAAGGTGAACAAGAGGCTTTTTAAAGATATCTTATTCTGAGGGGAACGACATTAGGGACACCAATGACGGTGATGATTGATGCTCTAGGTCATATTGATGGTCTACGTCAATGCGTCAATAATCAGCGAGGATGTCACAATTATTAACGTCAATGCATGCAATGATCAACGACAATACATCAAGGGATTAGGCTACTGTGAGCATTTAAAAAAGTCCCTTGAGGCAACTCAAATTGAAGACGAACGTCCAACATATGGTGCAGGAATCGCAGATTAAACTTATGTTTACAACGATAGAACTGCTAGTAAATTTTTAAACGCGTTTTTCTCGAAACTTGCTTTTTCAAAACGGTGCATACAAGATTTCTCGACATCTAATAACCGGAATGACTTGAGATTTGGTACTTTTATGCAGCGCAATCGCACACTGCCAGAAAAATATTTAATTTGAATTGGACATATTTAAATCAAATAGGTTTTTTCCTTGTCTCGCAGCCCACTATGACCCTATTTGTTCCATTTTTGTTTTATTTGTTCAAGCTATTCTTTTCAAATGTTATATATATTCAAATGAAATAAATAAAGATTAGTTTCAAATTAAATAAGTAAAGATAAAATACGATATATGGCACGAATACGCGAAAGGAATATAGGTTCATAACATAAAAGTACGGTGAAAAAAAGTTAAATTATTTTTCTTTTTTTTTCACTAACAAAGCTGTTATGTGGAAAAAAATAAAGGTATTGTCGTGCCTTTTGTCAACAGACGCGACTATTTATGTATAGAAAGTCTAAACATTTTCCTAAACTGCAGAATGTTACAACAGTTTTCTAATGAAAACAAAGCCATGAGATTTTTGAGAGACTAAATAGTATACCATTTTTCCGTCTTTCTCTTTTATCTTATACTACTAGATAAAACCAAATCACAGATTTATTAAGTATAAATAAAATATTTAGTTATTAAACGATATTATAAAGATCTTGATTTGAATAAATATAATTACAATAAATAATTTAAATAATGGAATGCAATAGGAAAAATTTTATTTCACGAAAAATCTAGCTAATTAAAAAAAAATCAAATAGACGCATCTAATAAATATCAAAATAATTCACCTGTCAGTGTAGTTTAGCCAACGTTTTTTTTCTCAACATTTTTTTTTCATTAGTTGTTAACAATAATGTCATTTTTCCTCGATAAATCGAAAAAAAAATCAAACTTTTTTTTTTACGCTTGAATCACAATAACAAAAAAGCTCGGTCGAGTCTTAGCCAATATTATCTATTTTAAGAAAAAAAAAACCTTTTTTTTCAAATCAACCAAAATCAAGTACACCGTTGAGTCCCTCACGTTTAAAGGTCCTTCACGAGATTGTTTACAACTTCTTTAATTATTCATATTTTTTTATCACATTTGGAACGCAATTTTGTTAATGTACATACAAATAAATGTCCGAACGATTTTTCAATCATCTTACTTATTCTTTCAAAATTAATTTTTTTAAATAACCCTGTTTTTCGGGTCGTCAGAGTAGCCTAACCCCCTAATGTCAAATCTCAATACTTCAATGATGGACGATAATAGTTCAATGGTCGACGTCAATGTATTAATAATGGGAGATAATGGATCAATGATCAACGACAATGCCAACGACAATGATCAGTGGAAATGCCTCAATAATCTTAATGGTCGATACCAACACCTTGACAACGACCAACGACAATCCATTCATGATCAACGACAAGGCCAACGACAATGATCAGTGGAAATGCCTCAATGACACCAACGCCTCAATGATCAGCGTCAATTCATCGACAACACGAATGACCACCACCATTGATACCTTCCGACCAACCTATGAATTTCTGTCCAAGAATATCTCAATCAACCTCCAGCTTGTCCCAATGAAATCTCTCAATCTCCCAGATATCCGTCGTACCGTCGAACTGGCAGTCTCGTTATCAATTCCCGTCATTTTTCATTTCCCTCGTCTCTGGGATGTCGGGTTGACGGTCTATGACGAGGATGAGAAAGGTCTTGCGTGGAAGAGTCCGGTAGGAGGATCTTGGAGCCTGGATACACCACGCCCAGAGGATCGTGCCACCCGACTTGTCGTTCTATCCGGTACGAGAAACTCGCGCCAAAGAGGAAGTACCCGGAGGATGCTCGAAAGAGACGCGAATAAATGTATATACATCTACATCCGTACACCCAGATATATGTATGTCCAGGGCATCATAGCTTGCAGCATCTAGAGAAGGCGGAGCTTCTATTTCTAGTGGCTCGGTTGGATTCGTTCGCGGTTCGTGGGAGGCAAGAGTGAGGGATACCACCGTCAACGAGACACGTAAACCCAACACCACCTATCCACCAGTACGGCATCATCCGAACTTTAATTCTATCCTACGTATATATGTATCATTAAAGTGCAATGCGGAGGCTGTGTGGAAAGCCATTCGGTCGAAGAGTACCAAAGAGGACATAAAAGGAAGGTGAACGAAAGAGACATAGAGAGAGAGAGAGAGGAGAAGAATACTTCCCTACGGACTAGTACAGAATAATAGTGCCTGTATCTAGATGCAGGGCCGAGTAAATGTGAAAGGTCGTTATAGCCCGGAATGGTAGAACTCTTCTCCTCTCTGTCTTTCTCTCCCTCTGGGAGTGTACCAAGAGACGTAGGTGAGAGAAATTGCACCAGGCACGCGCAAAACCGAGGTACTTCATGTATACCGTGAAATATAGATGTATACGTATGTACATACGCGGCGAAAAGACAAGCAGCGCGGGGATGGTATATATTAAGGTGGCGAGAAACGTCGGCGCCGTGAATACTGCTCTCACCCGACAACGACGATAAATATACGACGGAAAGTTGGCGAGGCAAGCTAAATCGCGCATAGCCGAGCCCCCATTTTCTGCCATAATCGTATGTATAGTCAGCTTGCGTGTCCCAAGATCGTCTTTCTGCGCCGTGACCATAAAAGTATCTCGATGTGCACTCGGGACGGTATCGACCACCGAGACAATGTAGGCCACACATATGGCTTTTGCAGATTCTGAATATAGGCAGCGAGGCTGGATGACTGGTACTCGAAGGGACCAGACGTCTTCACGATCCTGCCCATCTCGGCAATATTATAAACATTTAGTGACTGCCGATAGATTCGTTTTTGCGGAATGGTATTGAACTGGCAGGCTTGAAACACGATACTGGGATGACTGCCAATTTTGGAAATTTTATCTCGCTACTTGATAAAAGTTGGAGTGATAACGGTTGAAGCTTTTTGCTAGAATCTTTGCTAAATAAAAATAAACACTTCAAGATATTCCTGGCATTTTTGTTTCATTTGGATCCGTCAAGTAGGACCCGAGAAAGTCCAGTTGGCCTTTTAAAAGACAGTGACACGCGGACGGCCTTTAGCATTCATAGAGAAGCTTATCAGTAACCCAAACACTAACCTTTAACAATAAACTCTTTTTTAACCCCAACATAAACCCCTTCTGTTACACAAACCGTAACCTTCAGTAACCCAAATAAACTTAATGGAAAACAATTTCGTTGGCTCCAAGGATCGTCTGACTCAATATTTGACGGTGATCCAATTCGGATTATTGTATGTATGTATTAATGGGGGAAATACATGTAGCGGCATAAAAAAATCAAACTTTCTTTTTACGTGAAATGTTAGAAGCTGAAGGACTATTGTATGGCCCTGAATTCGCTGATTAGCCGGTAAGTCACTGAAATCATTAAATTTCCGTAGTTCGAAACTTTAAGGGCGTTTTTTCTCGAAGCTCCAGTATTTCAGTTTTTGGGAAACGTTACTTCAAAACGAATCGACCGATCGTGCTAAAATTGTACACAACAATCAGTAACAATATTACTTTAAACTTATACCTACTTGTTTATGATAATCACTTTTGAAAAGTATTTTTTTATTGCAAAAAGAACGAAAATTTTGTGTAAACTTTCTTTTTTTATGCCTGAAGTTTTTTTTTGTCTGGAATGCTTAGAATTCTGTCGCATACTTTCACACGTTTGATCCCGCGTTGTTCCAATGAACGAACTGCATGCGTGTTGGTTCAAGACATCACGGCTCATCTACTAAACGCATAGTTTAATTATTATATTTAATCGATATCGATAATTATTATGCTACAAATTCTTTAGTCAAGCAATTTATACTGATTTGCTTCTGTAATAACAAAGTCTAGTAGTATTGGGGAAATCGCTACTAGGGAATCTACAAGTACACCCCTTAAAGGCCTTTACTTGTGCTCCGTACTTAGACCATAGTTTTAGTCAACGTACCTACCCTACCATTCCCTAATCGGGGACCGGTCCGGCTCTTTTACGGAAAACCCTACTATGGAAGCCACAAACAAGCCCTTGAAGGCCCCGAATTGAATTAGGCATGGCCTGCCAATTTTTCACACGGGTTAAACTGTACAGAAGCTCCTGCAGTAATGTCAAAAGTAATTACAAAAGCTCCTTCAGATCTCATTGCAACCCACCAGCCATTGGACCAATCCTCAAGCTGTTAGTGACGCCGTTATGGATTTTCCTACCCAGCCACATCTAGCACTTTTGCCAAGTAGAGATAGCCGTGCCGATGCCACAAAATGACATTAGTTGGCAAAAAGTTCGCGTTGCCTTGCGAATGAAAGGAGGGATGGTGAGATGAGAAGTTTGGTCGGGGAGGACGAGGATCACGGCAAGACGCCAGGGGAGGTTGTTCACGTGGGCCCCGCGTAGAAAGCTCGCGAGGTCGCTGCACTTCTCCCGGCCGGAGCTACTCCCGATATATACGACAGCTAGGTACCTCGAGTGCCCCGCCTAGTTCGCCCAAGGGGTGGTAAAGTGTTGAACACGGGAGAAATCGCGACCAAGAGGAGGTCCGCGCCCGGCGCAAACATCTCTTTCCACTTGTGCGCGAGACCGCAATACGGACACCGAGTAGTCTTGGCATACTCTCGTATGTATTGTACGGAGCTGTCGCGAATCCGCGAGCCCCGGCCATCCCTTATAGGAGTGTACTTACTGATGCACCCACCTAGGATAGGTTCTACTCAATCTCTCCCACCCTTTAACTTCTACCCTTGCGTTTCGCGCCACGCCGTCTCTCGCTGCACGCCATCTTGTTCGGACAAACGTTCAAGCTATCCACTTCAAACTTCCAACATTGGAAAGCGTCATCCCCAACATTGGCAACACGCTTTGGTCATTTACGTGAAAGCTCCTGAAATGTATACATACAAAACAGTTCCGTGACGGACAGACTAAATGACTGAATGACATATAGAAAACGCACTGCCTAAACCGCTGAAGATAGAAACATGATATTTAGAGGATATGTCCGGTGGAAGGTGCAGGGGTGCACTAAGAAAGAACTTTTCGAAAAGCAACTCCTAAGAGAGTGAAATGGGGTGTAAAAGGTTGTATGGAACACTGTATTCATTGAGTGTATCAAATTCAAACTTGGTATAAATATTCTTCAAAACAAATGATAAAACAGACATTTTAGGATTTTTTATGAGGACTAGGCACCGAAAGATCTCGATTTTTTTCGTTTTTTTTTGTATTCTGTTACTACAATCACTTCCAAACATTTTGGCGCAAAAAAAATTGAAAAATTCGCGGATCAGGAGAGCAATAAAAGTCCTCAAAAGCTAAATGTGACAGCTCACTGAAGGACTACAAACACAAACCTCCGCTGCATGCCGATGTCCAAAAAGCAATAAAACCAGTGTACGAAGCTTTAACTGACGAGGAACTAGGGTAGGGAGGAACATGTTGAGCAGTCGGGTAAGTTGGGCAATCGAAATATCTGGAAAACTAAGCACCGCACGCGGGTACATTAAATGGCGGAAAGGGAGGTATGGACGAGGGGAACACATCACGCCATCGCCCGTTGCCATGCGGCGCACGAGACGTTTCATTATTTTTGCATCCAAAAGTAAAAAGAAACGTGATTGAAACATTTTTTTCTACCATTGTATGAAAAAAAAATATTTTAAAGTTCATTGCAATTAACGTTTATATTTCAAAACCTAACTAATTAACAAGCAACTGTTGGTTTATTATTGCATTGTACCAAATCATGCTGCATATGTCTGATTTTTTTAATGCAATTCTTACTTTGCCCAACTCATCTCATGCTCATCCTGAGCTTACCCCACTATTGGGGCAGGTTGAGAAAATATGGCCTTAATCATTTGAGAGCGATTATCTGTGAAACAATAAGGATAGCAGGAATTTCGTCTACAGACTTTTTTTCCCACATAAATTTCCTACTGACCAAAGTAGGTTTCGTTTTTATACGGCAGACTGTTAAGGCCTAAGGACACTCTAGGAATTTCCAAAAATCGATTTTTTTTGTTAAAAATGTACCTTAGTACCTATAAAATTATGTTCCAAAAGATTATGTGTGTGAAAAATCTCTAAGTACTCGATTTTCGAATTCTAGCGCAACCCCTCTTGATTCATGTCGTGACTTTCTAACAACGTTAAACGCGTTTATCGCAAAACATCATTTTTCAAGTCGGCCGGACTCAAAACTCAAACAAATTTCAACCGATTCACTTGAAATTTTAACTGTATATTTAGAATTACATTTTCTGAGGCACTACGTAGGATTTTTAAATTATATTGCATGGTTCCTTTTTTATAAACAATTTTCTGACGATTTTATCATGGCATTTTATACTTTTTGTTTTAGAAATGCGCCATTTTGACAAAAAACAATATATCCAAAAAAATCCTAGGTACTTCTATAGCTATTCTTATATATAATCGGAAAAACTTTAGTGTCTCATCATAACTCAAAAATTATAGGAGCTGTTGGTCCGGCCGTTGACCTTCCAGAAATAAAGGCGTAATCGGAAAAATGCTACACAGTCGCCATTTTGACATGTATCGCTGTGAAAAAATAATGTTGTATAGTCAATTACGTGTATAATAAAACCCCTATTTTGTAACTCCGATTTATTTTATGGTTTCGCTGAAAAAAAAATCACAAAATATGCCCTTTTTTGGCCTCTAGAGTGGCCTAAGGCCTTAAATAAAGTAAAAAAATAAATAAAAAATAAACACTTCGCACACTTTTCAAAAGTAATCAGGTTTCAATCCTCCACTGGAATTTCGAGCATACCCAGCTAGCAATGCAAATCCACTTCAACTTAAAAAAAAAATCATAAAATATGCCCTTTTTTTTACCTCTAGAGTGGCCTAAGGCCTTAAGGAATTATAGGGCGATAATTCAAAACTTGCTCAACATGCCCCTCCCTACCCTATTGTCGAGATGCATGGGGCATTATACACAAAATTCAAAAGAATCATTTCATTCGATTGTGTGGAAAATTACTTCGAAAGCATCATTCACCGGGATTTTATCTCTCTTCGTTTATCTCCTCTCTGAATAAAATCCTAAAGTCCACGTGGACGGAGTCGCTAGGAAAAGCTAGTTGGAAATAAATGGAACTTTAGTTCCAATTCGAATTTAAAGCTGAACGATACTATGTTACTTGGGCAACGAAGCATTTTCTCCAAGATATATTCTGACTTTACCCTGTTTTCCATCATGACGTATTTTTGTGCTCAAGTTGAGCTAATCAGAAACTGCAGCAGATCGGAGTGGCAACTGTCCAGTCTACAATTCCCGTTACGAAATTGCCAAACGCGCAATCAGACGGCCTACACTCGATGCCTGACATTGGTACATTCGGAGGTCGTAAGAGGGCGCTCGCGGCGGGCCTATCGCGAACGTGTCTCTTTTCGACACGTCCCATTGGGAATGACAATAACGTTGAATCGCGGTGCTTTCTCGTCAAACATTTGTGCACGTCTGTCCCTCCCGAAAGGGTCGAACGAAACTGTTGACTTTTTTTTACCTTTTTTTTCAATAATTGTATTTTTCAATAACGGACGGAGCCAACAGCAGGGAGGGGAAGAGAGCGAGATCTCCGAAGGGATTGGGGACCGGCACTCCGCACTTTCTCGCTCTATGCACACACACACACACCCACACATGTGTATGTGAGGGCTCCTATATGAGAGTCAGTGTAGGCGAATCGATATATAGGTATGCACCTAACCCTCTTTCCACGTGACGAGTCAGACGTGCGGTATGCAGAATCGAATTCTGTACTAGTGACGCGTGTTTCCTACGTAGAGAATTATTATTCGCAGATCAGCGAGCTGGCTAATTCTCTCTCATGTTTGAATGCAATTATCAATCGTTGGATAACCATAACAAGAGATGTGTGAATTAATATACGTCCCTTTCTCCCTTTTATTGTAACATATATTACAATGTATACATGTACACATATGTTTTATATAATTTGCCATAGTGAATGCATCGTATAATCTATATGGACACGTCATGTATATTGGGCAAGGCCATTTTGAGTAGCCTACGACAAGGATGATTTTCAAGGTTCAACGTACTTCAAATCCCTTTCCCTATATATGTGTAGATACATATATACAGGGTGTCTCAAAATGACCTGACATTTTAATTTATGAATAAAACGTATTATTCATTTGAAAAGTATGAATATTTTTATTTTAATATAAGGTACAACCATGGAGATTATGTGTAGAACATAATATCCGATAAATGGCCGCCTCGTCGCTGTTTGCGAACGTTCACTCTTTTGACGAAATTTTCAATAACATTTTGGCATAATTGCGGAATAATTTCATTAATGGTGCGTCCAATTGCTTCCTTGAGCTCCGGAATGATCTGTGGATCATTGGCATACACTTTTCCTTTCAGAAAACCCCAAAGAAAGAAGCCCAATGGCGTCGAATCGCACGATCTTGGTGGCCAATTGACATCGCCGCGGCGCGAGATAACACGATCATGAAAGTTCGTTTTTATGCTTCGAATTCGAATTTTCACAATTTCTCTGCGTTGCTCGATCGTGTAATTCTCCATGACTAAACGTCAATACTTCCTGATGCCAGTTTTCAAACGTTAGTACTTTATGTTCGCTAAAAAAAAAACAGCGCGCAATTTAAAAGGTCGGGTTATTTTGAGACATCCTTTATATAGACGGAGTGGCACGAAAATTGATGTACAAAAAGAAAACCCAGATGCCTTGTATCAATACCTATTCGAATCAGCCCCATCTACGATCTTTTTTAGTTTCCGAGACAAAAATATTTTTTTCCCGAGTTTTTCTGTAGCATCGGTTTTTATTTATTTTTTCTCTTTTGTGTGTGTACTTCCCTCTTAAAAATTTTCAAAAGCAATGGGGAGTCATTTAGACTAGTATAAGTATTTTTTTTATCATCTGAACTATATACTTCTCTCAACCCCATTTTTTTAAATAAAAATCTAAGGTACCTACGTTAGTGTTGGTCAATTTGGTTGGCTAATTTATTGCTTAAGGCTATGTACAAGGTCAATTTTTCGAACCAAGTTTTCTCATAGATGGTTAAGTTTTTTTTAGGGCAAAAAAGGTATCAGGCGCTAGAGAATTCCCTGAGGCAGAGCTCGACGATTTTATTTCGTCCTAAAAATTATTAATCCCTGAGAAATCTCTGTTCGAACCTTCAGCTATCTCTCTCGCACTCTCTGTGCCACGTCACGTGGCACACCTTCTACCTCACCTTAACAGCGTACTTCATAAATATAACACAAGTAAAAAAAAAATCGCCAGGAAAGTGACAAAAAATTATTTATGCTCGAAAATTAAAAGAGATGGTGGAACAGACATGAGGTGATTCGGTAGGTATTGATATGAGGCATCAAGATTTTCCTTTTGGATGGATTTTGGATACATATAATGTGTTTACAGTAGAAAATGACATAATGCACTTTGCCGGATGGATATAATTGCGCGTCTAATTTAGGAGACGGAGAGACAGAGCGAGAGAGAAAGAAGAGGAGGAGGCAGGACATTACCGATAGGATCGCTGCCAAGACCTCTCCATTTCCTCTGTAGTATGAAAAAATCATGCGAACGAGGCTTCAAAAGCGACGGATTGGTTTTCGAGACTCGCTGAGGAAACTCGTCACTTGTGGCAGCGCCGTCGAGACTGTTAACCAAATAATTTCTGTGTGTTCTCACTCTCTCTCTCTCTCTCTCTCTCTCTCTCTCTCTCTCTCTCTCTCTCTCTCCCTCTCTCTTTTACGCACCCAGTCTCTTCCTCTTTGGACAGAATTTTCGCGACGGTATAATTGGAGCGTCGTCGGGCTCGTTAACGACGCGCATTCGTAATGAGTTTCACGTTACTCTTGCTATATTATCTCCCCCCTTCGGGCTGGTACAATCATATCCGTTTTGTACGCACAGCATATACTTTTCCGCTAGCGACAGATGGATGAAAGGAAATTAAGGAGAACATTTTGTTTCGATGACATCTCTTTTTACAGCAAATACTTTTGATTTCTTGACAGGTATTGAAATCTTAAACGCTCGTCCAGGATTGTCCAGGAATGGTGATTCGTTGATGACATATGGCCTAGTCCTTTATCCATATATTCTTATATGGAAAAAGGACATGTCAAGCCATTATATCAACATATAATATCCCGTGCAGAAATTTGTTGGGGCGTCCTCTGAACCTATTATATCCGTATAAGGATCTGATAGGGACACCGCATATAAGGAGTCCTCATTGGAATCCAATTGAATTGTGCACTGTTCCCCAATCAACGCCGTTTGAGAATTCTTACCACGTTCAAATCGAAAAATTATGAAAAGTCGAGAACAAATCTCGTCCCGTTGAAAGATAACCTGCACGCTTCGTGAGCGTTTACGTGTATAGTGATATTATGTCAAAGTGCAGTAAAATAAGTAACAAACGATAATTACAGTTGATTTTGAGTGATGTGATTCAAATCGATTTTTAAAATATACTTTTTTAAGCGATTTATACTTTTTTTTAAAGGGTTACGTGGGTTTGAAAATTTCAAAAAATCCATTTTTTAAATGTTATTATCTAATAGTACAATTTGTCTAGAATATTCTCCCAAAGTTTTAAGCCAATCGGAGTAAAAGTCTCGGAGAGAGAGAGCCTTTGGGATTTTCCCCCGTTAGGAAAGACCGGCCGGGAGCGACCCAGGTATACGTATTTTTCTCAAAACACTATTTTTGAAGTCGGTGGACACGATTTCTCAAAAACTAATGCACCGATCTTATTGAAATTTTACACACTTCTTCAAAATAGCATTGACTAGTGATTGAACGAAGGTTTTTTTTTCGATTACAACTAATTTTACAAGGCTATACGTAGTGTAAATTGTACCAAAAATTGATCTATTTTGCATACAACTCTGCAAAAAATTCAAATTTGAATTTTTTTGAAAATCCTTCGTTCAATCACGAGATATACTTATCTACTAACAGAAAAAATCTGGTTTTTCAATTTCAGATAAAGCTATCATGAATCATCCTGACCACCGCGAGGACACTTTTTTTGAGGGGTCTCCGGAAACCAGGTCCCACCGGCTGAATTTCCCAAATTTTTAGATGAAAATTTTTAAAAATATCGTTGAAATGTTGCTTTTTTATGTACATTTCGAATAAAAGAATTTATGTATTATATTTTCTTTTAATTAGAGAAAATATGCTTTTTTTGGCTTCGAAACCCACGTAACCCCTTAAAGGACCCGCTGAGCCGAAGCCTGACCGACCGCATCCACCAGTCTTGGTCATATATGAAACTTAACAGTTGTACGGTAACGTCGGGACCTTGGAACGTGGCGGAACGCATTTTCGCGGGGTCTGGTGGTGGCACACGTGGCACACACCAAACGTACGCGCGTATCTGTCATGCGGTAGAAAAGCAGTTAGCCTCATTTGTATTCTTAGGGGTGTGAAGACCTCGTCGGGGCAGCCAGCGCTTTACCTCGGTAGCTTCGAATCTCTCTCTCTCTCTCCGTCTCTCTCTCTCTCTCTCTCTCTCTCTCTCTCTCTCTCTCTCTCTCTCTCTCTCTCTCTCTCTCTCTCTCTCCCTCTCTCTCTCCCCCCCTGACTTTACTCCGCTCCTATCTATTTCTCCGATCACAGAAGAGCACACAGCCACCCACACAGTGGCACGATTTACCATCGCACGTCGTACGAATTATTCGGTAATCAAATTTTCTCCGGGCCACATACGTCGTCGCGGTGCTCTCCTCGGCACGCCGTTACACTGACTTCTCTATTTTACGAGAGAACCGTGTACAGCCCCGAGACCTCCGACGTCCGACACACGCGTGCAAATATTATTCAAAATCTCAACAAAAAAAAAGCACGAGAGAACTCAAGAAAAAAAACGAAAGAAAAGATTCTGCCGTAAAGTAAATGTTCTCGATCGATCCCGCAACCTCGCGCGTCGCTCTCACCAACTCCCTCGAGAACTCAACCCGATAGTCCGATTCTTTTGATTCGCGATTAAAATATCTCTGCCCAAATACACGACAACGAGCGTAAAATCACTGTACACGAAAATGTAGCATTTTTTTCAGTTCTACAAACACGTGTATACGTTGGACTGCTTGACGGCCCGTTCGATGATGTCCCGCTTGCACGTGCCGTAAAAAAAAAACAAACACATGCATACTCAGAGAGCCGCAATATTTTGGGATGATACGATCGCGCGTTTGCCCGAAAGCTCGTTCCACCACGTATTTTTACGTCATTGTATGTACGAGTGCGAGTGTTTATTTTTTTATTTCATTTTTTTTATAGCTTCATAAACGCGGTACACGGATATTACATCGGAAACTACGAAGCTTCGCTCTTCTCTTTCCCCCTTCACCGGTTTCTATATATATATATATATATATATATATATATATATATGTGTGTGTGTGTGTGTGTGTGTGTGTGTGTGTGTGTGTGTGTGTGTGTGTGTGTGTGTGTGTGTATGTGGGTACAAATGTTCGTAGCAATATGTAACATCCAAACTTATGGACAAGCACGTTGGGATTTCCAGTTTGCATCGCTCATATTTTTATGCATGTATACTCGCACACACAATCTATTATTCGTTCGTCAATTTTCACGTACTTTTCACAATAGTGTTGGTATATATATATATATGAAATGATAACGGCAGGAAAATTTACATCTTTCCCCTGTCCGAGATTGGATAACGCCATTTTTGGTCAAGCACCCACACGCTTTTGATATTGCACCCTTTGTGTGTGTGTGTGTATATATATATATATATATATATATATATATATATATATATATATATATATATATATAGGGTATTCCAGCTCAAGTCAGACAACTAGAGGGTGTCTCAAAATGACCTGACATTCTAATTTATTAATAAAACGTATTATTTATTTGAAGAGTGCGAATATTTTCATTTTAATATAAGGTACAAACATGGAGATTATGTGTCCAGAACTGCTGGCTGCAGTTCTTGTGATGAGGCTAAACGTTTGTAACGTTTGAATGCAACGAAAATTGATATTCATAAAATTCATTAATTTCTTTTGGCAGATTTTACCAACAAAAATCTCTCAACCATTTTTCAATATATTCATTGAGTGACCTGCAATATAAATCTACAAAAAAAAAGATCTGTAATGATAAAAAACTAAAGAAAATAAAATGTAAAAAAAGAGTTTTCGTTGTTGTCCAACAATGGAAACTTCTCATCTTCTTGAAATGTTCTCAGCATCTTGAAATGTTCAATTGCTGAGCACGATGGCGAATCGAGGTGGAAGGACTTTCGTCAACACACGCAATCACTGCGGCTGTTTTTATAGGTACAGTTTAAAAAAAAACTCACTTAAAAAAAGGTTACTTAAAAAAAACATCTCATTTGTAACATTAGGTGTTTTTTGACACTAGAAATGAGGTTTTCCACTATGGAAGTCTATTATCAACGATGATAAGGGAAATAGTTGTTTGACTTGACCTGGAATACCACATAAATATGCATATATATATATATATACATATCCGTTCTTTGGAATTAATCAAAAACCATCGTGAAAATCAAACGCCACACACGAGCTCTGTAGCGGAGCAAAGCAAGCATCGGAACAAAAAAGACACGAAAAAAAGGACCAAAGGCTATCGATAACTTCGCCGCAAGTTGCCTATTAGCGTTGATTTGGATAATTTTTGTTATAAACTTTTCGCGAACTTATATCACTGCCAAGTTTATTCACGATGTTGACGTTTGCATCGTTGGAACGCAACGAAAATGAATCTTTTCGAATTTACAAAATTTCCTTCGACAGACTTAACTGTACAAAAATCACGCAAACATTATTTACGATCTTTATTCAGCAATCTAAAACCTGTGTGTAGCAAATATAATTTTGGATAATAATAATGTGACACGGAATTTAAAAGAATTTCCATCGCATCACAATGATGCAAACTCCACCCCCGTGTTTATTTGACGTTGAATTTATTTGGCAAAAGTGACGGAGGTGGGTATGGATGAAAAGAGTTTAAATCGTGAGGACGGGAATGATTTTTCATAAATATTTATTGTCTTTAATTAAATATTGATAATTGTAATCGTCGCAAAATTGCTGCTGCGATGTCCATTTTTTTCGGACTTCTCATATATATATATATATACACATATATATATATACACATATATATATATACACGTATATACATATACGTATATATTGGCGGAGCTCCCGAACATTTTTTATTATGCCTCGTTTTGTCGTCGAAATTCTGAACGGGCAGAAAAAAAGAAAACGATTCGGCCGTCGACGGTTCGTCTCTCACAAGTGAGACGGTGCTATACAGCCTCGCACGACGTGCATGAAACTTTTATAACCTACTAAACCTCGAAAGTAAAGCGCTTTGTAACTGTCGAAGCTTTACAGCGCTTAATAGGGCCGAGAAGGAGAAGAGTGAGGATGAGGAAAAGAGAACGCGCGGCATAAAAGAGCGCAAGACGATGAGAGGAAGAGCACGATTCCTCTTCGGCAACGCGCCGTGATTCGTGAGGCTCGCTCGAACGCGAGAAATATTTATTGTACCCAATTTATTGGTTTATTGGAAATTTACGAGTTACTTCGATAGTTGTAAAACCAATAATAATATTTGAAAAGAAGAAGAATTATAAACGCACGATGATCAAATTGAGATGAGAGAGAAAAAGAGAGAGAGAGAGAGAGAGAGAGAGAGAGAGAGAGAGAGAGAGAGAGAGAGATCGTCAAGAATTAAATATCTCGAATGTCCAACACACGGTCTTACATACAGGTCTGGAAACTCCGGCGTTTTTGAGTGGTAAAAAGTGGCATTGTTAATGAGGCAAAAACTTAGTTCCTCAAATATTCGCTAGAGACGCCTTCACGTAGGGGTCTTGTCGAGATATAGATGCACAGTAATCACCATGACAGCACTAGATAGCCTCCTTAAAATATTTGTCTCGTGTTACCGTGTTGCGCTGTAGGGTCGAAAGAAAATAAACGATCTGTCGAATTCAGAAAATGCCTAAAGTGTCCATCGTTCAGAACTGTTGGGAAAGTTTTAAGAACGATAGTGAAAAGTGATCAGTGTTCAAAGTTCCGCATAGCGCATATGTAATAAATCAATTGAGAAAAAAATAATTATTATCGTACGAATTGAACCCTAATTGCCCACGGGCGGGGAGGGGAGGGGCACCCTAACACCTTGCTGTGTATCATTACTAAAATATTTATATTTTACTGTCTCAAAACTCGAGTGGCCCTGCTTGATGTTTACAGATGCTATCGAATAACAAGACAGGGGAATTTTTTAAAATCACAAATCATCGTTATTCTCACCATAGGATCAGTAGCACAAAAAATGAATCGGTATCCATTCATGTCGCTCTTAAAAACTTTGTTTATTCCGAAAAATCGGCACGATTACACAGCTGTTCGGGCTTGCTTTTGATTAGCTCACCCCAAGGTAGCTGCGCTTTACGTGACAGAAGCGAGAACCACCGCTTTGCCTCGTTATCTGAGATACTCCCCACCCTACAAGTTTCCAGTCCTGCATGTTAGACCGCTGTCCAGTATCTTCCAATCTTGGCTAATATTTTATGTAATATTTTTGTGTGTTCTTATTATTGATTTTAGTATTGTAACAATCGCATTTTCTGTCTCACGACGCTCGGGATATGAAAAAAAAATTCTCCCAAATGAATGAATATTGAGAAACAACTTTTCAATGGTATTATCAGTAAGAATAATAATAATAAATAACAATATTACGGATAGTAAGAATAATCATATCGTATTCATACTAGAGAAAGTAATATTAATAATAATAAGAAGAAAAAGAATGATGAAATAATAATATTAAGAGTAATAAGAATAATGATATAATATTTATGGCAGGGAGAATAATAATAATAAGAAGAAGAACAAGAAGTGGAAGAAGAATGATAATATAATAATCATAACGAGACTATTGACAAACCTGTACGAATCGATATAACATTGAGAAGGTACGACTAGTTCTTCAGGATCAACAAAGAGACTACATTTATGTTACCTCACGGGTGTTCTGATTTATGTTAACTTATGTTGAATATTCGTATTGTCGATCCCAAAGTGCCAAATTTGTGGTAAATATTTTATTTATTGCATATTGCCCAAGTGTGGCAAGTACGGGTTAAACGGGAGCATTGAAGAAGAAAAAAATGCCAACGTCTTATATCGACGTTTGACGTAAATTAATTTTTGCGCGTTTCATGCTCAAAAAAAATGATATCGTATGGACTAGTGGGGGGACGAGGGTGACAAGAGAATACACGAATTCACGATATTCCGTATATTCGTGAGAAGGGCAATTAGCACGTTTCATAACGATGAGAGACGAGCGAAAACGCATCGATGAGATTCGCAGATGCGGAATATCATACACCGGTCAAAGGACACGCGGGGGTAGCGTTGTTCGCCAGTTTCCGCCGCTCGGATGATCGCGAACTGGTCCAGAGGACGAGACACGATATATAGATATATAACTAAGTATAAATGGGTGTATATGCTTCAGCATCAGGATATATATATATATAGGTATTTAAAGGCTCGGTGGCTGACCATGCTCCGGACAAAAGAGTTTCCTACCCTCTGAAAAAAAAAAAGCGAGAAAGAGAGAGGACCGACTGTTCGAGTGAATAAAAAAAAAATGCATTCCGGCATAGAGTTTCTTTCCACACTCGTGCCATCAAACGGGAATTAGCGTTCTTCGTCGCCTATACGTTTTCGCAAAAGCAAAAGTCTCCTACCGCTCGCTATCTCTTTCTCTTTCTCTCACCCTATGCGCCCTTTTTAAGGATATTATTTTTTTTCCCATCGCGGGCATCGTTTGTTCGTTCAGCGCGAAATTTCTCAAACGCAAAACGTGTCGCGGGATTGTAAATAAACGTGAAAAAATATAGATAAAAGAGCGCGCGTAATTAGGGAGCGGTAAAAGGCCGGGAAGGGAAAGTAACGGGATAAAAAATACGGTACGAATGTACGAAAGGTAGAGAGAAAAATGAGACTCTCTCCCTCGGCCTTTTCGTAATTAAGGGAAACACCGCATGCGCCAGGACAAGAAGAAGGACATTCGAAAGAAAAGGACACGTCGATAATTGTAAATCGTGAATTGTTACTCGCGAGAATTACTCGAGAATGTTTATCCGCGATAACGAGACTCGAGGATGTTTATCTGCGATAAAGAGACTCGCTAGTGGGAATTTTTTCAACTGTCGTTTCGTTGATCGTTCTTCATTATTTTTTTCCTGTACAGGTGGAAGTGCCTAAATTCTTTTCACAAGGTCCTATCATGGTCCTGCCATTGTTCTGTCCAAACTACTGGCAAAAGTAGAGTGGGTAAAAAAATATTTGTTCACCGCGTGTTTTTCAAATTGTCCTGCAAAAAAAAAAATTGCTTAAGCATTGCATTTCTTTTCGAAAATTTTTGTCACATTTTATTCTTCTTCGAAAAAAAAAAATGCTAACGTATTTTTTTTGCGCAGGATAATTTAAAAAACACGCGGTGTACAAATACTTTTTTTACCCACTGTATATCGACCCTCTAAATTTTTCGTACAGGGCCGTCCATCATTCCCCAATGAAATTTATTGGAGAAAAGAAATATGCAAATCGATAAGAAATATTGAACATGTAATAAAAACTTCTAGGTAGCCTGTACATTTTTTGTGCCGCGTCGATTTTGCTCAAAAATATTCGATAATACTCAATAAATAATAAAATTCGAAAATTATTCTTATTTATTAAATATTTTGAAAATATCCAACTTCGAATGAACTTTCCGTTAAAATATATGCTCGGTGTCGTGTACATTTTTCGTACAGGGTCAATTTTGTTCAGGAATCCTCGATAATGCTTAATAAATAATAAAATTCGAATAAACTTATTCTCGTTTATTGAATATTCATTAAATATTAAATGTCGAGTGATCTTTCCGGTTAAAAATATTCAAAATGGCATGTAAATTTTCCGTGCAGAGTCGATTTTGCTTAGGAACCTTCATTAGTACTCAATAAATAATAAACTTCGAATAAACTTGTTCTCATTTGTTAAATACTTATTAAATATTAAACCTTGAATAAACTTATTACGTAGTAACTTCATTATTTCTAAACCTCGAGTAAACCCATTATTCATTAAATAATAAACCTCGAATAAACTGATGCTTATCTAAAATGTTTTAATACATTTGTCTTATTACGAAAACGTTTTATAAACACTTGAATAAACTTGATTCGTTACAAAAACTTTTTATAAAAACGTGAATAAGCTTGATTCGTCACAAAAACTTTTTATAAAAACTTGAATAAACTCGATTCGTTATAAAAACTTTTTGTAAAAACTTAAATAAACTTTATTTGTTACAAAAACTTTTAATAACAACTTGAATAAACTTGATTCGTTACAAAAACTTTTTATAAAAACTTGAATAAACTTGATGCGTTACAAAAACGTTTTATAAAAACTTGAATAAACTTGATTCGTTACAAAAAGCTTTTATAAAAACTTGAATAAACTCGATTCGTTGGAAAAACTTTGAATAACTTGATTTTAATAAAAACTCGAAAAATTGCCACATAAAAACGTTTTACAATTACTTGAACAGGCATAATTTCTTTCCAAAGACTTTCTACAAAAACTCGATTTGTAATTTTTCCACAAAAACCCAACTTTTTCTAATTTTTTTTTTTTAATTCGAGCAAACGATTGCTTTTTTAAATTTTAGCGTACATTTTTTTATATTTTCAGACATCGTTTCACAGGACGTAATCCTTCAACCAAGTTAATTTATAATTTTAGTGAACGTAATTATCGAAGACGGTAATTAGAGAATGCAAAAAAGAGGGGAGCGAGTGAAGGGATAAAAGAGTTGTGGGTGTACTCACGTCTGTAAGGTCGTCCCTCCTCGGGCGTCGATCTCTCGGTATTTTCGGAGCCCGGTGTCGCGTTAGCCTCGCGATCCTCGTCATCGGGTGTTGGTCCACGATTGTTCCCAGCCGAATTTACCGAGCCGGGATTATTGTTGACGGTTGGTGAACGACTAGCGGATCCGGCGGGGCTTTGGGGCGCGATCTCCTGGCTATTGCCGGACAAACCCGTCGCCCCGATACCACCGGACGAAGGCAACGACGGCGAGAACATGTTCGACATGCCGGACAACGAGCCGATACTCGCGAGCCCCGAGGATACGCTGCTGGCGCTACCGGTCTCGACCTTGAGGCACTTGCTCGGCGGTGCGAACGCCGAGGGGCCCAGGGGCCTGAACGCGCTGAACGGCAATCGCGGGTCCACCGGATGTAAAAAATGATGCGGCAGATGTAACATGTGATGAAGGCCGTAACCGAGCGAGGCTGCTGTGCTGAACGGTACTTGAAGCTCCTTCGTATCCGATACCTTTTCGAGCCGCCAAAAATGAACGGAAAAGGACCATTTTTTGGCATTAAAAAAAACAGTCAGGCATGGAATTGAGTTGCTTGTATGGTGCGCGATTGATAGAGATCGTGACTCAGGGTGGCTAGGGAAGACTGGGCACTTTTGATTCATTCGTAAACGCTTTTATGCGAAATGGATTGCGTTGATTAGAGGGCCTGGTAAGTTTTGGGTTACTTTGAGTGCTAGAAAACAACGTGATGACGTTGAAGTTTGCATCGTTGAAACGCAACGTACATTAATTCATTTGAGGCGGGCAACCACTTTAGATGCTTCAAAAAATCAGTTTTTTTTTTAATTTCATAAATCGTTAGCAAAATATCTTAAGAATACACCCTGAAAATTTCAAAACGATATTCGGATTCTTTCTAACGGTATGTACATAAATGATAAAGACTCTCCGCTCGGCTGCCAAGCGCGCTCAGATATTCACGAGCGCTCAGTTAGGTAGTTTGTTTGAGTTTGTTTGGGTTTTCATGACCCAAACAAACCCAAACTCGACCGTTTGGGCGATTAGCTCCAAAACGTCTCCATTCTGGGTACAAAATAATCAAGGTAGCGGCATTTCTCGCTGCTATTTTATTCAATGAAGGAAATTCAGCCCTACTCATGGTTATGTATGAACTACAAATCATAGTTGGCAGGCAGAGCTACGGAAATGCCGAGCTAATGGATCAGATGCACGTGGCCCGGCAAAATAGAAAAGGTTTATTAGAGACAAAAGAAGCTCGAAAAGCTCGTGAAGAGGAAATGCAAGCTTCAAATGAGTTGCATGAGGAAGAGAAAGGACTGCGGTATGGTGCTGGAATAGCTGATTAATCGGTAAGACACTTTATCATTTGATTAAACACATTTGACTTTGAGTTTTTCCTTTGTGAAACTTTAAACGTGTTTTTCTCGAAACGACATTTTTTCAATTTGCGGGAATCATAACTAAAAAACTAATTGATGGATCATCTTCAAATTTGGAACACGTTTACATAATATAATCTATTAAAACGTGAACCTAATGTTGGAAAGATTCGATTGTTTAAAACATATTTATTATTGCAAAATGCCGAGGAAAAAAATGCTAAAAATCGATCATTATTTTTCAAACACGTTCCAACATTCAATTCTCGATTTTTTTTTTCAAAATTTAGGTTCATGTTCTTAAAAAAAATCTCAAGAATGTATAAAAATTTGTTGGACTATTCCAAATGCGAATTGCGAGCTGCACAATTCCCGCAAATCGACAACGACGATGAGGACACGCCAAGAGGGACACAGCGGATTACACCTCAATTAATGCATGAAATAACTTGAAAAAATTACCAGAGATGTATGAAATTATGAATAAATTATTGTCAGAGTTGCGGGAATTTCCGTTTTTTTTTCACAATAAAAAAAAATCATTTAATTTTCTGTCTCCTAAAGTAGTTGCCACCCTTAATAACTCAAATTCTTTTGCTCGATTTAGGTTGTGAACATCGCTCAAACGTTTCTACGCATTCTTATTAGCAATTTACGGGCTCAATTTGCAAAAAGAGAGGCTTTGGATTATTTAAAAAATAAAGAAATAAAAAAAGGGGGAAAAATATCGTTGCATTCCAACGATGCAAACTCCAACGTCATACAACGGTTACGTTCGGCTTAAGGTGTTCCTTTCGCGGAGGACCGTATTTTGTGGGCGCATAAGCCAGAGCCCACTTTGAATGATTAGTAAATTACAGTGGCGCTTAAAAAAAATAAGTTACAATCAATTATCATACTCAACGATGAACTGGAATTAAAAATTTGGCATACATTTTGGAGATTTAGACATTTTTACATGTCCCCTGAGCAGTCGCGGTTACAAAAATTCTTCTGCTAGTCACATTTCTCGAAGATTTATCATTAATATATTTTTTCAAATTTCGGTGACTTCCTGATTTTATTGTCGTTACGGAATCTTCAGGATTTTTACATGCTTAAAGCAGTTTATATCACATATTTAAAGTTTTTTTAGTATATACTTTATCAGATAGAAATGTGGCCAGCATGTCATCTCTATAAAGTGCTGCATAAATTAGACAATTATTAAAATCGTAATTTTTTGTTTAAAGTTCGGTAACTTGGCTTGACATTTTGCTAGTATACTGGGATGTATTTTTACTTAAATGTAGACGAAAAACAGTTAATTGTTAATTATTCGGGTTCGTGAAAGGAATACCTTAAGGCGAGGGGAGTCCCTTCAGACAGCCGCAAATCGGCGAATTTTCAAGATTTTTTTGTTGTTGAAACTATTCATTCAACAAAATTAAAATTTTATGTACACATCATTATATATGTTTTTTTTTCCAAAGAAATTTCCTTATTCTTTGTATATTTAAAAATGGCGGCTGTACGACACTTGCTTAGAAAACGAAACCTCGTAAAAGATGACTCGAAAACTGTCCGATCGATCATTTTGATATTTTGCACACTTTCAGATGAGATAAATACCGTATATGTGAACCTAAAGTTCCTCAAAAATTATTTTATAAAACTACTTTTTTATTAACAAATACTATGGTAAAAATTTCATGAAAAATAGAATACTTTTCAAACACGTACCATTTTTCGAATTTTGCACTTTTATTTGGTTTTTTAGGTTCACGTAGAGCGTGTAAGTCTTAGGAATGAAAAACTTCTTGGCTCTGATGTTTCAGATCAATGCACCGGACGCTAGGCTGTACGCCGTGGAACAACTCAGGCGGCAATCGTCTCTGAAGCAAGTGCCGTACAGCCGCCATTTTTAAATAGTGAAAAAAAACTATTTTGTCGGAAATTTGAAAAATATACTAATATGTATTGTACATAACATTTTGGTTATGTAGAATAAATAGTTTCGACACAAAAAAATCTTGAAAACTCGCTGATTTTCGGCTACCTAAAGGGATCTCCCCCCTTAAAGCTTGTACATTGAACGAGCCCCTTTCTTGAAAAGGAGCCTATGAATGTTCATGGCACGAGCCAAATCCAGCGTTTTCGATAGCGAGGAAGCGATTTCGTCTCGACTTTGGGATAACTCATTCAGGGATGATAACCAGATTCATTTCTACGAACTAAAAATGTACTGATTGTGGAATAAATTTGTCTCTGATTTGTCTTGCCTTATTGGTCTTGACGTACACTGATCCTACACCGATTAGCAATGCAGCAACGGCGTCACTTTACTTAATAAAACTTTCTTGAATTTAATATAAATTTTATTTCATTTCATTTTTTATTTGATAATTTAGCTAATTTAGATTGACAAAAAAATAAATAAAATTAACGAAACTTTGTTAAAATAATTTAAGCGAAAATAAAATAAATTTCATTGTTTGTTACGATTTTTCAATTAAAAAAGAAATCAAACTTAGCAAGACTATGTATCAATTGTGTTTAAAATCCCGATCTCGTAATGTTGAAGTTTGCATCGTTGGGACGCAGTGAAAAAGAATTTCAATCGAACAGCCCAATTTTTTTTTCGTTGCCATATACAGAATACCTAAAATACTCGAACGTTTTGCAGGCTTCTTATTACAAACAGGCAATCAAAATTTGCGAAAAGCGATCTTGGATTATAATAAAAATGATCGGAAAGAAATATTAAACATCGATCTGTTTTTTGGCCCATTTACGATTTGAATTTATTCCCATAAACCAAATTCCCAGGAGAACGAAACGTTCTATTATCTTATGACTAGCATATTCATCATTTAAAAAAACACGTCGCGGGGTCATGGTCAATATTTCTCCAGTCTTCCCTAAACTGGCCCGTAACAAAAAAAAATGATAAAAATCTTATTGTTAACTCCAAACATTTTTATAACGAATTATTTCGTGTTCGAACGAAAAAAAAACCCACGTTGAATCAGAGCCGGTCGTTACGCTATATTTGATGACCCATACTGACGTCACTATCATTTTTGTACAACTCGTGATTCAAACGACGGGAGAAACCCGTCCTTTATCGAATTAGCCCGAAGCTATCGGAACGTCGACGATTCAATAATTTATTTATTCGACATATATTCATTATCATTTGAAATAATTTTACCGCCCGTTCCGGCGCTCTCTTTTACAACGATACCACATTTTCCGACGCAACGTCTCGTCTCTCCGTTGAATTAATGAACCGGATCGCGAACTTTTTTTGGCTTTTCCGCTCTTATTGTTAATTTCGGAAGCTGACTGGCAGAATTCATCGTGCAAGATTCATCAATGCGATCACCAAAAAAGTAACGAAGAATTCATAATGATCGTCGACGTCCAATGAGAAGATTTTTTTTGTTGTTGAAAATTCCTGGCCACCGGAGCCATCGAATCGTGAGTTCTGAGGGATTTTTTTTTTTTCGTCGCTCTGATTCAACGTTTATTTTTACGGTTTTGAAAATATTTTTTCATTGCGTATCGCAAGTATTCGTGGACGATGGACGAGCATGCGAACAATAAAAGAAAAAGGCGCTCGTTTTCCGGAGACTTGTTTTCTCAACAATTTAACGATAAATTTTACATGCGGTGTAGGAATTTTGCATCGATAGCAAATGAAGATTTTTGCGAGAATTTCGGAGCACGTATATTTCTGTGCCTCGAAGAACGTGCTTGAACGAATAGAAATGTTATTTTTTATTCTTGGATACACTTCTTAGTACGAAGACGTGAATAAACTTATCTTTTTTTACGGAAAATTTTTGCAAAAATGTAAGTAAGCTCATTTTTTTTTACGAAAACTTTGTGCAAAAAATAGATTAAGCTTAGATTTCTTTTCAAAAACGTTTTACGAACACTACAATCATTTTTCTTTTTTACCAAAACTTCAATATAGTTTAATTTTTCTAGAAATATTTTACCAAAATTAGAATAAATTTATTTTTTTACGAAAACTCGGGTAAACTCATATGCTCGTTAAATATTTTTCGAACCATTCGAATTGACTTATATTTGCACGAGAACTATTTACCAAAGCTTCGATAAACTTCTTTTCGAATAAAATTCGTAATATTTGCGAACGAACTTGACCACCCCCAGCAAAAGTTAAAAAAAAAATATGTATCAAGTCCAATTGTTTTTGCTTCAAAGATATCTTGAGTTCTTTGAGGCACGATAACGCGAGCCAAAATTTGTCAAGACTATTGAAGAAATGAAAACTCTAGTAAGCAAAAATTGAGAATGTTTTTTTTTTATTTTTTCAAATTTTACAATGTTTTTTTTTATGCGCCGCGGAGAACGTGCCACCGAGACGAGCAAAATTGATACATATTCAGCTGAACACGTTTCATAGCTAAAACATAGGTGTCTATGCATGCGGGGGATTTGGGCAAGCTCCACTAACTTGTGGATTGAAGGGTCTCTGCATTCTCAGGGCGTCGGGGAGTCCCCCGGCCTGGGAGAAAACGACCAGGGACGGTGGCGGGAGGTGATTCGGCACGTACGTAGAATTGTCCATCTATAACAGACCGGCGATTTCCTCTTTGCAGCTCTCACACTCTCTCTCTCTCTCTCTCGCGCGCGTTTTTTTTCCGTCAAATTATTCCGACGCGACGTTTCTCAACCGTGGAAAAAAAAAAAAACGTTTTTTTTTGTTCGTTCGCGGTAATTCGCGACTCTCTGGTCCTCCGATTCTTATCAATTATCAAGTGGTTTTTTTTTCTTTGCTTTCGTATTACTGGGATGGTTTTAAAAATACGTCAGGCGTTGACGTTAAAGAGTAAATTGAAAAAAAAAAAAAAAAAAAAACGCTTGACATTCATTCTCGACGAGTTTTGCGAAGCTTTTTGCCGAAATTGGTGTTCGGAATTATCGAGTAAGAATAAAGGACCTGACGTAATTTAATTGAGGAATAAAAATTCGGCGATTGAACGATAAGTCGATTATTATTTTTGGTAGGCGAATTTTGGGAAAAAACGACTCGAATAAAAAAATAAAAATAGATAATGATACTTGAATGAATATTCATTTACAAGGGATTTTTTTGCAACTTTCTTCCGAATTTGGAGTTAGAAATTGGAGAGTAAAAAATGGCGGATTAGACGTAATTAAATTGACGAAAAGAATGACTAGATTCAGAGAATGAAACATGTTATTTAAAAAAAGAAAATTCGATTGAGGAGAAAAAATGCATAATTCAGAAAAAAACGTATCATAATTTTTTCATAAATAATGTAAATAAAAAAATAGTAATTTATGCTACAAGTGCGGAAAACAACGAATTCCATCGCGCGTGAAGTTGCCGCATGAGCCGAAGGCTTATGGTGCATTTCACACGAGTACGAGTGTGATTTGCAGCACGAGCCGAAGGCGAGTGCTGTAACCACACGAGTACGAGGGAGAAATGCACCATAAGTCGAGGCGAATTCGGCAACTTACGCGCGATGTAATTCGTTTTTTTTCGCACATGTCCCATACATTATTTTTTGCAATGGCTGTCTCGAAAGTGGGATTTGAGATTCAACAAAACCAATAACAATTATATTCAAATATATCAGATCAGTTCAGATCATTTCCTTGTCAGAAAATACGACTTTGATAAGTTGACGTTTCATATCACATGAATTTCGCTACATTCAAGTTTCTTCAATCGGTCCAAAATTGTAGAAGAAAAAACTATCAACCGTGAAAAAAACCGTTTTTTCGCGAATCAATGTGGTAAAGTGAGCTATAAATAGATTTTTTTCCGCACTAGTGCGGGAAAGTCTCACATTCCCGCACTAGTGCGGGAAAGTAAGCATCGTTGAGAAATAAGCCACTTTCCGCACGCTAAACACCAATCGAAAATCGCACTTTCGGGGCAGGCATTGCGAAAATATATTTTTTAAGGAAAATAATACATAATTTATTTTAAAAATTATGCAATTTACAGAGTAAACGAAAATCATTCGAAAAAAAAAATGTAATATCGAGGAAAATCTGACGTGATTCAGAGAAAAAAATTCAGAGATAATGAAATTACGGTTACGAGGATTCCTGAGGAATTTACGCGAATTCAACGATGTACGAGACTGAGCAAATTTGCACCTGCGAGATCGATTCTTCGTTGCGGCATATCGCGCAGCCACGACCAAAAATCAAATATCCTGCGAATAAACGAATAACCGCAAATAGTCGGGTGGCCATTGATTTTGGAGGATTCCGCGACCGCGTTATTTTGTCCGGGGTATCGCGAGCGGGGATCGGTATGCAATATATTATAAAAGCACGGAATCAAAATCGTATTCGTTTATAAACAGCGTAACAATGTGTTATTTTCCACGAGTGACGGCACACTCCCGAAAAGTACGTCGACAAGAGAGAGAGAGAGAGAGATAGAAAGAGAGAGAGATAGAAAGAGAGAAAGAGAGAAAGAGAGAAAGAGAGAAAGAGAGAGAGAGAGAGAGAGAGAGAGAGAGAGAAGGGGTCCGCACGAAATCGCTTTGCCTTTTCGACGTACGGTTTCTCCCTCAAACGTCATCAATTATCGAGCGTTATTAATGCCACATCCTCTGTCGATGAGCAAGAGAGAGAGAGAGAGAGAGAGAAAGAGAAAGAGAGAGAGAGAGAGAGAGAGAGAGAGAGAGAGAGAGAGAGAGAGAGAGAGAGAGAGAGAGAGAGAGAGAGAGAGAGAAAGAGTTTCCGAATTTTCTATATACATCGCGAAATCGTCGCTCGCGATCAACTCTTTCGCGTGGCTTCGTGCAATTTTCATTTGCAAAAATTTCGAGTTTCTAATTATCGGCATACTCGCCAATGGAATTTACTTTTTTATCCGAGCTCCTCAATCCAAAAATCCGACGTTCGTTCACTCGATTGAATTATCAATTTAAAAAAAAAACAATCATCTCGTGTTTGATAAGTTAAAAAATTGCTACCAAAAAATGTCAAATTATGCCATTTTTCACGACAGTATTAAAAACATTTTGTTATTTTTATCTTAGAATTTAAAAAACAAAGTGTAAGTTAAAATTAAACAAATTGCGTTATTTCCTACATCAACATATCATTTTTCTAATTTTAATGTCGTTTAATTTTCTCAATCTTGTCGTTTCTTCGAAAAAAAAGATTTCCCACACAAAAATAGAAGGAATAAAAAAACACCGAATGATCTTCGTTTGTCATTTTTGTTGCGAATGAAATAATTTCGCCATTAGTTCTCCATCAACCACAAATCCGGACCGCATTGGCCGCTCCGCGATTTTATTGTTGGGAAAAAAAAATTAATTTATCCGTTTTCACGAGTGTAAACCTTCCCGCGAAAATTCATTTTAACGAAACCGTTTTGTCCGTTAATTGTACAAAAATAGGAGCAAAAAAATAAGAGAAGCAAATCCTCGCTTCGGTCGAATTTAATTTCAGCCTGTTTTCGTCGCAACCAAAATTTCTCGCCCCGTCATTTTTACTCCAAAAATTCTTCTCCAAATAACTTCTAACGTTCTGCTCTAAAGAAAAACACTCGAACTAAAACGCCGCAGCAATTTTATTCTCCTGCATCAACAACTAATCCAATTTTCGCGCAAAAAACTCCAATACTCCGAAAAAAAAGATATATATGTATAGTACGGGCAAAATATCCATTGCGAAATTTTACGTGTCGCAAAAATAAAAAGAAAGAATCAATTGAATTCGGACCAGAGACGCGTTTTTAATGCGACGAAATTAATTGACGGACTAAATTGAATGTTAAATAAGAATTACATGTGTATGTATATATATGCACGTGTAACTCTTATTTATTTAAATTAATAGAATATTGAATTTTCCAATTAAACCATTTTTTAATTATTAAATTATATTTGTGTATATAATTTAATAATTAAAAAATTATTCCATTGAGTAATTAAATATTTAATTGAACTTTAAATATATGCAGTCGATAGTGGACACAATAACGTATGCAGCGAACAATGCAAATCAAACGGCAAGGTGCGTACTTTATTTTATCCACAATAAGAATAAAACAAATATGGATATGTAGATAATTACAGTGGGGCCGCTGTCTTTCCACATGGTTGAAAGATCTTCAAAGATCTTGAAAAAACAAAATCCTCTTTCCTCAAGATCAAAATATTCTGTCCCTGCTGTCAAAAACTGCCCGTTACACCAAATATGTTAAACTTTCCTACAAAATGCCATGGAGAATTTTCGTAAAAAGAAACTCCCCCGATGTACATATAACAATGATATTATTATCGTTCCTACACCTTCGACGAAAATAGCAAAAGTTTTCGTCACACTATATCGCACACACGTCACACCACAGACTCAATTATTTCACGTATTTACGATATTCGACGCGCGCGATGTCGTTCGAAAAATTCCCGCGCAAAATTTGTACCCAACCTTATCACGGTGGCGCAGTGACCGCACGAAACACGCGCGAATTACGAAATTGCTTGTGTCGTTTAAAGATTTTCGATAGTTTTGTCTTTATACCGGGGACGATTTTAATCGGAGTTTAGTGCACGAGTGTCAGACCTCACGTGGAGAGTATCTCGTCGACGAGACCGACGAGATAGAACGATGCGTGCAACGACACAGCGAGGTGCGCACGTACATGTGAGGCAATTTCGAACGGTGCGAGAAAATTAAAAAAAAAAAAAAAAGTACGGATGGCGCGCGCGTGTGTTTCAATCGGCCACCTAACCTCAACTTGTCATTCACCGGTTGCGTGCGCGGGTTTGTTTTTATATTGTCGAGCGATTGTAACCTCTCGAGGGTGGCGCGGAGGTACGAGTGAATGGATATCGTAGGTGGGAACGTGGAGCGTGTGTCGAGGAGGTTAGAATCGCGACGGTTGATCGCGAGTTTGTTCGTTCGTCGTGATTAATACGCGTGAGAGACGGGCGCTGCCAGAGGAAACCGCCAGGCCCCTTGATGTTCGAGCTACCTCGTGGGACATGCGAGTGCAGACTGATTCGAGCGTGCGTTTAGGTAAGGGTACTTACCCAACAACGCGTTCCCACACCGGCCCTCGCGCCGCGGTGGCGGCGGCGGCTTCGCAGCGCCCGTTCTTCGCCGTGTTTTTTTTTTTTTTGTTGTCCTCCTCTCTTTCTTCGGTTCTCTCCTTGTTTTTTCTTCCTGCTTTTCCCCCTTAACGGACACCGGGAACTCGTGGCGAAGGCGGTGGCAGCGACGGCGACGGTGGTGGTGGTGGTGGTGGTGGAGGCGGACCTCGCGCGACCTCCTGGTGGATACGTCTTGCGCGCGTGTTTTACGCCGCCATAACCCGGCGCCACTGTACAATGAGCGTCTATCGTCAGCTGGTTTCGCGATGTTCCTTTCTCTCTCTCGTACTCCTCTTTATCGTTATTTCCATCGCGCCCTCTCGCTGTTACGCTCGACTCGTACCTATGTCTCTTTCTTTCTCTCTCTCTCTCTCTCTCTCTCTCTCTCTCTCTCTTGCTCGTGTTCGCGATTTCAGCGCGCGCATGAGCCTCAACGCGCATGCGGACTTTTCCACTAGACGCGTCAATTGGACTCTTCATTTCGGCTCTCAACGCCGCGTATGACAGACGTTTCGCTTCGCAATTTTTTCTTCATCTCGACACTGCGATTCGTAATGTGATCATTTGGAAAACGTTATTTTCTAACGTTATTTTCTTCGAGTTGGATCACATTTTGGCAGTTTGAAAAAGTTGTAGCTGTCGCTGCAGCACGGAGAAACGTTGAAGTCGTTTTCGGGAATTTCATTCAATTTTATTGAACTTGGCTGCTTGGAATGTCGATTCGAGGATTGTGACGAGAGCATTTTAACGATGTCGATGCTTCTCGATACTCTCGGGCGCTATTTTTCCAGTGTTTTGGTTGCACAAATGATAGAGATTTAAGTTCCGATTTCGAGGTATCTGAAAAAACGCTGGCTCGCGAAACGCGACTGGTGAGAGAGCCTCATTGCGCCATCTGTCGGGCAACGAACCAGTGACGAAAAAGAGCCCCGCTAAGGCAAAACTGACATTTCAAAAATGTTTCCCTCTGCGCTCTTCTTTTTGCTGAAAGGTCAATCTCCCCGGAAAAGATTACGCAGCGAGATTTTTACCTTGCCTCAATTCATTAATTCAGCTCTTTACTTTACCACGATTCATTAAAAAATTCTTGAGCCTCGCATAAAACGGCGTCGCACTTATCCATGTGAAGATTTAAGGCCTAGAGTCACACCGACCGAGCGGCCATGAGTGCGAGAGAGATAGCTGATTTGCAGATTCCCAATGATTTCTGAAACGGTTGATTTTTGGGAAAAAAGAAAAGTAACACTTTCCGCTCTGTTGAACGACGAACAACCGCTTTCTCTTCTTTTGCCCGAAATATGTTCCGTCTAGGAGAAAACTTGGCAGTAGGATTTTTACCGACTGGACGTGTGACACATTGCCTTAAAAGCTCTGAAAGTAAAAATAGCAGAAAAGTGCATAAAATGAAATTTTTGTTTATTTTTCTAGTCGGCAGGATGCAGAAATAAAGATAGACCTCGAAATTTATGTAGCGCTATGAATTTTTTGCGAAACCGCCGCTTGGCGCCATCCATGGATTTCTTGTACATTTTACCGACGGGTGGTAAGATGCCAACCGTACCGACGGTCGGTAAGATAAATGTCGATAAAAAAACTTGCAAGTGCATGTCGTTTCCGTGGGTGCGAGATGGTTCACCCCGTGCCCACACCCCATTCAGGTACAACGAGGTATAGTAACTTCCTCCCACTTGTCGCAGCTTGGAGTACGCGAGAAGAATTTTACGCGAGAGCAGCGTCGCGTTCACGAACTTCGAGAGCGTCCGTACTCTAAAGTATTTTCATTTGTGTTTTCTTACATGGGGACTACGGAATTTTGCGCATCTTTGATATAAAAAAAAAGGTAAATTCTTGATACTTCCTTGGAGACACTAAAGAATAGTGAAAAACGCGATTTGCTTTGGGTGAGAGAAAAAAAAAACAATTGTAATCGCGTTGGCGCGGTTATGAGTAATTCGTTTGCCACTCCCTCATTCCCCTCCACGTTTTCTCGGACACGCTTAATTGACACGCGTGAGTAATATCACAAGTATTCCTGTACGCGGAGATCATCCAGTGGTTTTGGGTTTGTTTGGGTTCGTAAGTACGCGAACATCAGCCACTCCTTTGTTTGGGTTTGTTTGGGTTCGTTCGTACGCGAACTTTGGCCACTCCTTTGTTTTGTTTGGGTGTGTACTTACGCGAAAGAGTATCCACTCGCTTGTTTGGGTTTGTAAGCCGCATACTTCAGCCATCCGTTTGTTTGGGTTTGTACATTCACGAACAACAGCCAACTGTTTGTTTGGGTTGGTACATACGCATAGTTCAACCTTTGGTTTGGGTTTATTTGGGTTTGTAAGTACGTGAACATCAGCTACTCGTTTGGGTTTGTATGTATGCCAAAATCGGCTACTCCTTTGTTTGGGTTTGTACGTACTCAAACTTCTGCCACTCCTTTGTTTGGGTCATTACATACAGGAAGAGCATGCACTTGTTTTTTTGGGTTTGTAAGTCCACAAACATCAGCCATGCGTTTCTTTGGGTTTAATAGTCCATAAACATCAGCCATCCGTTTGTTTTCGTTAGTTTATTTGATTTTGTACGAAGGTGACCATGATTCACTGGTTTGTTTGGCTTTGTCCGATGGGACTGAAGTTTGCATAGTTGGAATGCAACGAAAATTATTATTTTTCAATTTCTCGAATTTCTGGTAGCTAATCTTTGTTGTGAACAATCATCAATCATTTTTGAAATCGCTTATTCAAAGATATATACTTTTTATCTGCAAAGAAATCATTTGTTGAATAATCTAAACGAGGAAATAAAAATATGAGAAAGAATTTTTGTTGCATTCCAATGATGCAAACTTCCAGACCATTTTGTCCATAGGCAACGATTAGCCACTTATTCATTTGGGTTTATATGCGCGTCGACATAAGCAATTTTGCCACTTTACCTCTGATCCTTCGCCGTCCGAAAGTGTCTAGCCTGCATTATTTTTTGTGCTTATTGATTCAACAGAAGGGACGCTGGTCCCAAAGTTACTCAGTGACAAGCCATGGCCGTGCAAGGATACTCCCTGGCCATTCTTGCGGCGCTCTTCGCGCTGTGCTACTCTCAGAGTGTCTACTACGGTGAGACAGAGTACCGTTGTCCTAGACACTGGACGAAATGGCAAGATTTTTGCTATCGTTTTGTCAAAAGTCCGCTGAAGACACGCGAGGAGGCTAGACGGACGTGTCAGGCGCACGACAGCGATTTGCTGTCCATCAACTCCGTGGAGGAGTTCGACTTTGTGCTGAGGCAGCTCGCTGTGGAGGATCCGCAGCATCGTACTTGGTATACAGGTAAGCGACCCAATTGCACACGGATACACGATTCCTAAGTGCCGAGCTGACAAATATTCAGGATCTCGTTACGATTGCCCCTTTTGACGCGTGCAGCGAAAAATATCTTTCGCTGACTTAGCGTACGAAAATCGCTCAAACGATTTTTCCTATCTTTAGTAAAAATCTATGACCTAAATGAAAGAAAAAAATTTGGATTTTAATATAAATGAAGGAATTAAAAAAAAAAAAAACTTCCGTTGCATTCCACGGATGCAAACTTCAATGCCATAAAAAAAATGTTTGTACTCGTACGCAGGTATACGACAAATGGGTGGCTACTGGTCCAACGAGCCTGACAATAGCCAGCTCATAAACGTAGACTCGGCGTTTTTGCCGGAATACAACGACGGTGTGACGAATCGGGATTATCTCGCGTATTCGTTCAGCAACAATCTTAAGCGTTGGGGCCTGGAGAGAGTTGTGGGAAACGAGCCGTTGCTCTACATATGCGAAGCTCCCGTCGCGCAATTGCACAATCTCGCCGAGGACGATCGTACGTATACGTACGGTGTTGAGATCGACAATCCATTGCGTATACCGCGAGGACCGTACTTCATAAAGCAACCGATGAGCAAAGTCTTCGACGTTTCAAAGCGCGGACAGCTCAATCAAGTTGCGCTGAGTTGTCTGGCTGGTGGCTATCCGACACCCACATACGAATGGTACACGGAATACTTCGAGGATGCTCGTCTCATCGCCAAACCCATTGATCCGTTGAAAAATCGTCGTTACACACTCAGCGGTGGCTCCCTCATTATTTACAATCCGACGCAGAACGCCGATCGTGGATCTTATCATTGCAAAGCGAGCAACGAATACGGCACTATTATATCCGAGAGCGTAGATCTCTCGTTCGGCTATATACTCGAATTCAATTTAAAACGCTCGGAGGAAAGCGGCGAACAGAATTGGGGCAAAGCCGTTTATTGCGATCCACCGCAACATTATCCGGGTGTCAAGTATTACTGGGCGCGCGATTACTTTCCGAATTTCGTCGAGGAGGACAAACGTGTTTTCTCGTCAAACGACGGCGCTCTGTACTTCTCCGCTCTCGAGCCAATCGATCGCGGCAATTATTCGTGCAACGTACAAAGCATCGCTTCCGATACCGGACGAAACGGCCCCTTCTTTCCACTCAAAGTCGAACCCCACTGTGAGTATGAAACGGCTGATTGGAAAAAAACGTATTCGATGTCGTTATTTTTTACGCTAAAGAGTTACGGGCTCACACCAGCCCAAGCAAATTTCAATCCTTAATCCAACTCGCAACCTGACCGCTGCTTTTTTTTCTCGACTTTGCAGCGTCCTTCCAGCAACTGAAGTTTCCTAACAACTTTCCCAAAGTCTACCCGGAGGCTCCGGTCGTCGGCGAGGATGTTCGATTGGAGTGTATCGCCTTTGGATAGTGAGTATTTTGCCAATGCCAAATGATTTTTCTCGAGCCGAGTGCCAACTTCTACACACTAATATTTCATTCGAAAACGACATGATTATTGTAATAAATTGCGAATCCTGCATTTAAAATTAGATTTTTTTTACATGAGCGTATTAACAACGTGTTTTAAATCTTATAACAGTGCGTATATTTCAATTATTTTATACTCAAAAAAATTTGATAAATTTGGCGGCAGCGCACTTTTTGTATTGCGAGTTTGTTTGTTCACGGTTGGCGACGCTTATTCTGCCACCGCGAGCATCAGCTAGCGCAGTCCATTGAACAAAAAAACATTTACATTTCTTTATCAAACCGAATCAATTCTGAACGATAAATGTCAAGTGTCAAAAATGAAATATATCACTTCTCTTTGAAAATGCATTTTATCGAACGTATAGCCGCGCCACGACGATTAGTGGTATTCAAACACACGCGCCATTTAGCACTCACACGACGTTGCCACACTTCGCCCTACGTTTCGTCGGTGGAGGAAAAATTGAACGTTTTCATTTACAAAAATGTCAATAATTAATAAACGGTGTAGACGGATCATTTAATTTTTGGTTGACACGATTGTCATAATGGACTGAGTCGTTTGACAGTTTTTCATAATATTCTTACCATTTTTTCACACTATTTTGTGCATAAAATTGCCGATCAGCCATGAGTGTAGGTATCTTCCTAGTTCCTATGTTAAGAAGTGTTTTTTAATGGTAAATTCGATAGAGACGGTGTCGTCGATCGATTAAAAATTTGGAGGTCGCATTCAGTATGCGGCAAAGAATCTACTTTATAAACTTGAATTCAATGGTAACTATTTCGTCACTTGTATTAACTTGGAACTTTCGATGAGTTCCACTACATCGTTTTTCAAGAACAAAAAAGATATCGAAATATATGCACTGTAGGAGATCTTCGTATGAAGAATCGTGAACTCACCATTATCCGCAAGAAACTACGTTAAATTGTCAAGATTTTACTAGTTTTTTTTTTCTCTTAAACAAAAGGTGTAGCGGAAATTACGGAAACATCGAAGTGAAACTTTCATCGGGCGTATCTACGTATGATAAAAAAAGGAAACGTTTGCCAACATTCATCGGGGAAACGCTAGAGCTTCCTCGTATGCAGGAACTAACGAATGAATTTCGAATCTCTTTCAGTCCCGTGCCCTCCTACAACTGGACGAGGAAAGGATCGTTTCTGCCTCGGGGTGCTTATCTGACGAGCTTCAATCGGGTTCTCAACATACCACGAGTGCACATCGAGGATCAGGGCGAGTACGTATGTCGCGCGCACAACAATCGTCTCTCCATCGAGAACTCGGTCTGGCTCACCATTCAGGCCGCGCCCAATTTCACCATTCCCCTCGAGGACAAGCACATGGACAATCGGGCCGATCTCACGTGGATGTGCGAGGCATTCGGCGTTCCGGACGTCACTTACAATTGGTTTCGGAACGGCAAGCTTCTCGATAACACGACGATACCGCCCGAGGATCGCGATCGTTACTTCATTCAGGACAATGTCCTGAGGATTCAACGCGTCGAGCGCGAGAGAGACGCCGGGATGTATCAATGTCGCGCGAGAAATCAACTCAAGACCACTTACTCGTCCGCCCAATTGCGAGTTTTGTGTGAGTTAACATTTGGCACTGTTCACACTGACGGGGCAGAAGGAAAAAAGATCAGTGCACGCTCTAGAATGGCGAGAAGCGTTTCGGCGAGACAAAAAATAAAAATTCGTGCAATTTAGCGGGTTTTGGGAGGAAGCAATTTTTTTTAGGGATAGACGCTTTCAATAGAGTTCATCTTCGAAGTTTTGCACCAGTTACGTGATTTAGTAGAACTGGAACGAATATTTTGAAGGTAGTTCGTCCAGGTTTCTTCTTTGTCCCCGAACATATTGATAAAATCGTCGCGTCGTTTTGCGCAGCCCTGAAGCCGTCCTTCAAAAAGCGACCGATGGAGTCCGAGACTTACGCCGCCGAGCGTGGAAACGTGACGATTGTCTGCAATCCCGAGGCTGCTCCGAGGCCCAAATTTATTTGGAAGAAAGACGAGAATGTGATCGGTTCTGGTGGTAGGCGACGAATCCTCGACAATGGGAATCTCATAATAAGCCCGGTTTCGCGCGACGACGAGGGCACGTACATCTGTTCGGCTTCGAATGAGTACGGCAAGGACGAGACTCGTGGACGACTCATCGTTATGCGTAAGTCGGGAAAATATTCTGTAGTCGATATGCACAATAAAATGAATATTTCTTTTCAAATTTTCCGGAAAGTCGGAAAAAGCACTAAAAAATCGTTTAAGACGAGAAAACATATAACGTGTCAATGTTAAGGAGTTTCGATACTAAAATCGAAACGCTTGTAGAAAATTTAAATTTATATCACCGAGAGATTAATTTAAAATGCTTTTACTGTCCAAAAATCAATAATTTTCACAACATAGCTTCGGAGATTTTTAATGTTCAAGTTGAACCTTCATCCATTTATAGTTATAGGGCTGTAGAGACAAAAGGGCTGTAGAGACAAAAATAATACCAAGATTTAGATGAAAAACTGAGCAAACCGTGATTATAGTGTTAGAAATATCGTGTTACATAATCAAGTGGTTTCTCTACTTCCTTCGTTAATAATAATCGAAAAAGATGTAAATGTTGAGTTCGAACGGTTTGTTTTCGGACATTAAGGGTATGTACAAGTTCAACATAACCTCACAAATTTTCCAACCGATTTTTCTCCTAAATTATTAAGGTCTTCATTAGGAAAAACAAAGCATCAGGCGCTGGAGAATTCCCTGACGATTTTCTTTTGTCCTAAATATAATTCATCTCTGAGAAGTCGCTGTTCAAAAACTTCAGTTATCTCTCTCGCACTTATATGTCGCGTGGCACATATTCTTCTTCACTTTAAGGCCATGTGTGCCTTGGCTGCTGCCAACTCTAACGGTTATTTTTTCTTGAATAAAATTGCAACATACTTATAATTAATTGCAAAAATGATAACTATTAATGTCATTTCTCGGCTTGGAAATATTTTTCAACAATGAGTTGGACATTGCCCAATAATAATTTATTTTTACATCAAATTTTATTCGCCAGAAGTTGGCAGCCTGCGGAAAACTGTATTTTCATCTCTAATCTTATGGACAAGGAACGCTATAGAAACTCCTTAAAGTGAATGAATAAAAATGTTTGGGTTACCAGGTGGACCCTCGTTGATCGAGACACTGCCACCGACTATTCTCACCGCGATAATGAACAACCAGACACTCCGCTGTCAGGCCGAGGTCGACCCGATGCTTGACGTGGCTTACGTCTGGACGCACAACGGTATACGCATAAGGGACAAGGATCTGAAAAACAATCCGCGCTTAAGAATCGACGACGGTGTCTTCGACATAACGAACCTAACGCTCTCGGACGCGGGTGAATACGAGTGCATAGTTGAGAGCGCGATTGGCCGAGCTATCAGTCGTACCATGATAACGGTGGAGGGTCCACCGGGGCCACCCGGAGGACTTCAGGTCACAAACGTCGTCAAAACGTCCGTCACGCTCCAGTGGACCGACGGAGCTTTCAACGGCAGACCTATCATCATGTACACGATAAGCGCGCGTTCTCGTTACGTCAATAATTGGTTCAACCTGACGGAAAGTGAGTACAACCGGTTTCGTCTTGTAAAGTATCATTGCCGTTTCAAACTTTGCTTCCCATTGGCGTAGTCCGTATTTTTTCTGAGGGGCTAAGAGGGGCTAGAAAAAAACTGGTTTTGATCACAATTTTTTTTCTTTAAATACAATTTACATAATAGTTAATAGTTACATAACACACGTGAAATATTTACCTTGCTTTAATCACACGTTCATGCTAACATTAATATCAAACTCTTGCAATACCTTAAAAAATAATCGACTGATTTTTCATGATTTTTTAATGCAGTTATCAGTCTTCAAACTGTAATTTTAGTAGGTAGGGTAAACCGACCAGTGAATGGACGAATAACGACACGATAGGATTCAAATGCACTGAAAAATGAATTACTGTAAATAAAAAATATTATAAGAACAACCTTTTTAATCGCTATAGCTAACAAAAGATGTTATTCTGATAGTAGAAAAAAATATTCGAAGTAATTGCAGCAAATAATAATGGAGAAATTGATAAATAAGTAGCCAAATTACTAAATCGCCAGTGAATGGATGAAATGATCAGTAAATGGACACTCGATCAAATGGACGACTAGTGTAGATGAACGCTGTAAAGGATAACGATTTATTATTTATTTTTATTAAAAGCTAGATTTGGAGATCACTGTGTCATACAAAAATTATAATATTCTTATACATATAAGTATTATATTTGCCATTGCGATTCCATAGGAAAAACACGCAACTTCCTTTCATCCTAACGCGACATTCTCAAAAAACTTGTGTAAATTTGTCAAAATTAAAAAAGAAGGAGTAAAATGATTTTATGACAACATTTGATGAAATGTACATTGTCAATTCTTAACAGTAATCGATTTTGTAATTTTTAGCAGATGAGCTACACTTCTCACTCTGCTCCGACTGTCATTAGAATACAGCTTATATGTCCATTCACTGGAAAGAGGTTAGAATACAGCACCAGTGAAAAAACATGTCTAATGCTGACCTGTTATTACGAATCTATTTAAAATGTTTGCAAAAAGTAATAGATTTATTCTATTTAAAATACCAAAAGTAATACCTACCATCAAAACTCGTGAAAACGTTTGTTCCTGCCTCTAGAACATCTACTGTGCACAACCGTATCGTAACGTTAAAACTAAGAAATTGGTTTTAACGATACCGGTGATTTGTTTGCCAAGTCATAGTGATTCGAGTTTTTATCGACAATTCATATTCTTTACTTATTTTAAATATAAATCAACTTTCGTCCATTCGCTGGTCCTCGAAAGAAATAGTCCAAGTTGTATTAATTTTTTTCTTTATGCTTGCTTTGGTGAAGCTTAAATAAAATTAATCGATTCATTGACTTTAAGTATTTTGGATCAATTTGTTTCTGAGGAGAACACCAGGCTTTCGCGGAAGGAGGGCAAGCTCACGCCAGCCCCTTCCCCATCCTCCTGGCTACGCCAATGCCGATAATTGTATATCCGTAGTAGCGATAACTAGCTTGAGGGATTTGCTAGAATGCCTAAAAGAAACTTTGCCAAAAAGCAACGAAAAAACCCCGCTCTCTCTCTCTCTTCTCTTTTCAGACATAACGGCGATCGAGATCGACAGATACACGGGTCGCAAAGAGGTCTACCTCGAGAAAATTTTGAATCCCTACACGACATACGAGTTTCGCGTTTACGCGGCGAACGAATTAGGCTACGGTCCTCCATCTTTGCCATCACCGAAGTACAGTACACCGCCCGACAGACCGAGCAAAGCGCCCTCGAACGTTGGCGGTGGTGGTGGAAAGTTGGCGGATTTGACAATAACGTGGGATCCATTGAGGCCCGAGGATCAAAACGGTCGTGGCATATATTACAAGATCTTTTGGCGTCGTCGTGGTGCCGATACAGAGTTTCAATCTCTCTCGCTCCAACAATACGGCAACATCGGCTCTTACGTGGTGCAAATCCAGAAGGAGTACTATTACACCCAGTACGACGTTAAAGTTCAAGCGATAAACGAAGTCGGGCCGGGTCCGGTGTCGGATATCGCGATTGTTTACAGCGCCGAGGATATGCCGAGAACAGCACCTCAAAAGATCGTCGCGATGAGCTACAACAGCACGAGTCTCAACGTTACTTGGGAACCGCTTGAAGGTTCGCGAGAAAACGTGCACGGCAAATTGATCGGATATCGCGTCAAGTATTGGCCCGATCAGGCCAAAGAGGAAGACGCGATTTATTATTTATCGCGCACGACGAGACCATGGACACTGATCGTCGGTCTTCAACCCGATCGTTTTTACCGTGTCAAAGTAATGGCGTACAATTCAGCGGGCGCTGGCCCCGAGAGCGAACGTTTCATCGAGAGAACTTATCGCAAAGCCCCACAAATGCCACCAAGCTCCGTTGAACTCTACGAGGTTAATCCTTCCACGGTTTATCTCAAATGGCGTTACGTTCAACCGAGCCTCGATGAGGAACCTCTCGACGGCTTCAAAGTTCGCGTATGGGAACTCGATCAGGACATGAGTACCGCCAACGACACCATCGTACCTGGCGGTTCGAAACTCGAGGCTTACATTTACAATCTAACACCCGGCAAATCTTACAATCTACGTGTTCTAGCGTTCAGCCGTGGCGGCGACGGACGCATGTCCAGTCCCATCACGCAATTTCAAATGGGCGATCCACGCGAATTTCGTAACTCGGCCAATCCGAAAATTCTCAACGCCGGCGTCGGTGTGTCCATTATCATTGCGCTCTGGCTACAGGGCTTCCTGTAGACACGACAAGACTTACGTCCGAGAAACGTACAATTTTCAGCATCGGAGTCTAGCCCCTGTCTTAAGGGGGTTGAACCTTTCAACGATGAATGTTTAGGGATGGGGATTTGTTTTTTTTTAACGCAGATACGTCCAGTAAAAGTTCAATATCGAAGATTACGTAACTTCCGCTATAACGTTAAAAAAAAAGGTAATGAGGGCAGTTAATATTCTGGCGAGAAATATCAACTGCGGTTATATTAAGAACTGTCTAAAGGAACTATTTCGAACTAGCTTTTGCCTGTGTCTTCGTCCTCGTGGACTTTAGGATTGGATGCAGAGAGGAGATAAACAAAGAGAGAAAAAAGTAGGAAACGAAGAAAAGAAGGTTAAAAAACAAGTAGAAATAAAGAAAAGAAGAGTGTCATATTTCTCAGGCACGGTGGTAGAATGACTGACTGAGGTAAGGGTTGGTAATTAATCAAATAGTAGCATAAAAGTACCAACCTTCAACTCTAGTATTATACAATGTCATTGTTGTCTACAGAACTATATGGCTTTGCAATATAGTTATGTAGACAACATTGTATGATTTATGGTCTTCGGCAAACACATTCAAGTTTTGGACACTCGATATTCTTGAACAGCACACATATAGTTGACCATGGGATAAGCTAATCCTTTCTTAGCGCACCTCTACGCCCTTTGAGGAACATACCTTTCGAATTTCATTGAGATAAAAGCAGATAATTCGATTTTCCCATGCAAACTTCAACATCCCGTTGCACCCCTAATTAAGGGATGGTTTTAAAAATCCTAAAATATGTATGTTGCATACAAATTTTTACACCACATTTCACGGCCTTAGAAGTTAATTATCGAAAATCCTTAGTCCACCTCTACATCTTCTAAGGAACATATCTACCAAATTTCATGTTTCTATCTTCAGCGCTTAACGCTGTGAGTTGTGTGTATGTCAGTCATTCAGTCGCAGAACTGTTTAATATGTATATATTGCTTCGATTGTAATACTTTTTTTTATCGAAAATGATATAGCTGAACTTGCTGTAACTTCGAAGACGAACCTTTATCGGACGAATCCACGCCTAAAAAAACTCAGTATCCTTCAACATTATCAGCGCCACGCCCGGCATTCCTTAAGATCCGAAACATCCGGCAAGGTTTTACGCGATCGCGAACCCGTGGACGAATTCCGAAGTATGTGTACAAAAAAAAAAAGACGAAAATCAGCTCGAAAAGCTTACCAGTTTCGCTAGTACGTCGTAGCGGATGTCCGGTGGGTGTTGTGTGGTAAGAAATCGGTGAAGCCTCTCGCAAACACCGCCCAGACTCCGATGTATATTGTGGTGGTTCATTTTTTCACTTGACTATTATTCAAAGCCTATCTGTACAGACACAGGGGAAAAAACAACATTTCACGAATGACAATAATTCAACCCTCTTCTCATTTCGCGTGTCTACGCAAAGTAAAACTTTTCTTCATTGTGTACAAACGTAGCTTGCCGAGGTGCATAGAACTTTTATTATCAATTTTACATTGTATATCATTTTTGAGAATATTTCGAAAAGTCTACAAATGAACCACCTCAACATATGTATATATACGGGGTGTCCCATTGAAGTCGAGTCTCCCGAATATCTTCGAAACTATTGATCGTACTAAAATATGTTTCACGAGAAAGTTGAACCGTTTCAAGGGGCACATTATACGTACGTGTTTTCTACCTGCACACGTAAAAAACATGGCCATCAATATTGTTTTGTTTTAATGGAATTATATATTTTCTAATCCATCAATCGATGCAGCTCCTCGAACCCGATTTGGTGCATTAAAAATTAATTATTCCTTTAAAAAGAAGAAAAAAAAAACGAATTTGTGCGTCGTATGTTCTCTAGATTCAAAGATATTCGAGGGAGTCGATATCTATAAGACAGCCGGTGTGTGTATAAATATATACATATAGATATATCCCTTTTCTAAAATACTTTTTCCTGAATATTTTTGCACCTACAGTACGAAGAAAAAAGTAAAGAATCTCTCCTGGTGTTGCAAAAAAAAGAATAAGAAAAAGACTGCATCGTAACAATTCCATACGATGTGCAACACGCATTTCCGTCCATACAAGCCCAACTAACAAAAATGAGTGTCGGCATTTTTTTTATAGACATATATTTATAGATTTATATATATAAATATATTGTATATTTAGGTTAAACCTGTTGTATATTCCGCTCGATGCGGGGTGGGCTAGTTTTTTTTCTTTTTCTTTATTCTCCGCCCACGAGAAATTATCTCGTGGCCAATTCGTCGCAGGAGTTACCGTCCCTATTTTCCGCGATGCTCATCGAGACGCGCATCAATCGCAGACACCTCGATTAGCAATACTTAGATTAATGTTGGTTTTTTTTTGTCTTCTACTCCTCAGGAGAGAACAAACCATTTGTTTTCTTTTTTATTTTGCTACTACATTTGTACCGCTCGAACGAGAATAAATGGAGAAATACATTTTTTTACATCACCTACCAAGCGACCGTTTGCTCGTAAATTCCTTCCTAATTTTCGAACGTGGCATGTATCATTTTATTATTTCATGAGTTTTCCGCGTGAAGAATTATTTTCAAGAGGGAAATTTGTTAAAATTAAGGCATTACATTTAGTTGCAATTTTTGAAAGTTTCAATTCTTTATTTTCGCCGGATTCACAAAATAATATTTTTTTAAAAATATTCACAAAAATTTTAAGTCGTCCGCGAACCGGCGAACCGCGAAGTGGTGAACTTTTAACGCGTTTTTCTCTAAATAACTTTTTCAAAATCACTGATCACGATGTCTAAGAAATCACTGCATCGATCAAATTTAAATTTGACAAGCTTCTACATATCCAAAAGCAGTGCTTGAACGAAGGAATTTTTTTTTTCTCCAGAAAAAAAAGATTTTATTTTTTCACGGAAAATCGATACTTTCACTTTGGACAGCGACCATTTATTCAAAAATCAATATTTTGTTAAACCCTTCATCCAAGCACTAGATTTCATGCGAAAAGTAGTTGCATTTGATTTTTTTTTGTTGAGATTTTCAAAAATCGGTCTGCACAAACCATTGTACCTACCACATTTATAAATATGTTTTAATACAAAAATTGTAAAAGATGCTTAAAAACATACTCTTCAATGAAACATTTTTTTTTCAATTGCACACTTTTCTCAGAAAAAAATTACGAGATTCCCCTTTTTTTTCGTCGACGAGCTGAGTGTAACCCCCTTAAAACAAACTTACAATAAAATGGAGCGACAAGAAATCATTTTTTTTTTCAACCCTCGATGAAGTTTCGTCTCCCGAATAGGCTACGAGAAAAAATGCCGGAAAAATAGAACGAAGGAAAATTAGAGACAAAATCCTCGATCTCGAATAATTATAATGTTTATTCAAACCATTCGATATACAGAAGAATGCGTAGTCCCGGCTATACTATAACGATATTACAACTGCGGTTATACACAGAAATTTATATAAAATGGAAAAAAAAAGTCAAATGCACGAAACATGAATAACGGGAAGGAGAGACGAGGAATTCATTAATGCAAGAGGCAGAGGACTGCGAATGTTATCGACTCCGTGTAACGCGAGATTCAAGTAATATACATATTTATATTTGTAAGGGTTGGGAAGAGGGAGATATGTGCAATTGCGTGACAAAAACCATTGACAATACTTTTTTTTTGTTACGTCTAATTGACCAAACGTACGGTCAATTTTTGAACACCTTCAGAATATATATATATATAACACATATACTAGTCTTCTAGGGCTAGTAAGTATTCGCTTCGAGCCCGAAGTTTCTCTCTCTCGCTCTTGCTCTCTTTGCACAAGAGCCAGTTCTTATTTTTCCTTTACTCCGAAAACACCGAGTTTTTTTCTTCATTTCTTTCAAAAAACGCGTGTCGAATATTTTCGAACGACGTGAAAGAAGAGTCGAGGAACGTACTCTGTGGAATCGAGATGGCGAAACTTCTAGCGTTCTTTTCATTGGTATCCTTTTATTTTGTCTTTTCTTCTTGTTTTTTTTTGTTCAGCGGCGAACCATCCTCGTGGTACTTAAACTGTATTAATTTTTCGTCTAGAGAGGCGAAAGCTCGACTGCTGGTAGACCCATTTTTGCTCGCAAACTCGTTACGTCATCGTCTATTCTTACGAGAAGCTTGAATTTCTGAAAAAAAAAATTACCGGTAATAACGAATTGATGACAGTAATTGTTATAATGATAACGATATTATTGTCGTACAACTTATTGAAATTTGTTCATCTTAAGACTCAGGAATGACAATGATTTAATAACAATAAATTCCGTAATAATAACAATGATAATGATAATAAGAATAATAATATTGACAATGGACAATAATAATAGTGACAAATTTATAATAATATTTATAATAATTAAAAGTAATCGGCTAGGAGCTGAAACTTTGTATAAAATAATAATTGCAATTTAGGTAATTGAAAAAAGATTTTACTTAAAACTTAACAATGATGATTATAATAATTATAATTAGTTCTATAGAAACTTAAATTATTAATTAATTAATTGTTAAAATGATTCATTTCTAAGAACTTATATTTACTTTATAAGAAAATAATGAGAAGAAAATATACGGAGTATTTACAACAGAAATGTTTATGCAAATACATAATTTTTACATGCTTAGAGCAGTTCATATCACCCATTTAGGGTTATTTTGTATATAAATTATCAGACAGAAATGTGGCCAGCTTGTCATCTCCGTAAAGTGCTGCATAAATTAAACAATTTTTAAAGTCGTAATTTTTTGTTTATAGTTCGGTAACTTGGCATGAAATTTTACCAGCACACTGGGATGTGTTTTTACTTAATTGTCGACGAAAATCAGTTATTTATTAAATATTCGGGTTCGTGAAAGGAATACCTTAAAAGCTCCCTCAACTTAAGTTGTAAATAAGTACAGATAAGATATTACCGTTATCGTATCACCGGGTGTCGTCATCCAGATGTAAATCATGTATCCGGGTATGCAAAGCATCGACGAGAGAGCCGTGAACCAGCCGAAGACATGCGACCACCATGGATACTCGTACTCCAAGTACTTGACAGGTGCCCATTGCACCAGATTGAAGAAGAACACACCCTGAAATTTTTTTCTCCATTAGTCTTTGATCAGCATTATTCTGTTATTTTTTTTCGTTGATAATAGCCAAAGGTTTTTCATATTTTGCAGAGGTATACTAACGATGCATATCATAGGGGTTGTAAAGGTCCAACAGATTTTCCACCACATGAACGGATAATAGCCGATCATGTCGCGAATGCCATCGTAAAATCTATTAACGCCGAACGCCCAGCTTATCGAGATGCACTCGAAGAATATGAGGAAGAGCAGACAGAAACCAGATACCGCGTAGGAATCGAGAATTTGGAAGACGTACATTCCACCCTCGGAAACGCACGACAAACCGACCAGGTATGATAACACGCAGACAATGGCTATGAAAATTTCCTTGCGTCGTCGTAAGAGATGGGGCCATTCGTCGACCTGTTGAAAAAAAAAAAAAAACGATGTATCGAGGATTGTCCATCTTATTCACGATAATCTCGGAAATTCCAGTTTTTACGATTGTATGAAGAAAACGAAAAATAATTTACATCCCTATTTTCATTGTTTGCGCGAAGGAACAATGTTCAATTAAATTTAGTCAAAATGGTAATCACTTATTGTGATTTTATTTTTAACATTTTTTGGAAATTTGATTGGTGCGAAAACAAAAAATTTAGATGGACAAGAACCTTATAAATGTTTATAACAATTTTGTAAAAACACATCTTGTAAAAAATCTTGTAAAAAGACATCCTGTAAAAAAATAAAGATATATTATTTTGCATTCAATATTATTACTGTCATTATTTCAAAAGGAAAAATAAAAAATTAATGAGAATCTTGTACATCTTATAAACAAATAAATAAGAAATTTTATTTCGGATTTAATATTATTGTAGATATTATTTTAATAAGAAAATAAAAGAATAATAGTACCTTGTACATTTTGTAAAAAAAAAAGAAATAAAAAATCTTATTTCGTATTTAATATTATTTTAGACATTATTTTAATAAGAACCATTTTAAAAATTACGAGAATGTTGTACATTTTGTAAAACAAAGAAATAAGAAACCTTATTTCGTATTTAATATTATTACAGTTCTTTTTTTAGTAGTTTTGGGGTCAACAAATAAAAACTAGAATGTTCCATTATCTCTAGGACCGCGACGAAAAAAATTTAATAATATGTTCGAATGTGGAGAAAAGTGAAGAAAGTGCGTGTAAAGACGAATGAAAATAAATAAGTACTTCTTATTTATTTATAATTAAAAATAATTGAAGAATAATTAATAAATATGTTCAATGAAATTATGAAAAAAGGCTCACCATTGCTGTAATGAAACCCTCCATCGTGCAAAACTGGGAGTCCAGACCGATAAGCAGCAGCATGAAAAAGAAAAGACAGGACCATACTGGGGCACCGGGAAGTTGGAGAACCGCCGATGGATACGCGAGAAAAGCAAGGCCGGGACCGGAAGCCGCTACCTCGGCTACCGGTTTCTGTTGCTCGTGCGCCATGAAACCAACCACCGAGAATATAACGAAACCGGCGAACATACTGGTCGAGGAATTGACCGAGCAAACGATCAAGGCGTCCTTGTACACGTTGTTGCTGAATTTGTTGTAACTTCCGAGTGCGACGAGGGTGCCGAGACCGAGGCCGTAAGAGAAGAATATTTGGGTGACCGCGTCAATCCAGACCTGTCGCAAAATAACAAGAAATCAATATTCGATAAATAATTATTTGTTTCTCGACGAATGTCGTCAACAATTGAACGCGGAGGGTCGCATTTTTGACCGATTAATGTTCAAGGAATTTTTTTCAATCTTGGCGTCAACGAAAAAAATTGAAAATTCCACTATCTCTATGATCGTGACGAAATAAATGCAATCGTATGTTAGAATGTAAGGAAAAATTAAGAAAGTGCAATAAGGTGTAATGACGGACGAAAATAAATTCGGAATCTTATTTCTTATTTATGTATAATTAAAAAATAATTTAAGAATCATTTAAGAATATGTTTAGTCAAATAATGAAGAATAATTCTTTTTATGTATCAAATTACTATATTTATAAACTTTATAGGAACAGTTTTTTATATGTAAAAAAATGTTTCTATTTATAGAAACTATTTTTTATATGTAAAAATTGTTCCTATTTGAAGGAACTATTTTATATACTTTTAAAAAATTCCCATAAATTCAGACGTAGATACATCCGATAAAATTTCGCAATTTAAACCGCACGTTACAATATATTTTGTTTCGAACTCTTAATATTTCAAATTCAAGATACACACTACGGGCGAAAAGTTTCCGGAGAAAAAATCAAAAAAGTTCCGGAACAATTTTTTATGCCATTTCGCCGCTAGTTGACATAAATGAATTTAATAAACGGCATTTTGAAGGAGAGGAATTCGCCTTCATTCCGTTCTTTTTTTATTTTTTTACTCTTTTTTTTACGACTAGTACCCTTTTTCGAAAACGACTATTTTTCGCCTTTTTTTTGTTCCTTTTCTGGTGGACCTCGGTTACAGACAAAAAATTTTTATGCATTTCTTTGACCGGAATCGTAAAGGGAGAAGCTTCAATTTTGTTTTTTTTTTAAAGCTTCGTACGATTTTTTTTTCTAAAGATATTTTGATTAAAAAAAAAGAGACAATTTGAAAAATAACGTGTAACGCGAAAACGACAAGGATTCAAGGAAAACCTCAAGATAGTAAAAAGTTGAATCGGTTTTCTCTGAGTTCGCGAAAATTTTTTCAGATTTTTTTTCGAAAAATTTTTTTTCACCTATTTTCGGTAGAAAATCAAATGATTTAATTACCGTAACTCGAGAATAAAATGTTGAAAAAAATCTGTAATAATTCAATTGCGTTGAACATAGAAAAATCGAATTTTTCCTCTCTTGAAATTTTACCACAAAACCCTTAGTTCTCGAGTTACGGTAAATAAGTCATCTGATTTTTTGCCAAAAACAGGTGAAAAAAAATGTCGAAAAACATCTCAAAAAATTCTCGCTAACTCAACGAAAACCAATTCAACTTTTTACTATCTTAAGGTTTTCTTTGAATCCTTATTGTTTTCGCGTTACACGTTATTTTTCAAATTGTCTCTTTTTTCAAAAAATCAAAATATCTTTAGAAGAAAAAATCGTACGGAGCTTAAAAGAAAAACAAAATTGAAGTTTGAGCTTCCGCCTTTATAATACGGTCAAAGAAATGCGTAAAAAAAATTTGTCTGTCGGGGTCCACCAGAAAAGGAACAAAAAAAGGTTAAAAATTGTCGTTTTCGAAAAAGGGTACTTTACATAAAAATGAAGGTATATTCCTCCCCTTCAAAATGCTGTTTATTAAATTCTTTTATGTCAACTATCGGCGAAACAGCATAAAAAATCGTTCCGGAACTTTTTTGAATTTTTGTCCGGAAGCTTTTCGCCGGTGGTGTATTTGAAATCCTTCGTGTTAAAAATTCGCAATGTTTTAAAAATGCTCAACGCTTAAAATTCGTGATTTTTTTTTCAAGATACATTTTTCCTCCCAAAAAAATGTACATTGGAAGTGCCGTGTTCGCGTGAATCATTTTCGAGAAAAAAAAAATACCAATTTCGAAATAAATTAACAATTTGCATATTGAGAATTTAAAAAAAATTTTAAAGATTAAAATTTACGTGAAAATTACATCTTTGATGTTTTTATAGAAGTATCAAAGTGCTTCATGTCCGATTGACTTTATTCTCATGGAAACTTCAAATCGCAACGAATATGATTCCGTTTAAAAAATAAAAATCGATAACTTCAAGATCAATCGGGGTTTCACATTGAAACTTCAACTTCGAAAGACGTAAAAATTGCTTGTCTCATTTCTTCTTTCTCTTCCTCGTTCAACCCCTCGATACATTTGTACTGGCCCAAAAAAAAAGAACAAAGAAACGAATAACAGTCACCTGGGATTCCCTGAGCTTCGAAAGATTCGGACTGATGTAAAATCGTATGCCTTCCATCGCGCCTGGCAACGTTATGCCGCGAATAAGAAGAATGGTCAGTAGGACGTAAGGAAACAAGGACGTGAAGTATACGACTTTGCCGGTCCATTTGACACCCTTCCAGATGCAGAAGTAGCACATTATCCATACGAGGAGCAAAGTGCCAGCGAGCTCCCAACGTACAGTACCCACGTTCTCGATACCGTCGCTTATCTGAAGAGCTCGTCGTCTTGGTAAAAGAATAAAAAAAACAAAACAATTGATGAACAAAATAGTAATCGAGGGGTCCTATGTGACCGCGAGTAATCGCGGCGTGTGCTTACTCCCAAAATTCCTTCACAGGATCCGTGAGATCCGAGGCCGATACGTTCAATTGATTGAGCGAGCACATCTTGACGAGATTGTCATTGTACCAACAATGGAGGGAACTCCTGTCGTAGGGGTTGACGCAGGTCTTCGTGTTCCAGGGATTGTTGCAGCTACCCCATGGCAAAACTGTCGAGGTATTTTGTTTTTCCTCATTACACATCGAATTGAAAGAAAAGCTCGAGAGGTCTCTAGCTCATTACGTATGCACGTGTATTGAGTAACGTTTAATCGAGACTCAATTACTATGAACAAACTTGCGAATTTCGTAAGCACCAATTGGTGTCAATAATTGACGTGTAACAATTTACTAATGGTATAAAAAAAATGTATTTTTAGTTTTTGTTTTTATTTTCGTTGTTTTTTTTTATTTATTAATTTTTTTTTTTTTTTATGGTTTTGTTTTCTTCTACACTAGTGTAATTGATTCTCGACACTCTGAATTTGTTTAAAATTGCTACTCCGTAATTTTTTGTTAAAGAAATAAAAACATTCACAAAACTAATCATGCGCAAATATTAAATTTCTATTTAATATTTGCTTTCTATTTCTATTTAATATATATTAAATTTCTATTTAATATTTGCACAAAATGTGTATTCTGCTACGCTGAAATGATACGGCAATGTTTTTATTTCAACATTTAATGTTTCTACATTAAAGATTGAAATAAAAACATTATAGTATCATTTCAGAGTAGCAGAATCCACATTTTGTGCAAATATTAAATAGAAATTTAATATTTGCATAATTTAATAAATATAAATTTAATATATTGCTACGCCGAAATGACACTGTAATGTTTTTAAATATAAACAAAAGCTAATTTCTTTCGAAAAAGTCCAGAATTGATTCCACTATAGTGTATGTTTTTTTAAATTTCCTTTCAATGTGTTCTCTTAATTTTATTTACGAAATTAATCGTTCGGCGATAACCGCAATATTTTTTCTCGATCATATTCGGTTCATTCTATTCTCATGAATTATTTCCTTCCTACGAAACAATTATAATGAATAAAATATAATTATAAAAAATAAATGATAAAAGAGATAGAATGCTAATTACTAAAAAGGTGCCAAGATGAAAGACCGGGAACGAGGCCTCGAAATTACACGTATCGTTTCACGGGTGCGATTTTAACAAAATTAAAGGAAAGAATAACTTAAAATACAAACGAACAGTTCACTCACCGCTCCGCATCGAGATGAAGAAGTAAAAGATGGCCCAAGCGAGAATAACGATGTAGTAAACGTTCATCCAGCACGACATTACCGCAGCCGCGTAACCGATACCTTTGAAAAGCGGTGCTATTTTGAAGACCCCGAGACCGCCGATCGTGAGCATTTGTCCGAGTGCGAGTTCCATGAAGAACATCGGTATACCGGCGAGAATGAGAGCGAGGAAGTAAGGAATGAGAAACGCACCGCCTCCATTCTTGTAGCACAGATAGGGGAATCTCCAGACATTGCCGAGACCTATGGCCAAGCCGACCTGACGAAAAAAAAAAGTAAATTCGCAGCTGTGGGCAACACTTTGGCGAGTCTCTGAGGCGCTGACAACAGTGACTCCGCTCAATCGATGAAAGCTTTGAAATATTGCGAAATATCCTTATAATGTAGATTGCACATCTTATAGGGATGTAAAAACTTGTAAAGTAACGATGAAAACGCCTAATATAATGTTTAGCGGCCCAAAAGTAACAACGTTCCCTCCATCATCTAACCCTCACTTTTGTATCAGACTATCCATTTCGGCTACTAATACGTAGATGGTCTGTGTATACGGATCAGCACACACTACTGTAGTCTAGCGAGCGCTGAGATCGTGGCAACGTCGCAAGTCCAGCGAATTTTTGTCGTGATATTTGGCGCTACCCTCGCTAGACATTGCTTAATTTAAGGGGTTCACCACCCTGAATTTATAAAAAAATCGATTTTTTATTTTTTTTTGCATAGTTTGAACCTTAAAGAAAATTTTAAGCTGAATGCGCAGCCTGTACCTACAATACTAACAAAGATATTCATTTTTTTCTACCGCACTGTGCAGCGCTCCCTTAGATAGATTCACTTAGAAGAAGTTACAAGGGAGATACGCGAAGATGACAATGGAAGTTGAGGAAGGAAGGATCCTGAACCTTATAAAAGAGGGTGGAATTTGAAAGGAAATCGGAGAAATTTTGAAGGAAGGAGTGGAGAAGAAAAAGGATCAAGACACTCAAAAAGTTCGTGAAGACGTAGGCAGGCCCAGTTTTCATAAATGCTGCAAATAGATCAAAGAGAACACCGGAAGGGAAAAATATTGGGAGAAGGAGGGGATTGCAGGAGCGATCAAGGATAAATGGGCAAGACTGAGGTGCGGTAATATTACAAAAGCGGGAAAAAGGGAACGAGAAATGGATGTGTGGAGTATGTGGAAAGGAAGAGGAGCTGGAACACATTTGGAAATGCGAAAAAAATGAGTGGAGAAGGGTATGAGAAGGAGATAGTCTAAGAAATTGATGGATTGAAACCACTAAAAGGAGGGATAGTCAAGGATATATGAAAGGAAACTTGTATCAACTTAAAACTTGGTATAAATGCTCTTTAAAACAAATAATAAAATGCATATTTTAGGTTTTTTAAACAACCCCTAATTAGGGGTGCAACGGGATGTTGAAGTTTGTATGGGAAAATCGAATTTCCTGCTTTTATCAAAATAAAATTCTGAAGATATGTTCCTTAACGAGCGTAGAGGTGCACTGAGAACGAAGGTTTCGTAAATCAACCCCTAAATGGATGAAAAGGGATGAAATGGGGAAAAGTTTGTATGGAAGATTGTATTCCTTGCGTGTATCAACGTATTTCAACGTATCGAAAAATACTTCAAAAAGTATTTTTTGAATTCCTAATAGCTCGAAGCCAAATTTCACGCGGGCCAAAGCTATTCAAATAATAATCAAAGAATTCATGATTTACCAATTAGGTACCGATGACAATTCTGCCAATTTAATTCAGCGGTCTAATTATTTTGCAAAAATCTGTAATCGGTGATAATGATAGAATGAAAATGCACTTACGACACTGAGAATAAAGTCCAACTTTGTGCTCCAAGATCCTCTCTCGGGTAGTTCCTTTTGTTTGGGTGTCGGAGAGGCGCACATTAGATTCAAAGCAGCCCTGACCTCCTCGATATTCTCAGCCTCGGCGAGCTCCGGATCCCTCGTCGTTTCCGTCATTTCTTATTCTGCCGTTTTCCAAATTGTTTTATATATATGTGTGTATATATATATATATATATATATATATATATATATATATATATTTACGTATATACATACATATATATACGCCGAGGATGCTTTTTCACAGGACGCGATAATCGTCCACTCGTTCGACAGATCTCAATTGTTTTCGCGCGCCTTTATTTGCTCGAGATCAACGCAGCAGGAACGACAAAGAGCCTCGAAGGCATGACACCCGCCACCTGGCGGACTAGTACGGTCGCCGGTCCCGTCCTAAATTCAACCCCGTTGATGAAAGATGGAAAAAAAAACATAACCTCACGTGTAAGTCTCCGATGATGAGTTTTTTTGTTCAGGTTTACTTTCTCCGGAAAATAACGTAAATATTCGGAATATTGAGAAGGAGGGAGGAGAGACCTGATTTGTTGCGAGGAGCCTGTAGGAGCGCGAGCAGGTCTCCGATAATTTGTACGTTTCTCGTTTCAAAAGCCATTTCGACGCCTTTTTGGCCTAGTTTTCGCACGACTCTCCCTTTTCACCCCTTTTCGCTCTTTTCACCCTTTCTATTTTTCTACGTCTGTCTTTATTTCGAGTAAAGAGAATAGCAGGGGAAAAAAGACAAGGCAGCGGATGTGCCTCGAGCAATCAGGGCCTAGTTTTTCGGGTGAAAATCTCCGGAAAGCTATCATCCTTTGGCTGAATCCGGGGTGTCGCGTTACAATGGGGATTTCGCCTCAGTGCGGAAGAATAAAGGGGACAAAAAATGAACTTTTTTCATAATTCACCTGCATACGTATATACATATATCTATATAGCTGCAACGGTGCAAAGCAACATTGCCTTAAGGGCGACACATCAATTGTGCGACACGTATGGGACGTTTTGAGCCAAAAAGACTTCTTTATCTTTTTGTCAATAACTTTTTTTGTACTATATACATGTATTTATAGTAAAGTACTACGTATATAGTATTTTACTCTAAATATACATCTTTGATTTTCATTCTATTAATTTTTTATATTTTAATTATATTCAATTTACTATAAATTTACTATATTCATATATATATATACACATATATTGTTTGTGTGTTTCTTAAGTGTTTCAGGTCCTTTTTTCCTGTATGTATCCATCTCTAATTCCATTTTAAACCTCTCTAGTAAAATATTTATACATATATCACATATGATAAATTTTCGAGTACAATACAACACTGGACAAAATAACATACGCAGCTCACCGTCTACTTTGTATTGTCATGTGCATACTTTATTTTGTTCAGTGCTATGTGTCTAATATGAATATAGTAAAACCGAAAAGAAAACAAAAATACTTTTACCATTGAATTATTCGAAAAATTACAATTTTTTCCGAAAGCTCACCTATACTAAATAATTCGCAAGAATGATAGAACTTTATGGTTGCTTTGTTCGAGTTGAAAAGACGCATATCAGACGTTGTCTCTGCCACTAAAGCTCTCGACCCATTGTTCGTCTTCGAGTCACCCGTATGCTCGTGCATGCGGACTAGCCGAACATCTACATTGAATAATTAGGCCGCCTCAACCATTTCCGAACGATTAAGATATTCCGAGAGTGAATCCCCACGGACTACTTCGAACAGAGATTCGTTCCTATCCTTTTTATTTCTCCGCCATCGTTTCCGGCTTTCCTCGATATAGCGCAATAATTATTTCGCCCCATTATCTTCGACGACTTCCTCGTGAACGAACCGACGAGAATATGGTTTTTTTTTTCTTAAACTTTAAAATCGAAGCCAATTAATCGCGATAATTGAGAATGATCATTAGGCTCGAGAGTTCAGTCCTTTCGAGCGTAATTAATATTGCAAGAAAGTGGAAAATGTTTTCGGAATCTCTCAAAGAGGTCTCAAGACACGTTTGAATCCATTGGAGGATCTCGCGGGGGTCCAGGATATATGAGGGGAAAAGAAAATATCGGAACTCGGAACTATATGAATGAGCCGGGCGAAATGATTTGCGGGTGCCTCGTCATAATTCCAGGGTGAAGAGAGAGAGAGAGAGAGAGAGAGAGAGAGAGAGAGAGAGAGGCAGAAGGATAGAAGAAATGAGGCAACACCAGGAGCGTTAAATACATATGTCCGGCGGGGCTATCTCTCTCTCTCTCTCTCTCTCTCTCTCTCTCTCTCTCGCTCTCTCTCTCCCTCTTCTCTCTTCGACTCTCCTCTTTCTCCCTCTATGTAATAAATATTACGATCGTATATTCAGCTAGATCTACCCACCTATACACGTCACTCAAACTCTATACACATGTCAAATCCCCCTCCCCCCGCTGCGCCCTCACTCTCTCTCTCTCTCTCCCGAATCGTCCGACAACCCATCCGCTAGCTTGTACGATCCCTCTTCCTCTTCCACGCTCATAAAAAACAGCTATATTCTAATTAACGACCGAGGAAGTGATGTCTCAAGCCCGGGCGGTCATCGGTATCATCGATGTGCCGCCATCTTTCGCGCATGCGCGCCCACGGGGGCGCTCTCGTACGCGATCTATCGCACATGCGCCCAGACTCGCGCGCGCATCGACGATCGCGATCGGCGATAGTCGGATCATCGGAACAACGCAATATAGGTGTGTTTGTACTCAAACTTTTCGCTTTTTCAAAACGAATTTTTACGTACGATCGTAAGTGCGATAATATTGGTATCGCCGTCAAGGAAAAGCGCGCTTTTCTGAATATCATGTATATTAATGATGCTCGCGTATATACGTTTTCGTCACAGAGCGAGAAAGAGATACAGAGAGGGAGAGAGATAGAGAGAGAGTGAGAAAGAGAAATGTGATTCGTTCACCTGTTGAGCGCGTCTCCTTAGGCACCAGGCGGGATCTTCTTTCGAACAATCACTTTGTGCACTATTTAGACGCCGAAAAGAAAATCGTGCGAATTCGTCGCGGGTTTTTGTTTTTTTTCAATTTCACGCACTCCGCTTATAAGGTACACCAGAAATCTTGCCAAGGGGGTAGTTCGGTTTCTTTCCAAATTTATCGCAAAGTTCAAATCCAAGACTTTACTGTACGAGTATATCGGGATAACGTGTTTCCATTGGCTTATCCTTTTCTCGCGATATTGCGCACCGATCGCATAGATGAAGTATGGGAAGAGATGACGCGCGTGTGCGAGCGATGGTCCAGCTCGCGAAGAACTGATCCGAGAGTACTTAACGATACGGTGTGTACCCCCGACCGTACATCTGGGAGAGGGATATATTCGTGAAGATGAGACGAAAAAAAAAGATGGGGGATCGCCCCCTTTTTTCCACTATCGCCCTTCCTTGGCTTTGCCGCGGGGCGAGAGAGAGAGGGAGAGAGAGGGAGAGAGAGAGAGAGAGAGAGAGAGAGAGGCTGACAGAGATAGCGAAAGAACCTCTCGCTCCTCGTGCATCAACGGATTATTGTAGATCGGTGCGTATCCCTTTTGTTTTCCGAAATAAAGTCAAAGCTCGAAGAGAAAAATCGTTGCCTCATTCTAGAATCAACATCGTTTTACGACTCGATAGATCGCGATGCCAATGCGCTTCTAGTGCGGACTGTTTTGGAGATTTCTCATCTGGCACATCTGAATACTCCAAATCTAAATACAAAATAAACATTTCATAAAATGCTTCACGCGGAAAGCTTGAATTTTTTATTACGAATTACGGACGAGGAGTCCCTCGAGAAATTTATCAAGGGGAAAAGTTGCCTGCGGTGAGTGCATCCGTCCTTGCGATCAGACATTAAATTCGCCTTCTGTACGCAAACTTATCCACGTATCATCATCTGCACCGATTCGCGTTGTCACACTTGTATTACGTTCGATGGCTCTATCCATGCTATATAGAACATCCTTAGACATATATTTATATATATATTTATATATATATATGTATGTGTGTGTGTGTATACATGGGGTATTCCAGTTGTATTCCTCCATTTATTTCCCTCCCCATCGTTAACTATAGATTTCCATAGTGGAAAACCTCACTCCTGGTATAAAAAAAACTTTTTGTCCAATTTTTCTCCACCACCCCTGGCCCTCCTGCGACTGCAATAAATCAAAAAGTTTACTGGGGCGGTTTTTTTTAATTCTGTAAAAATGTACATACGTTTTAGACCTGTTTTTTTTCACTTTTCACCAAAGCTCAATTTGCTTCCGATATTTTTTATTGATTTTTTAAATAAAATTTCGATTTTTCGGATGACTATTCGACTGTTCGGTAGTCAGAAGAGTACTTTTCCATCTATATATACATCGGACCCTAATTAAATTTTATCTGAAACCATATTTCTAAAGTTTTTTTTTAATTGCAAAACCAGAAAAGTACTCTTCTGACTTCGAAGCTGTGGAATAATCATTGCCAAAACTGAGATTTCACCAAAAAATGGTAAATATCGGAAACAAAAGTTGAGCTTTGGTGCAAAAGGGAGAAAACAGGTCTAAAATGTATTTAGAATTTTTTAGAATTGAAAAAGCGCCCCGAGTGGACTTTTCTGCAGCCGCAGGAGGGCGAGAGGTGTGGGGAAAAAAATTGGAAAAATATTAGTTGTCTTTTTGACCCCAGGAGTGAGGTTTTCCACTATGGAAATCTATAATCAAGGATGGGGAGGGAAATTGTCTGAGTTTAGCTGGAATACCCCATATATATATTAGTTTGTAAGACCCCCAAGATCACAACAGTATATCATCATCAAAACTGTCAACGTTCCTGCCGTTCCATAAACTCTCTCTCTCTCTCTCTCTCTCTCTCTCTCTCTCTTGCTCTCTATATCGGTAATTATCAGCAAACTAACACACATCGACCGCAACTATTTCTCTTCCTCTCACCTTTTGCAACTATTTCCCGCACAGATATCTGGTTTCTCCGATGCCTAATACCTAAACATACATAGATATATATATATAAATCCATGGGAAACTGACATTTCGAATCCGCTACATCTATGCATTATTGGCTATCAGGAAATCTGGCTGTTTTAAGGACGAATCTCAAAATTTATTCAAACCAATCGTTGATTTATCGAGACAGGTCGGTCCCAGGTCAGTATAGAAACGATGGACAACTATGAGGATGCTCCCCGAAGTCGAATGTCTCCGAAAATCGCGTTTCCTCATATATATATATATATATATACGTATGCGTAAGATCAATCTTGTCAACCCCTGCGATTTGTCATCGTCCCTGTATAATATAAGCTTCGTACGTCCACATCATGCTTATATACGATGTTTTTTTTTGTGGCGACACACGTCATTATTGCATTTTTTCTTGTGGCAAGGCGTCATCGTGGGACCCTCAATGTCCTCGTCACTCATATAATACTACCCCCGTTATCGTAACCCTCGGCATCCTTCCTCTTAGCGAAAATTCCTTCGCCGTATTCACTTCGAGCCTGTCGCTTGGTGGGGACACGAAAAAAGATTGTGGCGCACGAAGTGGACAAAAAATGAACTATTGTGGGCGACTTGTCCTTAGATACATACGGAATTTATTATTAAAAAATCGGACATTCTACGTGTTGTGTAGTTGGGTGTAAAAATACGGGAAGAAACAGTGAATATAAATTTTACAGATTTCCATCAGCAGCTCATATGTTGCAGCAAAGAAAAAAAATGGACCAGTGCATCAGTCATTATTAATATATTCTATCACAGCTGCGATATGTTTACATATACCGCCCTTATTATATACGCAATCACAGGAAACTTTGGTAACTTTTGGATTTGCATCAATCTAAAAATTTAATTTTACATAATTATAATAAGTATGTATATGTATCAATATTAACGATTAGATAGAAATGAAACTTACATTTAGCGTTACTTTGTGTGGTGAGGATGTTACAGAAGTTTGTCTTATAACTCGAGCCTCTATACGATAGCTGCATCCATTATCCCTCAGCTCTCCAACATTAATAACATGTTTTGCTTTTATCAGTTGCTTTCCTTTTTTTCAATAGTTTCCGGTTGAAATGAAATGCTGTGGCTTATTTTTTAAATCCTGTTTTTTACGAGAATGTTCATTTTTCATTTCAGCCTTAACCTGTCAAAAATAACGTATTAGATAAATTTTTTCGTTTAGGTGCAACAAATGTATGAAATATTTATGCCTTTATTTTTAACAAATAAGATCACTGTGCATGATCTTCACTACATTTCAGCTAAGCAAAAATGTATAAATATCTCACACTCACGTCAGTCTATGAATAACCTAAATGTACAGGTTAAAGTTCGATTAAAAAGGTACATGAATTACTTTACTTACCTTTTTTTTTATTGACAATGTGTCAATTGTTGTACAACTTGTAATTCTTGTGATAAATGTTGAAAAGTAAACAATTTCATTTGATTATAAATATATTTTGGTGTCGTTGCATTTTACATAGTACGTAACGGTTCGACATTAGTACTACGCTTGTGACCACTAGATGTCGAAACGTGTAACGCTCGGAGCGAATAGGCATCGCGCTGAACCTACTGAACGGCGGCGCGCGGGTGTGGCACTCTTCGACATCCGCCGGAAAGCGGAAGTCTCGCACCGTGTTCCCAGCCGCAAAGTGACCCGCGCAAACTTCCGGAATCCTCGCGCTCCAACTTTCAAAAGGATATTTTTTTTTAACTATGCAGGCTCTGTCAGTTCGTACCTCGGTTTTAGATATATGGAAGCGAGCTGCTATCGGCTGCATCTTTAGCTCCAAAATTGTGATTGTTCTATATACATATATATATATATAGATATATGTGTGTGTATATATGAGTAAACAGAGGGCCTCATCAAGATTGGAAAAGTAGCGCCTCGTACGTCATTGTTATTATTATCACTATCACTATTATTATTATTTTTATTATTTCGACAACTCGGGAAGCCGCGAGGAAGCAACGTCGAGCAATGGATCGGGATCGCGATGATAATGTAGGTGAGCAAGACTAGGAAGCTGGTATATCCGGAGGGTTCACGTGACACCGATCTGCGTCCCCGCATCCGTTCTGGCTATGAGCTATATATATTACGTGTCCAGCTCATATATATACACACATTTATATATATATATATATTGCCACAGAAGCTGAGGTTAGGCCAGTCTACTAACAGAAACTTCCATGTGCATATATATATATATTTATATTAAATTATAAATATATGAATATATATAAAAGTAAAATTAAAATGATCGATATTTACTTAAATGTTATTACATAAATATTTACTTGGGGAAAGAATACACGTAGCGGCATAAAAAAAAACTATTTTTTTTTTCGTAAAATCTTATTTATGCAACTTCAGAGTCGTCCCTGGAATCGCTGGTCAGCCGGTTAGTTACTGAAATTATTGACTTTTCACTGTTCGAGACCTTAAACACGTTTTTTTTTCTCATAATTACATTTTTTAAGTTTGTGGCAATCATAACTTCAAAGCGAATCGACCGATAATGCTAAAATTGCACACACAACTCAATAACAATATTTCCTTGAACTTATACCTACTTGTTTATGAAAATCCCTCTCAAAAAGTACTTTTTTATTGCAAAAAAGAACGAAAATTTTGTGTAAAATGTCAAGAATTTTTTCCGAAATGTCTCATTTTTTTTTATTTTCAGCATTTTTAATGTTCCTTAGGTATAAGTTCTACATTTGGATGTTAAAATACTAAAAATTCTTGGCTCATATTTTTCAGCTCAATATTAAAGTCTTTGGATTTCCCAAAAACGGACAACTGCCGCCAAAACCTTTCTGGAAGACCACGCCATAACGTCGCCATTGTGCAATAGTTTTTAATTAACAAAATCATCCAAACATTTTATTTATGTAAAAAAATATACCTAAGGATTCATAAATGTAAAACGTTTTGTTCCTTTCCAAAAAAAAATTATCAAAAATGGCAATTTTTTTGTCGTCTACATGTATTTCCGCCCTTAAATACATTTATTTAAAAACGCTAAACGATGATTTTTTCCACATCATTTCGATCACTTTTGTTAAAATTTTTGTTTCCTTTATTCACGAGCTCGCCTCATAATAATTATTACTTTGCAACACAACTGTCCCTTGTCTTCTGCGCGATCATTTAGCCATTAGCTCGATGATTCGCCCAATTCTGTGAGATTTTAATGCTGATTTGTCGAATCTTCGATAATAAGTACAGTCGTGTATTAATCATATAGATAATTGCGGAATTCCATTGGATTCTCGTATTTGTCATCGTTATCGATTTCGCGTGATACGGTTGGATGAAAGGATGTTTAGTATTATGCAATAATTCGGAAGTCCGAAGAGTTTATAGGATCAAAGTTTATAGAAATAACGACGAAAAAACGGATAAACTTTCGTGGAGAAAATCGAAAGTTTATTGTACGTTATGTGGATGTCGATGCGCGCGTGTGTGTGCGATCGGGATATGGTATGTATCTAGAATGATAAGAGGATGTGGGTGGGAAGTGGCGCGGGAACCATGGTCACCATCGTATTTCTCCACCGAGCGACAAATGTATATATATATATATATATATATATATATATATATATATATATATGTCAAACGGCAGTTTCTGGGACTTTTTTAAGGGGCATATATTTACCGCGATTTTTGTACGTTCTATCACCCTTAACATTTTTCAGGAGGTTATTTCATTATATAAGCCCATTAAAAGTATATATACGACAAAAAGTATGTAATGGCAGTTTTCAGGACTATCGGTATATTGGCAGTTTTCGGGACACTATGAGACGAATCGGTCGTTTTCAGGTCTTCGCGTATATAGGCAGCTTCCAGGACCTTTTAGAGAGATAGGCATTTTTCAGGTCTCTCCAAATGTATTGGCAGTTTCCAGGACAGTATATATGGCGTAGTTTATATGTCTCCAAATATATATTGGCAGTTTTCGGGGCAGTAGTACCAAGAGATAGGCATTTTCCAGGTCTCTGCAAGTGTATTGGCAGTTTCCAGGACAGTATATATGGCGTAGTTTATATGTCTCCAAATATATATTGGCAGTTTTCGGGACAGTAGTACCAAGAGATAGGCATTTTCCAGGTCTCTGCAAGTGTATTGGCAGTTTCCAGGACAGTATATATGGCGTAGTTTATATGTCTCCAAATATATATTGGCAGTTTTCGGGACAGTATAAATAGAATGTTACTTTTCACGGCCTTGCAGGTATTCACAAGTTCGGAGACAATGCAAAGTGTTTGGTGTTTTTGAAACCTCACATTAACCAACAATTCTCCAAGCACAGGGGGCAGTTTTATTCATCATATAAAGTGAGCATATCATCGGGAATGATAGTAACGGAATGAACTCTGCACCACTTTGTTTGATTCTCTCATTTTTTTTTATTCATAGCTAAATAAGGTTACGTAAATATAGTTTTTTCACTGAAACTCATTAGATCAGTTTTATCAATGATACAATATTTATGATCCCTTAATAATTCTAGTCGAATCGAGGAAGAGAACACAATCTTATGATATACATATTAAATGATAATTTCCTTCGTTTCTTTGAATTATTATTATACGTGGTTCAGTAACGTTCCATATTTCAAGGGGCATAAATTTACCGCGATTTCCGTATTTTTTATCGCCCTTAATATTTTTCACGATTTTTTAGGGGTGTGCGGGTAGCAGAATTAGTCGGGTCGGGTCGGGTCGGGTAATTCAACTATGATTCGGGTCGAGTACCCGAATTTTTCGAGTACCCGAATTTTTCGAGTACCCGAATTTTATCGAGTACCCGACGATACTCGAGTATATTCGGGTAAATAGACTCCAGCTTTATGTTCTCTATCCTTCGCCGATAGGTTGGAGATCATAAGAAATAAAAATAATCAATTTAATAATTTTAATATTCATATTCATATTAATTCAATATTTTAATATTAAATATAAGAATTAAGTATACAAAAAAGTTTTTTGTATTCTTGTAATGAAAAGTTTTTCCGATAGTTTATCTTCATTTAAAGATTAAAGATTATAAACAATCAATCGATTATCACTCGATTCTGAAGATTTCGTGATTGACATTATTAAATTATTAAGTGAAACAAAAAACAATAAATAACGAGACGTTTACGAGTGCTCGCTTGCTCAGCAACATAACGATTGTCACAACAAATCGAAAAAGCCGAATAGTTCGTGCATGAGACAGACAAAACTATAAGAGCGGTGCGGCAATGCATGAAGTCAAGTCGCGAGAAAGAACTCTCTCTCTCTTCTCTCTCTCTTGGTGGTGAGCGAGAGAGAGAGAGAGAGAGAGAGAGAGAGAGTGAGAGAGAGAGAGAGAGAGAGAGAGAGAGAGAGAGAGAGAGAGAGAGAGAGAGAGAGAGATGTAGCTGTGCCGTTTGCTCCCAAGCTCCAAGGGTTTACATTGTATACAAGCGAAACACGAAACATAAACAAGACAAAGAATGGAAAAGTGAGACGAAAAAAGATTTTTACAGTATTATCATTTTTTCGTTTTATCGCCTTTTGCGAGTTTTCGTTTTCTCCTATTATTCGATCGAAACGACTAGATAAATAATAAATACGGATCTCCGAGTCGTTTACGAATACTTCAAGTTTACGAATACCCGAAGTTTAAGAGTACTCGAAGTTCACGAGTACTCGACGTTTACGAGTACCCGAAATTAGAGAGTACCCGATGACCAAATTCGGGTACCCGATAGTGGCGAGTAATGCAAAAACGTAACCGGTCGGGTACCCGACCCGAACATCGGGTACCCGAGTGAATCGAGTACCCGCACACCCCTACGATTTTTCATTATATAAACCCATCAAAGATATAAAACCCATCAAAGGTATATACAACAAAAAGTATGTACTGGTAGTTTTCAGGACTACCGATTAATTGGCAGTTTCCGGGACATTATGGGACGAATGGGTCTTTTTCAGGTCTTCGCATATATAAGCGGCTTCCAGCACATTTTAGAGGGATCGGTATTTTTCAGGACTTTTCGAATACGTATTGGCAGTTTTCGGGGCAGCACTACCAAGAGATAAGCATTTTTCAGGTCCCTGCAATTGTATTGCCAGTTTCCAGGAGAGCATGGAGTGAGCATATCATCGGGAATAATAGTAACAGAATGAACTTGAAACCACTTTGTTTCATCCTTGAATTTTTCTTATTCATAGCAAAATAACGTTACATAAATATAATTTTTTCAATAAAACTCATTAGATCAGTTTTACCAATGATATAATATTTATAATCCCTTCAAATTCTAATCGAATCAAAGAACGGAACACAATGGTATGATATACATTTTAAATGATAATTTACTTTGTTTCTTTAAATTTACTTAAATTTTAAATAAAATTCTTTGAAACAATTATAAAATGTATAAAATACTTTCAAATTTGTATTCTCAAAATTTTCACAGTTGGAACTTTTTCAGCAAACTTGACTATTTTTTCCGAGTAACAGAGTAGAAGTTACATATTATATTATATAATTAGCTTATATATTATAAATTCTATAATATGAATTCGGGAAACAGTTTAAGGGGTCAGTCCACTTTGGAGCCACGAAAAAAAGGCTATTTTCGCGATTTTTTTTTTAGGATTTTATAAAAGATATGAATATAAAAGTTGTTGGACTTGATAAATAAAGTCTTGAAATACATAAAACAAAAATTTTAATTCATTTTTATTCATTTTTAAGTACAAAAACTATAGTTTAACGTAACGCCTCAAAAATAGGTGGGCTAGGTAGCTCCATCACAACTCGGCAACGGCTTGTCTGAAACAAAAAAATCAAAGTCCATTAGATTCAGTATGACACCAGCTATAAAATGACCCTCGGATATAAAGTTTTATCAAAAAATAAAAAATGGCAGATGAAAAACGAACAAAGTAAAAAAACGCTTTTTTCGCATTTTGTCGCAAAAAAAAGAGGAAAAAATCATAATTTTAAAACCATCGAGGGTCATCTTGTTGCGAATCATGTTTATAATATGTGGTTCAAATTCCAAGAGAATCGGTTTATTAGTTTTAGAGATACGATGGAGCTAGATTTTGAAAACGTTGTTTCGAGAAAAATGCGTTTGAAGTTTATACTATGAAAAACTCTTACCTAAACTCAATCGGCAATATTGACACAACATTGACAGAATATTTCTGAATGTATGTACTTTCGAAAACAGTAAAAAAAAAATCGATTTTTTGAAATTTTCAAAGTGGACTGGCTCCTTAATGCTGTTTAGTAATCATTAGTATGCGTGGATAGAAGAGAAGGTAATCCCCTCCTCCGAAGCCACACACTTGACTTTTATCAAAACATAAACGACCTCGCAAAATTCGCATATACATCGAGGCAAAGGCACCGTTTGACTCGGGGGCGCGAAAACCGTCACGCGACCGAGACGTGCGAGACTAGCCGACAGAGAGTTGGGAGATAGAGATACAGAGCGATACACGAAGAGGGAAAGAGAGAAAGAGAAAGAAAGAGAGAGAGAGAGAGAGAGAGAGAGAGAGAGAGCATGGAATTAATTTCATTAAATTTAAATCATTAACGTATTCAAAAATGTACTTACCGTGAAGCATGAGTATCCGAACTGACTATCGGCCACCATCGGTGTGCTTTGCACAGAATACGTCTCCTTTTTTCGATGTTATGCGACAAATGTATTACATATTGTCGTCGGTGAATTGCATTTACACGCACGTCTTGCATCACATGCCAGTGAATTCTTCGCTCGCGTTATTTTCACGAAAAATGTATATTTCGCAATGAAGAAACACATAGTCTCGGAAGAACAAACACCACATAAAATGGAATCAGATCTGAACGTCGTTCGTTTTCTTTCCTCGTACCAAGCCAGTGTACAATCTGATTACATCTATGAGTTACAGCGCTTTAGAGTCGAGTTTTACCTTAAGTCCGATTGAAAAAAATTCACTCATTTTATTTTTCGAGATTGCCCTGTTAAAGAAAGTTTGATTAAAAAAACCGCTTCGAGCAATCGATATATAATAGTAGAACGAAGTCACACAAAATTTTAGAGATCGTACAGTTGTTTCCAAGTCTGTCCTGATAACGACCGATTACCAAATAAATCTGTCTCGAAAACACACGTTTCACATATAATTATACTGAATCACGGGTTCAAGTTCTGTACAAACACTGACACTTATGCTAATGATGGGTAGTAAAATTGAGGCCTAAAAAACATTTTTTTCCTTAGGATATTCTCAAAATATAACAAAACCTTCAAACTCTACAATTTCTTGCGTACAATCCGATTACATCTATGAATAACAGCGTTTAGAGTCAAATTTTACCTTAAGGCCGATCGAAAAAATTTCACTTATTATTTCCCTTTTTGAGAATGTCCCGATAAAGAAAGTTTGATTTTAAAAAACCGCTTTGAGCAATCGATATATAATAGTAGAACGAAGTTATACAAAATTTTAGAGATCGTACGGTTGTTTCCAAGCCTGTCCTGATAACGACCGATTGCCAAATAAATCTGTCTCGAAAGCACACGTTACACATATAATTATACTGAATCATGGTTTCGAGCTCTATATAAACACTGACATTTTTGTTAATGATGGGTAGTAAAATTGAGGCCTAAAAAACTTTTTTCCTTAGCATATTCTCGAAAAACGTAGAAAAACTTTTTTTTATATGTATCGTACATTATCAGGACTGTCCTGTTAATGAACGATCGACAAAAAAATTCTTTCAGGTCTGTCCTGAAAACTGCCAAGTGTCCCACCAACACCCGATAGTTCTCTCAAAAAGTCCCGAAAACTGCCGCTTGACATATATATATATATATGTAAATGTACATACATATAAAAACACTGCATATGAATGAAAATCTACAGTACATATATTCATTTATTGATTTATACACGTTTTTGCGAATAAATTTATTTTATATATTAACATCTACTATCATAGCTATATAAAGTGAAGTGAGTTGGGGGCGTAAAGAGGGGCAGGCCCTGTATGTATAGATGTAAAAACAAAAAAAAATAATAGGAAAATAGAAAAAAAATCGAAGAATTATTTTGCAGCTTCACCTTCATGCAGTTAGTGGTCCGTTGTCACGGTCCAAACGACCCAGCGTTCAACTTTAGCGCCAAATATATGTTCTTATTCGATCTATGATGGGGATTTTTGTTTGCATGGTGAGCTCTGATTTTTTATATAATAATTTTTGGCACATATTCTGCATAATTTGAAGTATGTTCATGAATTTTTTTCATGGTCATCAGACTGATAGGTTTTGTGTACTGACAGTTTGAAAATGGACTGGGTCAATTTCATCCATTGTGGCAAGCATGTTTCTCCAGGTAAGTGTGACAACGAAGAGTTAATAATAGATTATTAATGCCTATATCAATGTATTGTTAATTGAATTAAGCTAATTTTATTAATACTAATTGTGGGTAAGTGCGCGAAATATTTTCGAGATTTGTTGCTATTCAAATAGATCGATTGGCCTAATTATATTTTAGATACAAAATAGATTTTTTATTAGAATTTATTTTAACTGGAATGTGAATATTTTATTTTTTTACATAATAAGTGTGTATATCCTAACTAATATTATAAATCTGACTGTCTGTCTGCCTGTCTGTTTGTTACTCAATTATGCCAAAACGGCTTGATCGATTTCAATGAAATTTAACATGTAGATAGCTTATGGCTTGGGTTAAAACATAGGATACTTTTCATTCTAATATCTAATATTTTTCCAATTATAATATTATATATTCAAATATAATCTAATTATGAATTTAAAATGATTATATAATCAATTAAATTTAAAATGTAGATAGCTTATGACACATAGGATACTTTTCATTATAATTCTAATATCTAATATTTTTTCTAATCTGTTGCCTGATGTTTGTTCCACTATCACGCCTAAACGGCTGAACCGATTTTTATGAAATTTGGCACATATGTAGAGAGTTGCTTCGAATAACAAATAGGCTATGGAAAATACATCTAATATTTTTCTAATTGGCATATTCGACTCGAATCTAATTCAATTAGATGAAATTATCAATATTATATAATTCTTATTATAGGATACAAACAAATCAAATCTAATTAAAATAGATGATAACATAATATCAAATCTAATATAAATATATCTAATATTTTTCTGATTATAACATTCATGTCAAATCTACTGTATTGATCAAATTAAAATTCTTATAGAATACAAGGAATCAAATATATAATTTAAGGGGTTACGTGGATTTGAAAATAAAAAAAAATCCTTTAATTTTATTATCTAATAGTACAATATGTCTAGAATATTCTCCCAAAGTTTTAAGTCAATCGGAGTAAAAGTCTAGGAGAAAGAGAGCTTTTGGGAATTCCCCCCGTTGGGAAAGACCGGCCGGGAGCGACGCAGGTATACGCATTTTTTCGCAAAACACTATTTTTGAAGTCGGTGGACACGATTTCTCAGAAACTAATGCACCGATCTTATTGAAGTTTTGCACACTTCTTCAAAATAGCATTGACTAGTGATTGAACGAAGGTTTTTTTTTTCGATTACAACTAATTTTACAAGGCTATACGTAGTGTCAACCACGAGCTATACTTATCTACTAACAGAAAAAATTTGGTTTTTAAATTTCAGATAAAGCTATCATGAGTTATCCTGACCACCACGAGGACACTTTTTTTTAGGGGTCACCGGAAACCAGGTCCCACCGGCTAAATTGCCCAAATTTTTGGATGAATTTTTGTAAACATTTTTTTTGAAATGTTGCTCTTTTATGTGCTTAACATTTTGAATAAAATAATTTATATATTATTTTTTTTTAATAGAAAAATATGCTTTTTTGGCTTCTAAATCCACGTGACCCCTTAAATTTGATAAAATCTAAGATCTAATATTTTTTAAATTATAATATTACAAAAAATCTAATGATAAAATTTTAATTCTCATAGAATACGAACGACTAAAATATAATGAAAATCGAATAGAATCTAATATAATATCACATACTTTACTAAATTCTTAATTCATTAAGGGGTATTTTAACACAAATTGCGAGATCCATGCAGACGATGTCGCGGGTAGAAGCTATATATATATATATATATATATATATATATATATATAATGCACTCTTCAAAATAAAAAATACTGGACTTATAACTGTTAGATATTCATTCATCTTTATCGAGAAAGAGAGACAGATAGAAAGTTAGAGACCGTCTCCTCCGGCTCTATGTTACCCCTTGATAATAACGCCGGTAAGAAAGATTCCCACTCCAGTATGACGTTTATCAAATACATATATATATATACATATGCAAATAGATAAAAAAAATACTTTGACAGTGTGCATCGTTCACCGTGGTTCATCGATGCATTAACATTATTCTTGTTCAAATAATGATCGAAAAGCCGTGAATTCCTGCGAAATACGAAAAACTCCGCGTATCGTTATCAATTCGAATTACGTGAGATTGGGCGACAGAAAATAATGCAACGTACTTCGCCTGTATACGCGGCAATCGAATAAGCCTCCTTTATATTCTTGGCCCCGGACGAACGGAGGTTATGTTTGCGCACAATCCACGGGAATATTATTCGCCAACGAGACACAATGTGCAAGATGAGGGCAAGCGGTATGTTCGATTCTTACGAGTTTAGCAAACGCATGAGACGTTTGATCGACGGTAATTACTCGTATCGCAAAATTCTCGTACTTTTGGTCGTATTCGGCGGTGTTATACTCTACTTCGGGCCTGCCGTTGCGAAATGGCTATTTTCCGCCAATACGGTACAAATAGATGGTGAGCCAATAATTATTTTCATTATTTTACCTCTCGTTTATAAAGGCAATTTAATAACATGAATCGAGGCTGAAAAATTGGTTAAATTATTATGCAATTGGCGCATGCTTGAAATTTGTTAATCAAAGGTTTATTGTACTTTACATATGTACAGGTAACGCATATGGTATTGGGATCATTTACAGTTGTGTATTATGGGCTTGAAGTTTGCATTGTTGAAATGCAACAATTTTTTTCTTATTTTTATTAGTGTCGAAAATCATATTTTGTCGACTTTGGTCGTAGATCCTTGAATAAGCAGCCTACGAAAGTTTCGTGGGATTTTTATACCTTAAGGGTGGGTTTCAAAGCCAAAATAAAGCATATTTCCACTATTTTTTTTCAAATATGATATATAAATTACTTTATTCAAAATGTTAAGCACATAAGAGAGCAACATTTCAACAATATTTTTAAAAAATTTCATCCAAAAATTTGGGACCTGGTTTCCGAAGATCCCTCAAAAAAAAGTTTCCTTGTGGTGGTCAGGATGACTCAGGATACCTTTATCTGAAGTTAAAAAACTTCATTTTTTCTGTTAGAAGATAAGTATAGCACGTGATACGACAAAGTATTTTTTTAAAAATTGGAATTTGAATTTTTGGCAGAGTTGTATGCAAAATAGTTCAATTTTTGGTACAATTTACACTACGTATAGCCTTGTAAAATTAGTTGTAATCGAAAGAAAAAAAACCTTCGTTCAATCACTAGTCAATGCTATTTTGAAGAAGTGTGCGAAGTTTCAATAAGATCGGTACATTAGTTTTTGAGAAATCGTGTCCACCGACTTTAAAAAAATTGTGTTTTGAGAAAAATGCGTATACCTGCGTTGCTCCCGGCCGGTTGTTCCCAATGGGGAGAATTCCCAAAGGCTCTCTCTCTCTTAGACTTTTACTCCAATTGACTTAAAACTTTAGGAGAATATTCTAGACATATTGTACTATTATATAATTAAAAAAAAAATTGATTTTTTGAACTTTTCAAATCCACGTAACCCTGATTTGCAAAAGAATATTTGGAAAAATCGAAAAAAAAAACATTCCGTTATATTCCAATGATGCAAACTTCAACATCATTGTGTATTACATAATGAACATCAATTTAAATATCGCTATGATTTTTTGAATATTTTTTCTACGTACGTGTTGCTAAGTTGTCACCCATTAGAGTATTGGCCCGATTCAATACTGCTTGACTTTTGGATAGATACGTTCAATCGAGACTCCACCTAAAATAATGACTTCAGGATGGTGCAACGATTCGTCTTGTGGAAGGGAAAGAACTCCAAACTCATACAATCTTTTATTTTCCATCAGTAGTAGTGACCCAAACACATATGTTTAAAACATAGTAGTAACCCAAGTAGTCCTAAACAACCCAAACAAATCCAAACTGTCCAAAAAACCTGAAACTGTCCTAAGAAACCCAATCAAATCCAAACAGGCCTGAACAATTTAAACAAACAAAAATGGGAATAAACTGTTCAAACAAACCCAAACAACCCTAGCAAAGCTAAACAAATCAAAACTAAACGACCCAAGCAAAAGTAAACAACTCATACAAACCCAACAGACCCAATGGTGTTAAAGTTTGCATTGTTGGAATGCAACAAAAATTCTTTTTTTTTTCTTCCTTCATTTCTTTATTTTCATTTCTGTTATACATTTTTACTGAGGACCCTGAAAAACGTTGAAGTGATTTTTGTCGCCCAAATCAGTCAAAAAAATATTTTGGTAGAGGAAGAAAAGAATTTTCATTGCGTTCCAATGATGAAAACTTCAATGTCATAACAACCCAAGCAAACCTAAATAACTCACACGAACCTAAACAACCCAAACAAACCTAATTAAGTTAAACCAATCTGTACAACTTGAACAAAACTAAACAATGCAAGCACATCTATGCAGCACAAACAAACCTGAACAAGCAATTCTTTTAGTTTTATCGTACAGTCATACTATTAATTGCAGTCAGAGTCAGTTTCGGTTTTTTGTGCTTTCTCATCCGAAATATCAATTGTTACATCATCCTAAGTGACAAGAATCGTTCATGAAATATTTGGAACGGAGCTTCGATTTGACATATGTATCGACTACTCCACATGTACAGCATTTAAATTTGTATATTAATTCAATTACATTCGCTGAACAGCATTCGAGGATCACTGTATGAAAGAGAGGCTGGCATCTTTTTACTTCGATGCTGCGGAATACAATGCCAACATTCTGCACGACCCGCCATTGGAAGACGAGCACGTGTATCTTCCATACGTGGGTAACGGCGTTTTCGGGGTCGAGATAAATTCCAACGGGTGGCTCTATGTGAGACACGGCAGAACGCTCGCGCTTCCGGTTCGTTGGCAACCTTTGGTATCGTACACTATACCGGAGGGAAGTCTCCATCGCGAAGCTACCGTCACTCATTATCTCAATGGAATAGTCTACAAGTATCAGTGTCTTAGCGACGGTTATCACGTGGACTCTCAGTACTACGCGCACAGAACATTGGATGGTATATTGGTTCAGGAGATGAACATTGTCAACCCGTCCAGTTTGTCCCAAGAGATCATTCTCAAATTGCCCATGAACATGCATTGGAGCGAGTTCGAGGCTAAGCCCGTAAAGTAAGTTTTCGTGAGCTTTTTGTATTCTGTAATAGGGAGATGGCGCAATCCAGAAAACTTTTAATGGTTTCGAAGTGCGCATTGTTAGAATGCAACGAAAATTCTTTTAAAAAGAAACATTTTTTCATCCAACATGTTTGTTTGCAAATTGAGATTACACGACTTGGAAAAAATCCGAAAAATCATATAATTCATTCACGTAGCCTAGAAGCAAAAAAAAAATTGGATAAGTTAACGATTCAAAAAAATTAACTTTCGTTGCACTCCAATGATGCAAACCTGAACATCATAAATTTTATTTGGGAGCAGATATGCATGAAACGAGTAAAAAAAAACACTCTAAAGCTAGTACGCAACTGAGCGGTCACCCAGCCAAGCAATGACCGTGGCCGATGCTCCTCAACGCGAGAGATTGCCAAATCTTTAGACTATTTTGCGTGCAATGCTGCAGAATTATCGCCGACGGCACGAGTGAAGAGTACACGATGGCGTCCGGATTCGTTCAGTCGTTGGACACAAACAAAATGATAGTTGTTTCGATAGTGTACAAGGAACCTCCGAAATCCGTGCAACTGAAGGCCCGAGGCTCCGCGAAACTCCAATTTCTGACTAGCATACAGTACAGCGAGCCTCTCATAGCGAAACGCTACCACGCGGAGCGTGATATTGTCGAGAAAAAAGCTGTGGATGTGAGTCTCGGATTCATAAAATGCTCAGACGAAGAAAACAGATACTCTGTCGTGGGGGTTTTTTTTTTTATTGATTTGTTTTTAATTGGAAACAGGCAATGAGACAGGCTCTCGTGAAGCAACAAAAAGGCCTGAGAGACGAGCATGTCAGCGTCTGGCACAGCTATTGGTACACCGGCCTCAGAATAAGCGATTCGAAGGCCAAGAACGCTCTGAACGGTCATAAAATCAATTCCACCATGTACTACGTACTCTCGCATATTCCCAAAGGTACGGCCGACGTTGAAAAAGTCGTCGCAAACAACGAAGGATGCTATCGGGGTCATCATACTCTGTGAGTTTTCGCGGAATCGCTTTAAGACAGTATTCTAGTCTAGAGGCCTGAATTTCGGGCGTTTTTTCCGGCTTTATAAAAAAAAAGATATATTTTTAATATCCATTTTTACAGCCTTTTTATTGATGTTTCAAGAGATTACAGAAAAAATTTGGTGCCAAAAAAAATAAAAATTGAAAAACTTATGGGCCTCTAAATATGGCCGTGAAAAAAAGAGTTGCGGCCTCTCAATCTGGCCGTATTCAAATTGCTATAACTTTGTAAATATTGAGAATTTCGGTATTTCCTTTTGCGGATATATTCTTAAGTCTATCCTGTAAGAAAATGCTAAAAAAATCGATTTTTTTTTTATTTTTGAACTACAATACTGCCTTAATACACGATTTAACGATAAACCAAAGGCGCCATGCTTTTTTTTCGGGATCACATTCCGTTCTAGAAATTTTCCTCTTTTCCTCTGAAACTTCATCGCTCCTGTGTTATTTTTACTGTTTTTTTTGTCGGTAGAGAAGCTCCAAAATTGTGGGAAGATACCAGTGTAATCGACGGTGTGAATTCAGTTACCAAAGCCTGGCTGATAACTCTCGAGAAACAGGAGTGCTATCGTCTAATGGCCGGTGGACCCGCCGCCGTACAGCAAGCCATCGTTCTCAGTCTGGGAGGCCTACGATTCAGTAATCAGCATCTCGAATTCAACATTCATCCGCAATATCTTCATCGCGATTATTTGTTCAGGTGGGCGAAGAATAATTTTATCGCGCATACTTCTTTATCGTGTTGGTCGAGTCAATGGTAATTGATCGATAGAATTCGAAGACTTGAGTACGAAACGGTAAAACTTTATCAGTGAAAAGATTGCTTGACGAACAACGGGATGATTAGTTTAGCGTTGCGAATGTTGGCTTTATATCACGATTTCTGCAAAATTCCTTACTATGTTTTCCGGAATTACTGCTGTTATAAAAAGCTCGATAGTCTTGCGGTATAAATCGCAAAGACGATTTGAAATTCTCATAGGCAAGTTGGAGTCAAATCTTTTTCGAGACCCTCCAAGAAGAAATTTTAAATGCTATTTTCCGAAGGAGCTCTAACAAGAGTAGGAAAATCGCAAATAAAAAAAAAATTATGTTCCAGGTTATTCAGTGCAGAATAAAAAAACAAGCGTACTGGCGCTTGCTTTTAAATAAAAAAATTATTTTCATTTTGACAGCGTTCTATCTGCTGTTTTTCGAAACTTTTTGAATAATTTCACAAGTAAAATATTTAACGGTCTTCGTAAAAACAATTAATGGGGATAGTACGATATCCGAGGCGCCACGTTTTGACCGTTGATTCTTGATAATTGAACCAAAATAATGAGAATTTCAAGAATAAAAAATTTGCCGTTTCGGCTTCTTTAAGGAATTATGAGCGCTTTTATCGGTAATTGGAAATACGCCAAAATTCAACGATTGTTGTTGGCTCACGGGTACAATATCTTTATTTTATCACAAATAATCGAAATTGACCGGGCGAACTTCAAAAAGTATTTGTTTAGTATTGCCTCAAGTGCAAAAAGTTATTATCTTATTTGGCCGAGACCCAAGAAGTTATACTTTAATATAGTACATTATTTTTTCCGAGCTTCTCTATTGGGAAGATGCTATGTACGTGGAAGGTGTGTCACACGCAAAAGGTATTTGCTACTGGAGCGCGGGCGGTCGGGGGGTGCAACGCCCCGGCGGGGTCAAGAGGAATAACTTCCGAGATTATAATGCTTTATTTATATTCGTTGTTTATTTATAACAATAAGAATTTTTCCTTATAATTACTACACCAAATTACTAAACGATATATTTTACATAAACTTGGAGCCTTAGAAGTCCGAAGAGGGATGAGCCATATACTTTTAATCCCTTTTTGGACTCCGAGTGATTAAAAGTACTACTTTACTATCTGTTTAGTCACACCTATAAGTGAGGAAAACATGGTAGTGGTATTTAAAATACTTTTTTGGCTTCTGAGACATTGTTGAAACGATATATTTTCAAGTTACCTTGCTGGATGTTCCTTGAAATTTTCAAATTCGAAAAAAATTGTCATTTTCGATAACTAACGAAAAATTCTAATTTTAACGCAAGATAAGCGAAATATTAACTTTTACCACTCTTCATATTTTGTTTGTTTTGACTCGATAACCCTAAATTCACCGTCAAAGCTTGGCGCCTCGGATATCGTACTCTTGCCAAATTAATAAACAACACATTAATGTGTAGAAATAATTAATAATCAAACTTGCAAATTAATGAAAACTGAATTACTTTGCAAGTTTGCAATATATAATTTGCAAGTTTGACACATACAATTTGTAATCTTGAATTGAAACTTAAACATGGGAAATTATATGTGCGTGCGTGACGAGCCACGGAATTTTACTCTAGCGCAAACGTTTATCATTTACAGGCGAATAAGTTACGGAAACGTGACGCATTTGAATATATCCGTCACGGTCGGCGATGACAATCGCGCTGTTTTGGGGGTCGCACTGGACCGCAGCGACAGCATTTATTATGGATGTGACGCCGGCTGCCTCGACGATCCGGTTTCTCTGACACAGACATACACGCAGTTTCCGGTCAAACTTACCAAACCCCTAACCGCCATACTCTACGTGACCTCGGATTATCAGCATATGCAGGATCTGCGCACGTCCCTGCACGTCCACGCGGTCAACGAAGGTGGGTGCTATATTTTCTTTCGCTCTTCCCTTACCGCGTCGACGACTTATCGTTATCGTAACGAAAATTTAATCGGCAGCGCCGGCCCACGATCATCTTCTTATGGCACTTCACAAACACGGTCATCAGCTCGGTGGTCTACCGACTTTTTTCTGGGTCAGCATATGCTTCTTGATCGTTATCTTCCATCTCTTCCTATTCAAGATCATTATCACGGAGTATTGGGATCATCAGGATCGCCAACGGACGAGATACAACAAACCTTAATCGTCGTACTGTACATAGTTAACGTTGTTACTGCAATATACGCATATTTTTACAACCAAGTGTCTTTTTTTATTACGAATTTTTGTATGAACCCTCCGTTGACACATTGGGTCATTTTGATCCGGACGAATTTTTCGGCGTCAAAATATCCTTACACCAGACATTTTTTTTTGACACTGCCAATGCTATTTACTGTCAGTTTGAACCTTCATCTATACGCTGGCACAGCCGACTAGCGAGAATGATATTAGGAGAAGTACGGAATAAAGCTTTTTCCCACCAAAATGAACGATTTTTTCATTCAAAAAATAGGCTAAGTTTAGACACCGGACTAAATGTACTTTCTGGGAAGCTTGTCATAGGACTATTTTTTTTCAAAAAGTAGCCTTCTTCGAGGATACATCCTCGCCGATTATTCTCAAATATATTAAAAATTGAAAAAGTTATGATGTTTTAATTAAAATGCTCATTTTCGTAAAATCGAAAGTTTCGATAATTTTTCAAAACAATTTGATTTTACATTTTCCGAAATTCAATTATGCAGACAAATTAAGGGGTTACGCGGGTTTGAAAATGTCTAAAAAAACAATTTTTTTAAATTTCATTATCTAATAGTACAATATGTCTAGAATATTCTCCCAAAGTTTTAAGTCAATCGGAGTAAAAGTCTAGGAGAGAGAGCCTTTGGGAAATGTGTCAACGGAGGGTTAAAAAGCGAATCCGTTTTTTTTCTTTGTGAAATATGACAAGCTTCATGAAAAAAGGAAACGTCGCGTGGCTTAGTCCATTTGAGCAGCTGACATGGCTGAATTGGCAAAATATTTGCAAGTGCGAAAGCCAAAAACTTCAGCATATCTATACACACACACACATATATATATATGTTTAATGCATGACACATTTCCTTATCTGGGTAATCCGAGTAATTTAACTTGAAATGGTAAATTAATTCAAATTTCCATTATTGTGGGTTCTGAAGGACTTTTTACTAAGCTTCGCAAAAAGTCCCTTTATTACGGTCACATTATGCAGGAAAAATCCCAGAATTACTGCTCGAATAAATGGTCCGTGTTAGGATCGTTCTTTTCTATGCCTCGTTTTCCCTCAGGCTCGCAAATGCAGAGACGAAAAAAAAAAAAAATTAATTCGGACGCAGGCACTAGGAGAATAGAGGTAAATCGGGTAATCAAATACCAGAGATTCTTGATGTCTTTGAATTGCGTATATTGAACTGAGAATATATGTACTCCTGATGGGTGTTTTTGTTGTTGTTGCTGGCACAAGAGATGGGCGAAACCGCAATGTGAGATACGAAAGGGCTATAACTTTGCCCTCGGTGCACTTTCGCAACATTCATAGGGTGACTGTTGTTTTTTCTTCTTTTCTTTTTAGGCTCTAACAGTCGTATAAATAGTAGGTTTATATGTACATCGAGTTGCAATAGTGTTCTTTTTTCGACGAATCCTTTTTTTTGCTCGGGCGATCCAATCGGTATCACGTACACACAGCTCATTACATGCCGGTCGAGACGAAACAAAAAGATAATATGTCGATCTATGACGATAGCACCAAAACTCTCTGCCTTTCAACAGTGGCAAATTGCGTATCTTTCGGTTCTCATGCCGTTGCAACGTCACCCGTTCAACACTTAATATATTAACGATGAATTTCCAAATTATTTACACTGATATTTTTGAGTATGATTTTTTTTTGTCGCCTTGCGTCTCCATAACGATACGACTAAACGTGCTTTTCATATTCTAATCATTTATGACTATCCAATACATCTCTAAGTATTAATAGATTTCATCTGTACGACTAACAGTATTTCATATGACATCTCGTTTTCGTATTCATATATGCGTGTATGTATGTATTTTATTAATAATAATAATAATGAATAATCATCATTAGGATCAACATTGATTTAAAATTAGGAGCAAATGTCAATAACTCGGTTGTTCAACACTTCGCGAAGCACGTGAAGCTTTCTTCATTGTCTTCGATCGTATTCTCACACACAATTATTTACATATACATTACGTAATAAACATCCATATTTTATTCGGCTCAACAATATCGTTATATTTCGCCAATCTTTCCGCACTTGTACTATTGGACATTTGTCACGCTTTTTGTTTTTAATACTGTTGGTAAGGTAGCGAGGTATTCGAAATAACAATGTTGTCTAGTCGAGTCACTAAAAATGTACGGGGAAAAAATACATGTTTCCGCGAAACATTGCAAATGATTTTTTGTTGTTTTTCGTTAATGTGGGAATTTTTTTTATAAGAGCACTACGAATGGCACAAAATGATTGTTAATTTTGTAATCTATCAGCGTATTCTCAAACGAACTTTTAAATTGAGTTAGCGAACATTCTGTTCTTTGTTTCGTTTTGTTTTTCCATTGAGTACGAGGTCAAACAGTTCGCACAATTGCGACTACTTGAATCTCTACTGTAGATCATAAATATCGATATATACGGTAGACTTTCATTTTCATGATGCATATACAGGGTGGACCACGCAACGTGTGCACCTCTTTTACGACCAAAATATGCGTTGCACAAAAAAATGTTTCATACAAAAGTTACATGGTTTATAAGGCTACACTATGTGGTGCATTTATTTTTTTTATAGGTGGAAGCGCTTCGAAGATTTGAAGGTCAACTTTATTTTTTCAAATGGAATGCTATATTTTTTATAGCGTAATATGATAGAGTATCGAATTCTGAGTTAAAAAGTATAGACCTTTATTAGCCCTAGAGTTAATAGCTAACGAGGAATTTCACTTTATTACTTTAAAATTTTCTTCACGTAATATCAAGTTGGAGATTCATTCATTCATTTTCACTTTTATCTTTCTGATAATAATCACGCACACTCACCGAAGGATACTTTAATACTGGATTACAATCATTGAGAAGATTGTGAATCATGATAAGTGTGTGTGATGTGATAAATGTGTTCATATTGATAAACACTGTGATGTAAACACTGCCATTCAGAAATTTGTAGTAGATTTGAATCTCCAACTTGATATTACGTGAAGAAAATTTTAAAGTAATAAAGTGAAATTACTCGTTAGCTATTAACTCTAGGGCTAATAAAGGTCTATACTTTTTTACTCAGAATTCGATACTCTATCATATTACGCTATAAAAAATATAGCATTCCATTTGAAAAAAATAAAGTTGACCTTCAAATCTTCGAAGCGCCTCCACCTATAAAAAAAATAAATGCACCACATAGTGTAGCCTTATAAACCATGCAACTTTTGTATAAAAAAATTTTTTTGTGCAACGCATATTTTGGTCGTAAAAGAGGTGCACACGTTGCGTGGTCCACCCTGTATATATGTATAGGACTAGGATTATATATTTATCACAATCGACGTCAAATATACTTTCCTACGTGGATAGTAACGGGAAGTTTTTGTTGTTGCTTCAGAGATATTCTCTGGCAAAGTGGAATCGTACGATCCTAAGTGATTTTGATCGTGTATTAATCGTACGTTACGTTTGTAATTTGCTCAACAACGGTATACTATCGAGTAATGAGAGGAGCTTTACAGTTGTCTAAAAAAGGCTCGTTTTTTTTACGTTCTAACTTCTAACGACAAAAATGCATATTTATAATTACGAGAAGATCCGAATTGACATTGGTTCATTCACATTTACGATTTTCTCGACTTTTTCATTTATTTCTTTCTTTTTCCACGGCACCGGATTACCGCCAGTGGTAAATATATGTGTTTAACTATAAATTTTCGTCACCGGGACGTTTTTTTCTTCTTATCTAGCAATTCGCATCGTGCCGCAAACATTACGTCGATCCTATATAAATGATGAATCATAAATAAAATACATCTCAGGCTCCAACGGTGAGAAAAGAAAATGTGCTTTCAATCCTCTTCGTCGAATTGGCGTACGATCGACCGTATGCAATTTTTTTTTTCTCATCTTCTCGTTAACTTACGCACCTGTCACATATACACTCGCTAAACATTGCCTCGTTTTTTTTCCCCTCGTTATGGGGTATAGCAACGACACCGGTACGCGTGTTTTTCTGTCTCTCGTTTTCTACAAATCTCCCCACAAATATCACAATTACATCCATATCTACAACGATCAGATATTACGAGAGTTATTAGTTTCTTTGCTTTTTTTTTTCTTTGGCCTCTGAACATTTGAACAAACGAGAGTTCGCTTGCGATTCTACGAACAATCGTGTCGATTCGTATGGAAACTTACGATGATCTACGTTATTTGTTTTATGTACAAAATTGCAGTCTATACGAATTATTTATTTCGTTCACGAGCGAGAACGTAAAATTTGAGAAACATATCGATAATTCGTTGCAGACTCATCGGGTCTCTTTTCTCTGCGTTCTTGTTCAAAATTTCGACGACCAATATTACCTCATTTTCAGGTTCAAGTCCATAACGGAAACTTTGAAAAAAAAAAAGGAATGAAATATACAGATGAATCTTAATTGTATATGCGATCTATCGGATTATATGGGATTTTCATCACGGCAGCATTATTCTTTTTCTCGTCTCCCCTTTCCATATCTCGCACAGACACTTGCGTATTTTTGTACTAGCTATTTCTTTTTAAATATCAATTATTCCGTGAATCATCGAGAAATTTGTCGTATCTATGTCGCTTACAGAGTATTTTATATAAAATGATGAGCATCGTAACTATAAGCGGTTGTTTTTTCTTACTCGAGAAACTCTCGCGACGACGGTAGGTATAATAGAAGTCTACAGCTTCGCGGAGAAACACAATACGCCCGCAATGCGTTCTCGTAATGTATAATATGAGGAAAGATCATTTTGAAGACATTCGACTTCGAAGACCGTCTCTATATTAACCCAAATGCTATCCTCAACTTTACGTAAAGATCTTCGAAGTCACTATGGAATAAATTTAAGCGTATAAACGTCATTTCAAGGATCGTCCAGACCTCAAAATCAACTATCCGTTTGAAAAAATTTACAAGGACCCCGAGCACAGCCAGATGTGCTGATAATGAACATTCTATGGATATAGATGGTTCAAAATCCTGTCTTTATATATACAGGGTATTAGGAAGGTGGTGCATTAAACTGAAAAGGGTACTGGAGAAGGTCATTTAGGTTCGATTTTACCTCAAACGATATTATCCAAAGACTAACGGTTTTCCAGATATCCGCAATTTTCGTCTTTCATAGTTTCTTTTAACCTTTTAACTTTAAAAGTGAATGCTTCCATGTTTTGTGATTTGTATAAACATTTTTTGTTTGAGGGAAACCACACTGAATAGATAAGTTTTTACAATAAATTCAATGCCAGTAGGGCGTTTATTTTTTTTTCTATGCGTGTCCAAAGTTACAGTTTTGTTTTGTTGAAATGGTATTTTTAACATTTGGATGAGGATACTGACTGCTGCAAATGAAAAAGTCGTTAAAGTTTGTATTCGATAGAACAGACAGAACCTCTGGAATACGAATAATACAACATTTTGTACATTTAACGTGTAATAAACTCATACGAATCTCGCTATTTGGTGCAAAAACCTGAAAAAACTTATAAAAAACGAAAATCGCGAATATCTCGAAAACCGTTCTCGTTAGACTTTGGATAATACTGTTTTAGATCAAATCGAGCCTCAATGCCCACCTCCAGCACCCTTTTTAGTTTGCTGCACTACCTCCCTAACACCCTGTATAAAACGTTCTCAGGTAATCGCTTACAATGAATTTTTCGTAAACCTTTAAGGATGAAACTATGCTAAGAAAGATTACGGCTACCGATCTCGGTTTCGCATTGTTTTTCAATAGGCATTACCGTCAGATGACTAATGATTATTGTTCGTAATTCTTATTCCGAGTAGTTACATCGAGCATTATAATTAAATACCATTATAATACCAATCAAGCATTATAATCAAATACCAATATAATACCAATCGAACATTATAATTAAATACCGTTATAACGGTATTTAATTATAATGTTCGATTGGTATAATATAGTATTATAATACTAATTGGTACGATAAGTATTATAATACTAATCGAGCATTATAATCAAATACCATTATAAAACCAATCGAGCATTATAATTACATACCATTATAATACCAATTATGAGTAAATACCATTGTAAAATTATTATAATGGTAATTACCATAGGAGTAGTGACTTTCGGATTGTTTCTCGAGCCAAACGATCGTTGATCAATGTCGCACTGAGACTATGATTTACGTAATGTAGGTATAATTTTTGCTATATCTGACACGAATATTATACTAACTCGCTCGGGGCACTGGCGAATCCGACTCGAGCAGTTATCTTTGGCAATATTTGTCTATGAATGATTTTACGACGATTATTATCCGGGTTCCCTTAGATTTATTATTCAGGCTGATAAAAAAAAAAATTACTCGCAATCGATCGTGGAGTATGTACAGTAATAGTCTTTTCGTTATACCCTAACAGGCCCGTCTTTCTAATATCATACGCGTCTAAATAGTACCTTAGTTTACTCGACCACGATATTTCCGGTGAGAGCTTTTCTTAGCCAATAATGTACAAGTGCAAAACGAGAAAAAAAAATCGAAATTGGCTCAAAATCAATTTTTGGTACTTTTGATCTGTTCTTTTGATTATTGAAAAGAAAAACGGTAAGAAAAATTTGATTTGATTGCTGAATTGTCGACCCGTACACGATTTCTCAGGCTCCGGGAGAAATTTAAATTTGAACAACTTGTTGATTGATGACACGCCCCTACGAGCATCTATACATACATGAGATATGCGGAAGCGTATTCGCGCGTAAAAACATTATCCGATTATCGCTCATTTTGTATATCTATATAAGATGTCCCATTCAATTTGACCCACCCGAATATATTCGAATCTGCTGATAAAAGTGAAATAATTCCAGGAGGCACATCGTCTGGTACGAGTTTTTTTTTTCTATACGGACGCGTAGGGTACATACGACGGTGAGATTTGCTTTTCAAAAGAAATCATTTATTTTTTAATGCATTAATTGATGCACTTTGCGTAGGCAATATCAAGCTGCACCGATTGCTGCCTAAAAATATTTATCATTCCATTGGAAAAAAATGGATTGGACCTTCAAATCTCCTATACGCATCGATATAGAATAATACATATAGCCCGTGATGCTTAGACCTGAAATCATTCAAGTTTTGCCTGGTAACGATTAAGAGGTCACTATCATTAAGAGGTTGTACGGTATCATTAAGGGCCCCTGTACAATTTTGGAAAACGCGAAAAAAAACATTATTTGCCTTAAACGGTGCCTAAAATATTATGGGCGGTCAAAATCTCTACCCCAAGCAGCTACAATCTGTGCCTGAAGTCGGACGCGCAGCGCTTCACGCTTTCTGAACAATTCCTGCCTGAAGCTGTAAAAGAAGCACGGGTTAGCTTCAGAGCGCTAAGAAAGAAAATAGAGGAGCAGGGCATCAATGTGAAAGGCCATCTGTACTGTGCAAACATTGCAAATTAGAGGTATGTAAGAATTTTTTATGATTTTATAATACTGAAAGCTGTTTTCCGCGTTTTACTCAAAAGCGTTTTCCTCGAAAGCACGTTTTTTTAACTGGGCTGAAACAAACACGAACTAACCTTCACAAATCAATTAAAAAATTTGACTGTACATTCAAAACTAGATTCTCTACCGAAGTACGTAGGATTTTTCCGTTATATTGCATAGTTTCTTTTTTATAAACAATTATCTGATAATTTTCTTCTAAAATTTAACATCTTTTTTTTTAAATGCGACATTTTGGCAAAAAATAAATATATAAAAAAAATTCTATGTACTTTGGTAGATGTTCTTATATATAATCAAATTAAAAAAAAAAATTTCTTCCAGGTAACAAATGGCATGAATTACGTTTCCCCCCATGGACCCTTCCAAAAAAGGCGACAACGGAGAAATGCGGTGCAGCCGCTATTTTGTTATTAATGACTAAGAAAAAAATATTTTGTATGGAATTTTGATTAATTATATTATTTCATTAAAAAAAAGCCCAAAATATGCCAATTTTTTCGTGCTGTAGAGTGGCCTAACTCCTCAACAGTTTTGAAGATATTTGAAGGAATTGATTTGAATAGGACTCCTCATTTATAAATATATATGACTCAACTCTTACTAGGGTCGTGCTTGTTTTGTCTCGACAAACAGCCCCGAGCTATTATGCGCGCTTTTTCTCGCAAGGGTTTCGGATTTCGAACAGACAGCTTTATAATGGCTCGGGTGATATCGATAGCTGAGAGCGAATCACGTTACGTTTTACCCCTTCTTAAGCACCAATTACTTAACCGGCGATACTATCTCTTCGATACACATATATTAGAGTGGTTTAAGAAAAAGAGACGAACTTTTTTCTTACAGCGTTTCTTTTTGTCGCTCCCGAATGGGCCTTCAATTGTGTGGGTGAATTTTTTCTTCAAGGTAGAGCTAGGAATAATTGCATCAATGATTTTGAAAGAGCAGCATTTTTTGTTGTTTTCAAACCACCCTGATATATATTTACACGCGTGTGCACCCAAGTCTGACGCTTGGCGGGATTTCGTTTTTCTGGTTGACGGGTTAATTGGATAATCGTTAAAACTATTATGATTGAGTAACGGGTGGATGTGTCGAAGCACTCGGGTGCGGTACCCTTGGAAGACTGTCGTTGCGTTGAATTACGGTTTTTTTTTCTTCTCCTATATTTTCGTTCTCTCAGTTTTTCACGCGCTTTCTTGTTCGTTCGTCCAGTGGAGAAAGCATCGTGCTTTTTTTTTTATGGAGCAACCTCTCTGCCTCTCGCTCTCTTCATTTTGCTGCAGGGTCGAAAAGTTCACGAGGACATCTCGGAATAGGACATCGAGGGGCTGGACATGTGTAAAATCCTATCGTCGTCGGTGGGCGATGACAGAGGTGAGATGAGGCCCGTCACGTTGCGTCTCGTTACCCATTCCGACAGCGTCCGGATCACCTCGTATGGAACAATCCCGTCTGCGTCGGCCAACTCGAGAAGCAGAAAACACAGTGTATTTTTTTCGTTTCATTTTAGTGCTTACTCAGCTTTGTTTTTGTGAAAAAAAATGACAAATTACGTGTTCATGCCAGAATAATTTACATTTTCCGAACGGTCAGAAATCCATAGTTAGTTGATGTGTCTCACATGGCCAATTATATGTGGGCTGTTAACTTGAATATTCTTGCCGAAGACCATCAATCATACAATGTTTACAGAACTATATTGCAAAGCCATATAGACAACAGTCCACAATTCTGTAGACAACAATGATATTGTATAATAGTGGAGTTGAAGGTTCGCACTTTTACATTACCATTTCATTAATTACCAACCCTTAGCTTAGCTAGTCAGTCTACCACCGTGTCTGAGAAATATGACACTCTATCTTCTTTCTTTACTTCTTACTGTTTTTCTCTCTTTGTTCATCTCCTCTCCAGATCAAATCCTAAAGTACACGCGGACGAAGTCGCGGGCAACGGCTGGTTATAAATAAATTCATTTTTTTTGCTTCGAACACTCACTTCGACGCCGAGGACTATCACCATCAACGCGTGCGTCAAGAAAAACCATTTACTTACCGACCAACAATTCTGCTATTTTAAAATATTTTCGTAATTGTTTTTTTTTGTTAGGCGCTTAAGAGATTGAATAAATACTGTATAAAATAAAATTTAGCAATATATGCGTGACTTTTTTTTAACATTTCTGCAAATGTGCCTACGAAAAACACCGAAATCGCGTATATAAGGCCTGAAGTCAGAATCCATCCGATCATTTTGGTTTTATGAAATTCCGAATTGACAAAGAATTTTCGTCACTGCAACACGTCTTTTTTTTTACATATTGCGGATGGTGTATGAAACATGGTGTATGGGGATCATGAATAAGTCTTTTTTTCCAAATTTGTATTGGTTTTATGCCATGACTGAGTGGAGCAGATGAGAAGGCACACATCTATGAAAAGTTGATCACCTCGATTAAGCTGTGGCAGTAACGATCGAGATTCGCCCTTTCCTGAGAGACTTCTCGATCGTGATGATGTGGCGATACTAGTGCTGATGACGGTTCAATATTACTTTCCAACGGACGACAACGATTCAACGTCATGAATTCCGGAATCTCGGTGAGTTCGGGTACGGTCGTCAGCTGCATAGCCTCGTTATTATCATTGGTATTGGCGTCGACGTGACGCGACGACGAGTCCGCATGGATGCACTCTTTGTGAATTGCTATCATCTCGTTCCGTTCCTCGCTATCGGCTTCGTTGCGCTCTGGACAAGCCGGAAGGAAAGGCGTTTTTACATGCTCGATTCTTTTTTGCGGGGTAATCGTGACTTTTGCTTTGCGTCATCTACATTGCGAAGTTTTCGCCGATCGATGAGGGATCCGATTGCGCATTGGAGTGCTGCTGCTGCTGCTGCTCACCGTTAACCGGCCTACTCAAGCCCGCCTGACTCTGCCTCGTCGGGCTACTTCGCGAAAACGACGTGACGCTCTGCATTGTTTGACTCCTTGGGGCTGTGAAACGCATGCTGTAAGTACCCGGCCGCTGGGAGCTCGAACACTCGCGTCCCGTCCCGACGATCGCTCCGATCGCGCCCGAGCCGCCAGTCTGCGAAAGTTTAATTTATCGGTAAGCCAAAACTTTGGTGAAACATTCTTAGAGTTCCGTAGACAGTACTAAAAACCCGATAAATGTATAAAAAGTAGGCCTCACCTTGAACGACATTGACCTTGCAGTATGTTGTTCTTTAGATGATTCCTAACAAATTTCCTCCTATATACTAAGGCGCAGAAACGACTCCTTCACTGCTTTTTCTAGTGTTAGAAGTCGTACGGTTGTTCATCAATGGCAGGATGAGGAGACACTCGCATAGAAATTTGTGTATGTGTTTATTTCTGTTTGTAATCGTAAACAAACACAAAACCAGGGTTTGTTTACGATTATGAACGTTTTTTTGTTTTATTTGAGTGTAGGATTTGAGCGTGTAGGTGTGAGCGTGTGTGCCTAATAACAGTAGTGTATATTCTACTCAACACACGCTACGCGACATCTATTCATTCATTCGATCTTGTAAGGGTCCAAAACATCATGAAGGACTCGTTCCCGCACCTTATATATATTTAAATATATATATATATATATATATATATATAAACTTGTTCGCGATCACCTCCTCTACAACATATTTCAAGGTCAAGATTATCCGAGGTAAGGCCTACTTTCTTTGTAATTACCGTAACCCTTATTCAACAAAACCTTACACGCCAAATATCGACAATTATGGGTGTTTCTAAAACACTGTCCGTAATTATGAGCGCTAGTAACTTTCTCGCAAGGCCAGATAGTCGACCAAGGAAAATCACAGATCTCGTGAATCATTACAGCTGACGGCGGAGGGGGGGGGGGGGGGGGGGGGGGGTATTACGCAGCTCGAGCTGCGCGGAATTTTCTTCCTTCCAATCTTGTTGCCAAGTTGGCGCAAATTCTCCGAAAAAAGATAAGCCAGAGGGGAAATATTGCACTGGAAATGCTCTATTGGATTACGTAAAAAGTAAACTCGGAGATCGGATTATTATATCCCCTGCAGTAACGAGAACCGCGTCTGTGTATCGCTGATTGGCATAACTCGGAGCGTTTCTTTGAGGAACTTACGTTGGGATGAGGAGGCCTTATGTTCTTTTCCGGTTGGAAGAGCACGAGATAGATTTTCGGGGTGAAGAGACACCCGAGAGCCACCGTTGCCGAGATATTGATGCACATACACATACTGGCTATCTGGATCTGTGCAGACGAGGAAAACAAACGAAAAAAAAAAAAAAACTTGAGACAGTACGAATTTTGTTTGCAGCGGCCGAAAAGATGCTCCGTAATGATCGTATCGATAGGATAAAATCTGCCGGTCACGATGACGTACCTTGTAGTCGTTGTTAGTACCGAAGTAAATGGGAACGAAAGCCAGCCAAACGATGCAAGTGGAGTACATAGTGAATCCGATGTACTTAGCCTCGTTGAAGTTGGCCGGCATTTTCCGCGTCTTAAAGGCATACAGGGTGCACATTAGTATGAGCACCATGTTGTATACGAGGGACATCATGAGTGAAAAAGTCGAAACGCGACAGGTGAGAACGGCAGATAGCGGATAAGGATATATCTCCTTCGTGTCGGGTGGCTCGATCACGAGCCATACAATCGCACCGATCAGCTGCACCGCCGTTATACCTGAAACGAAATTCAATCGTCATCGATCAGTTCTCCAAACTTTTCTCTACTGACAAATTGGAAAGATTTCCCCAAAGTGAGAAGAATGGAAATGACGATATGAAACCCAAACAAAACTCACCAATAGCAATGGCGATTTGGCTCTCCGGCGATGTGTAGGACGGTCTCTTGACGCACTTTTTGCCCTGATTGAAGATTCTCGATATACGATTGGTCTTGGTGAGTATCGCGCTGTAGCAAATGCTCAAACAGAGGCCCAGACCGATACGTAGATAGGTGCACTTCCAGGGTGTAGGTTCGCTGAGTATGAGGAAGCTCATCCCGTAACACGAGAGAATGCCGAACAAGAGTACGTAGCATAATTCACGTCCCGAGGCCATTATCACCGGTGTACGGTTGAAGCTGTCAGTGAGGATGATTCATATGACATTTTGATCTATTTTATGTTTACCAATGGTACAGAGGACCTTCCGCTTTTGGCTACTCCAATCTTTACTCCATATTTAAACCTCTTGCATTTCCACCCGCGTAATGTATCGCACGGTTTCCAAGGAAAAATGTAGCCGTATACGCTTTTGTCAAATAGATTGCGCTTCCGGAGACTTCCGCTTTTGGCTACTCCAATAATTCCTCCATCTTTAAACCTCTTGCATTTCCACCCGCGGAATGTATCGCACTCGGAATGTATCGCACGGTTTCCAGGGAAAAAATGTAGCCGTATACGCTTTTGTCAAATAGATTGCACTTCCGGAGACTCATAAACCCAGAAATGTTACATTCTCAAAATGTCACCATGCGAAAAATTGCGGCGAATTAATGTCCAGAGAGATTTTGCTATTAACAAATGGCACTAAAATTTGCCAATTCAATGATAAATGTCATCGGCCTAATGCACCTAAATATCAATATACAGAGTTTTTTTTCAACATTAATTCCATCTGTCTATTCAATGGGCTGTAGATTTTCGTACGGTGACGTTTCCAGAATATAACTTGTCTGGATTGTAACTTTTCGAAAGTATGTCATTCCTGGAGCATGACGTTTCTCGATTCTGCCATCCTATCCGAGCGCTGAACCGTGCATCTTTCGGCTATAGATTGACGAACGTGGAATCCCGAACCACCACGAAAGAAATGTTCATTTTCTTCATTGGTGTCGGCCAGGAATCGAGCCCGGGACCCGCGGAATACGAGCTCCGGCCCCGTACCCCTAGGCCACTGCACACCCTATCTGTATGACGTATACACGTTCCTTTCTTTTCGCTTATTTCTCCTTTTTTTCTTCACGAAGGAATAGAAGTAGGAGAAACTTTAATGGCCACGTTTATTTTCGAGTCACGTTCGTAGAGGGAGGACTGCCAATAAAGTCGGACTCTCGTGAAAAAGGAAGGTGTCAGGTGATAAGGAAACACGGTCGCGCAGAGAGAATAAGCGGAAGGAGAAAAGTGCCGGATTGGCTGAACACACAGAAAGAGAGCTTGAGAACTGACCGAATGAAGATGACGAGAGTGAAGAGAGTGCTGAGAATCCCTATCGAGGCGAATAACAGTGGTACGATTGCCCAGGGACTGTCCCAGGCGATCACCTCGGCCGAAAGCTTGACGCAACCAGTTTTCGTCCGATCCGGCGCCCAACCAGGCTCGCAACTTCGACAGGTGTCGTTCGAGATGTATGCCTCCTCCCGACAAGCAACGCAGCTCCAGCAGCAAGCTTCCTGAAATTCGAATCGATACGATCGCAAGTCATTTCACAAAATATAGATTTTTTTCTCATAATTTTACGGCCCACTTTGGGAGACTTTTAATTATTGAACGGAACACTTGAGCCAGTAAGGAGCATGTGTCTTTGTAAATGCCACCCCCGTTTCAAAGTACTCTCATAAAATAGCAGATGGTGTTTTCAAGTCTGGAACGCTTTCGTAAATTAATTTAACTTTAGCGAAGAACATTGTAATTATTAATACCTACGCGGGGCCACTAATTGTGCCTAACGTTGCGTTTAATAGTTTTCATCTTTTGTGGCGGTAAATCAATTTGAGTTTTGACCTTCGGATAATTGAAATAGACTTACTATTACATCAAAATAAAATATATAGCGTGAAAATGATTTTTGCGGAGAATAATTTCCGCTCGAGCGCAAATTACACTTTAGCTCGGGCTTAAAAAAAAGCCGATTTCTGTATCTTTATCTATTATTTTTTATTTATCTATTGTAAAATCATATATATACACTACCGGCGAAAAGTTTTCGGACAAAAATTCCAAAAAGGTCTGGAACGATTTTTTATGCCATTTCACCGATAGTAGACATAAATTAATTTAATAAATGGCATTGTGAAGGGGAGGGATTCACCTTCATTCAGTTTTTTTAATGTTTACTATTTTTTTTACGACTAGTAAAAAAAATTTGAAAATGACCATTTTTGTCGCCTTTTGTTAGTCCTTTTCTGGTGGACTCCGTTTACAGACAACATTTTTTTATGCATTTCTTTGACCGAAATCATAAAGGGGGAAGCTCAAGCTTCAATTTTGTTTTTTTTCCAAAGCTTCGTACGATTTTATTTCTAAAGATATTTTGATTTTGTTGAAAAAAGAGACAATTCGAGAAATAAAGTGTAACGCGAAAACGACAAGGACTCAAGGAAAACCTCGAGATAGTAAAAAGTTGAATTGGTTTTCGTTGAGTTCGCAAGAATTTTTTCAGATATTTTTTCACCTACTTTCGGTAAAAAATCAGACTATACTAGTCGTTTTTACGACTGTACTAGTAGTAAAAAAAATAGTAAAAAATTATTTAAAAAAACGGATTGAAGGTGAATTCTTCCCCTTCAAAATGCCGTTTATTAAATTCATTTATGTCAACTATCAGCAAAATGGCATAAAAAATCGTTCCGGAACTTTTTTGAATTTTTATCTGGAAACCTTTCGCCGGTAGTGTATATATATATATAATCTTTATCTTTATCTAAATTGACCACATACATGTGCGCAAATAAAAATACTTCTTCAAGAGAATGCAATGATCGTATTTTTTTTTTCCAATAGTAGGTTTTGTCTATACTTCAAAAACGGCTCTAATTTTTTTAATCGCTTAATTAACACAAAAAGTTGTTTTGTTTGAAAAAAAAAATCACGCCTAACTTTCATTTCAACATGCGTCTCCTCATGGATTTTTGAAAGATCATCGAGCAGTTCAATTATTTGACAAGATCGAAGGTCCAACCGTAAGGACGAAATCCTCGTAAAATATTCAAATATAAAGTATACGAAGAATCGAGATCTTTTATGGTCCTTTTTCCACTCCTCGCGCCCCATCTTTACACCAACCTACAGATAAGACTCCCGTCTGTTCAAATTTGCCAATTTCTCATGCATGTATGCTTTAACCCCATTTTACTCAGAGACACACTTTCTCTCACACAGACCCTTTGAAAAGCAACGTGTGTACCCAGAGCTCGAAGCTGAAGAAGGCAAGTACGAGTTTTTTTCTTTTTTCAACACTCGTTTCCTTTTTGACTTTGGGTACGGGGAGCGTTGAATATACGTGAAAAGCGGACGAGAGCACGGGGGAGGAGAGAAGTCGGGCGAGCAAAAAAGCCTGAAGAAGTGTTGGGATCCTCGTAGAAAAGGCAAACTCGATATGTTCCTGAGAGTTTTTATCACGCGATGTACTGCCCGCGGGAAATTCGTTTCCTATTTTCAGATCTTTGTACACTTTTCTACACACACACACAAACTTTGAGGACGTGTATCGAGTCCGGACTGGGTGTATCCGACTACAATATGTCCATTTGCAAAGTGAAACGTCAAGACTGATAAACTCGTGCTCCATGAATTTGAGCACGAAAGGTTGCGTGGCAATTGGTGAATAAAGGAAATAACGAAGCACGGTGAAGGGGAGTTACAGCTACAGAAGGATACTGCAAGAATCAATTATAGTTTATCGAAAATAGTAGACTCCCATCTGACGTACGGCTTTACACGGTGATAGCTCGCAACATTGGCCCCGGCCAACACTTGGATGGGTGACTGCTCGTATCGGCACGGGTTTTCCGAAATTTCCCTGTGCCCTCGTGTGCAAACGCTACAAAGCAGTGCCTTGAGATAAGAGCGGCCACTCCGGGAGAAGGCTCTCCAAAGAACTGGAAAAGAACTGGGGCACAAGGGAAAGGGCTCGTAAAAGGTGGCAGGAGCAATCGAAGAAACATGAACATCCAAAGTGAATAATTCGTAATGTTTGTTTCCTCGTATTTGGACAAAAAAAAAATATATATATGCGACGATACGGAAACGGGAAAATTTGTCGAACGTAACGTCCCTTCGTTCGTCCCCCTCGCGTATTTATTAGCGAAGGGAATGTAAATCCGCGAATATACGAGTGTCATTTGTCGAAACGTTCCTCATTTCCTTTTCTCATATTCATAAACAAAAACGAGATGAAGGGGCGCAAGGGTATGGAAATAATATGCGTAATGGTGTTATGGAGTCATGGTAATTTTTCTTCGAACTCGGTCATATTTTTCGAATGGCTGTTTTTTAATGTTTGTTTTTTTTTTTGACTCAGCAGTTCTGTACTCCAATTTCCAGTGGGGCAATTAAACTTTTCGCTGGGTATCGCGCATCGCCCCATATATACCTTGGATATACGTGTTCACGCTGCAACGACGGAGGATCGCGCCTGGAGAACAAGATAGGGAAATTGTTGGAAGCTTGCTTTTTGTTTATTCTCACCTGAAAGTTGCGCACGTGGCCAAGGGGGCAATTGTCGCTGCATGCGCTTCGCGGGATGTTGGTCACGCCTGGTCCGTTGGTCCATCGTGTCATGTTTATATCGAGGGATAATCTTCAATGAATAATAAACGCACGTAAACAATAAGGATCGCTGGATTCGCAATTTCTCGCTCTCTCACTCTCTTTCGTTCTCGCTTTCTCTCTATATCTACCGTGAATAATTTAACCAAAGAGCTGACTATTGAGTCGAAAATAAATGCGTAAAAAATAAAAATATACAACTAAATGAATAATAAATACCAGATAAAGAATACAAATGAATGTATACAGAATAATAAGTCATAAATACCGAATAATAAATAATAAATAAAGAATAATAATTCATAAATTCAGAATAATAATTAATAAATAAAGAATAATAAATACTAAATAAAGAATAAAAATTAAATTCAGTCGAATTATTTATCCGATCCTCATTTGAGTCTCAAGTAATGAAGCAAATGTTTAAAAAACGATACATTAAAGACAAAAATTCAACATTTATTTCTTAATTGCCAGTAGAATTAATTGATCGGTCAAAGACTCACACTTCCTTCCACGAGCCAATGAGCGTGTAATCGAAACGACCCTCTTCGTTTCTCTGATACTGATAAATGTTGTAGAATCCGAAGGCATCGCCGTCCGCATTGAATCTAATTTTCGTTCCTTGGCGACCTGGGACGAGAAAGAAGCGAAAGGGTGAAACGCCGATACCGAGGAGAGAGGGGCTAAAACCGATGGTGATAGCGAAGCGTGGTGAGCGAGGAAGGAAGAGGAATCATTAATTTATTCACGTCAAAGCCAACTCTCGTGCCGAAGGTCCATTATTTTCTACTAGAGAAACACGTTGATAACGTTTTTCTTTCCTTTCGTTTATTTCACCCCCGAGCTACTCTCGAAGTGATAATGCTCGAGGGATAAGCAGACTTCGAGTCGTGAGGGTGGAGGGAGGATTGGTGGCAGAAGGTTCACGAAAAAGTGCCTATTTCGCCGGAGGGTTGGAAAGAGTCTCGTCCGGAGGGGCGGGGGGGGGGGGGGGGGGGGTGAAAAAAGAGTGTATCGACTAAAATGGAACTCGTGAAAACCAAGAACGTCCCTCGTCTCAAAATGCACTTCGCAAACTCGTCCTCGACGATTCAATTAAAGCGAGGTAAATAAATCGCAAAGCGGTAGCAAGGTAAAAAAAAAGAGGCAATACCGTCCACGGGATTAGAGAGCACTTGGACGTCCGAGATTTCTTGGACTTTCAACACAAACCGAGTAATTTACTGGTCACCAGAAAATTTAACCGACGAAAAAAAATTCAATCAACCGGCTGATAGAGTTCTCCGTGGCGTTAATGAAAATTGTCAGAAACAAACTTTCAACCCTCAACCTCGTTCCCGGGGGTCAAACGAAAACGAATGAAGCACACCGGTGCACATTTCGTTCTCGTTTCTTTATTTCGCGTATGGCGATACTTCGAAGAATTTTCGAAACAAAAATGACGACAAACAGAATTCGAACGCGTAGACATATTTTCTTCTGAAAAAATCGCGATTTTTTTTTTTGGCAGACGGATTTGTTTATTTTTCATTGTGAATTGAAAATCAAAAGCTACTTGATAAAAAAAATCGTGCTCCATTCCGAGAAAATGCAGCAATAAAAGAAGACAGCTGGCTTATCAAGATTTACGAAGAATTTTTTTTTGCTTTTGACGTTTAATATTAAGGCAATATTGTTGTCTAGAGCGCTGTCTTGGAGGTGATGTTCAGGATGGAATAACTTTTGAGCTTTTCTTATTTTTGTTCTGAAATTTTTCACACACGTTTCGTGATCCTTCAAGAATATGTAGAAATAAAAAAAAATGTATTATCATGTATTTCTGTACGTTTGTTCATAACGGTGCGCAGAAAACGCCCCTAATTGGCGACCAGTGTTGTAGACGCTGTATGAATGTGAAAAAAAACCAAACATATTCTTTATCTGTACGAGTGTTGTGATATTTGGTACCAGATTCAGCAAAAAAAAAACCTTTACAAAATGGCGACACACTAAACTTTGATTATCAATTTTTTCCTAATTTCCTGACTATTCTTCGAGTTATATAAAAAAAAGAAGATATTTTGAAAAACAGTCTACTGAAGATATATGCCAAATCATCTGAGCTCAATGGGCCAATTGATTATCGAGATATCGTGATTGCCGATTTAAAAAAACATCGTTTCGAGAAAAACGCGTGTAAAGTTTGCTGCGTCTCGACCAAGCTTCCCGAGCGTACTCCTTATAATTTCTACAACTCCGTTAATATTATGAGTATGATTAAACGGTGTGCACAGACGTAGAGTTTGAAGGGGCATGTTGAGCAAGTTTGGAATTATCGCCCTGTAATTCCTTGACAGTCTGTCATATAAAAATGAAACCTACTTTGGTCAATAGGAAATGTATCTGGGAAAAAAAGTCTGTAGATGAAATTCCTGTTATCCTTATTGTTTCACAGATAATTGCTCTTAAATGACTAAGGCCATGCTGGCTCAGCCTGCCCCGATAGTGGGGTAAGTTGAGTATGGGTTTGAGTTAAGTTGAGCAAGGTAAGAATTGCATAAAAAAATCAGACGTATGCAACATGATTTGGAACAATGCAGTAATAAACCAACAGTTGCTTGTTAATTAGTTATATTTTGAAACATTAACATTAATTGCAATGAACTTTAAAATATTTTTTCTCATACAATGGTAGAAGAAAAACTTCCAATCACGTTTTTTTTTTACTTCTGGGTGGAAAAATAATGAAACGTCCCATGTTACCGTCTCGTGCGCCGCATGGCAACGGGCGATGGCGTGACGTGTTCTCCTCCCCATATCTCTCTTTCCGACATTTGATGCATCCGCGTGCCGTGCTTAGTTTTCTAGATATTCCGATTGCCCAACTTACCCGACTGCTCAACATGCCCCTCTCTACCCTATCCAAAAAGGACTATAAAATAATAAAACAAAAATGAAGAAACTAATGATTTTTTTCAAATTTCCACACAACAATACTGCCTTAATCATTGTTTGCATTTCCTGTTGATCCGTTAAGGGCTTACATACACCTGGGTAAGTCAAAAAGATCGATTTATCAAAAAGGTGCTCATTCGAAAGTACTATCCTTTGAGTGTCTACCCTGAAAATTTCATAAGGAAATTCGCAGTAATGACGAAGTTATAGCGTTTTGTAACTGACCGGGTGAGCAACGACTAACGGTTGGGGCGCAGGTAGACGCGGCTTTTGTCATCTGTTTGACTATGAGTTTGACTATAAATGAGGTTGATACAGCAAAAAAAAAAGATCGAATGGAAGCGTCAACATGTAAGAAAGATCCGTCATATGGCCCAGGAATCGACGATTTCATGTAAGTTTAAAATAAACCAGTTATTTCAGTGTAAAGAGTACTCAAAACTTTAAACGCGTTTTGCTCGAAACAGTGTTTTCAAAATCGGTACCAGAAATATCTCCGCAACTACTGGACCGATCGGAACCAATTTTTGCACAGTTATGCTTCACACAATAATCTAGTACTTATCGAGCTGTTTTTTCGATACCTGGCATAGTTTTTTTTTTCATCATAAGTGCTGAACAATTTTGAGGCGAAAAATCGCATGTTCTATTCCAGTGACTGCCATGACCCGAAAGAATTAAATTTTTTAATTCCGCCTCGATAAGTACTAGTTTTATCTATCTACATTAAGTAACAAATATTTTTTTTAGATAAAAAATGACAGAGGCACGTCTGGTACCACAAACGCTGTCAACAAAAACACGTCCCAGGAAAAAGACTGTAACTTTTTTACCGTTTGAAATTTTTTAACTAAATTTTCACACAATGTAGATAAAATGTCATACTTTAAAATGTATATCATGGTTGTTCAGTAAAATTCAGTTTTATACACAAAAAAAAATCTTAAACATAACGTTACTTTTAGCCGTCTCAGGGGTATGTAAGCCCTTAATAAAACTATATATATATTTTTGTATAAAATATGTATTTTTAAATAAAAAACATATTTGTTTTTTATTTTACTTATTTATTATGTGAATAAATTATATATATATATGTATAAATAAATGGTAAAAATTCGTATTAAAAGGCAATGACAAATGGTACGAGTGTCGCAATTGACCCCAGTCTGCCCCGGGTGTGACGACGTCGCGAGATGGGCAATTCGGAATTCCTTGGCGTTTTCGTTTTGTCCCGTCGTGCACCATAGCGACAGTTTATTCTCGGAAAGCAGAACGAAATTCACGAAAGTGGCTTCAAACGACGTTGTTCGAGGATATATTTCCCAGGGTTTATACGAGTGGCCGCGCGTGCGGCGCGGGCGGGCTGAAGATGGTGGAGAGATCGAGCAGGAAGAGGAGCGTAACACTCGTAAATTCTTATTTTCTTCTCGCTACTCTCGTCTCTTGGTTTTCTTTTTTTTTATGTACCGTCGCCAATCAAGGATATACCGACCAATAAAGTGGCCGCAGGCGGATCGTCGATTGGCCGAGGAAGCGGTTTTGGTGACTATAGTTTTTTTGCCCCTCGCATCGTTTGAAGGGAGGAGGGAACTAGGGGTGGTTATTACTGGAGGGATTCGAGACCGGGGGTCATAAAAAAAATATTGGTTTTTTTTTCTCGTGTATCTTGCATTGCGTTGACTCCTTGAAATATCGGCTTTAATTATTATTTGTACCGACAAAAAAATTAGTCGTGGCAGGCGATAAATTGATGTTCAAGTAGTCCCAAATACAGCGTGTTTTTTTTTCTTTCTTTTTTTTTGCACAGTTAACCCCGAGAGACGATGAGAAATCGAAAGATGAATTGATGGATTTTAATAAATAGACGGGGGAAAAAAATTGGAAAAGCATTCGCTTCTCGTAGCATCTACAAAGTGTGGTGTACTTGCCGACGAAAGTAACGTTGCGAATGTAGTGGAGTAGACGGGCCCCTGGTGGTGCAGGTTTCAAGGATTCGCACAAATGGTGTGACGTGTTCGTTGCTTTCACGCACTCGTCCTCGATGAGATCGTGAACAGCGTGTGCCATCGCGTACACCGCATCCACTGTGCAACACCAATACATTATATTCGAACATTCCAGTATGACGAAGCAGTTGTTCCGACCTCACACAAATTTCATACGATTTATCGTGATTGTAAATTATCCGAAAAAAAGAAATTAAAGTAGTAGTCTTGCCACAGTAATGTTGAAAAGTTTATTCTCCGCTCAATCGATGAAAGCTTCGAAATATTGCGAAATATCCTCATAATGTAGGTTGTACATCTTATCGGGATGTAAAAACTTATAAAGTAATGATGAAAACGCCTAATATAATATTTACCTAACCCTCACTTTTGTATGAAACTATCCAATTCCGGCTACTAATACGTAGATACTCTGCGTATACGGATACTGCACACACTACTGCAATCTAGTTCTAGTCTGCTCCAATCGCTTCGTGACGCTAGCGTCGCTAGACATTGCTTAATTTAAATCGCTATATCTCCGAAACCAGACGGTCGAAATTCATGATTTTTTTTTAACCACTTCGTCATATGTTCCTCTGTAATTGAGAACTAAAAAAAAAAGATCTGTAGAAAAGTTTCGAAATTATTGCGTGAAATGTGAAATTTTCCACTACTCCCCATAAGAAGACGTGTAAAATCTTGCAATCTTTGATTGCCAATATCTCGAATACACAACGGTGAATCCATTTGAAATTTTGCAGGTGATCACTTAATAGTGTCCTGAATGGGTCATCAAAATAAATGAATCTATAGAAAAAGGCCTTGGCGAGACTACCTTAAGGTTTCCTACGATATACGTATTTTGCAAAAAAAAAACAATGTACCTCCCAAAGTTTATGTTTGTATTGTTACCCTTTTTTCGTGCTATCAAACTTTTGTCAATCTTCTGTGAAAATTTGGACAGTTTTATTATTTCCTTTTGCTCGAATAGCCGAAGAAGAAACATTAAAAAATGTTTTTCCTGTATGTTAACCAAGATATATATCGAATCGAATGGAATATGTATTTTTTTCTATTCGAAATATAGAATTTGTGTGTGTCTATATATGTAAATTACAAATACATACCGTAAATGTGTAAACGTAATGTATACAAATAAATATATAATTACGAATAATGAAAATATTATACATCTATATACTATATATAAAAATATGTATTTATTTATTTATTGATTTATATATAAACATCTTATCTTTAGGGGGAAATCGGGGGAGGGGGGATCCACCGAAGCCGGATTCCGACCCTTTATCCTCTAGTGTCGGTATATTTCATTATATATATATATATAAATATATATAAAATATTCTTACACATAGATATATGTATAAATATATCATCATTTTCTTTCCATTATTTGTTCTCTCTTCTCACGTTCCCTCGGTACAAGAGTAGTGCAAATGGCGACAATGCAAAAGCATGACGAATTTCGTCGAATTTACCGTGTCTCGTGAGTGCGAAACCCGAGTGAAATTGCGTTTGGCATTGGGAAGAGAATACTCGGGAGAAGATAGAAAGACGTACGATGCAGGATGTTACTGTAAGGATTATTATTTCGCAATGGATGTCAAGTATTCTTCCTGTGTCGTTGGTAAATTCACTTTCAACTTGTCTCTTTTGTCCATTTCAAACCCTTGTCACTTCGTGACCTTTGTAACGAAATTCGGGATTATGAGGAAGCAGAGAAAATTTAATTGGATCCGTGTACAACACCTCGAGGAGATTGAAAGAAGCAAACAAAAAGTATACGTTATCAGGGGGAAATATAGGAGAAAAAAAATGTAAAATTTCACGTAATTGATCGTTCGAGACGGAGGATACAAATGACTGGAGGACGCGATAAGAAGGTCGCAGGGTGAAAAGGTTATCAGGAGCGAGGTACGATCGTAAATATATTTTTTCGGGGGTGCAAAAGAAAAAGTGGTTTCCCTTTATCGAACGAGCACGATGCACGTGTACCTTGGAGCTTGTATATAGGGTTGTTAATGACCGCAAGCGACAAAAGCTCGCTCTTGTCCCTTATCTATTAGTTCGCACAGTCGCGTCGCTGTGCGAGCTTTAATAACGGAAATCCCATTTCTCGAAATGCTTCGCTGGATATTTCCTAATGTACTCCGTACGCGGGCCATTTCGTATAAAGTGTATACGAAAAAATCAATAACGAGAAATGTATGTTTTTTTTTATTACTTGTCTGATATATGTCTATCTTTTGTATTTATTAATGTGAGTTTGTTTTTTTCAATTAGAAAAAGTGAGCTTGACAATTGTTTCTGGACTTCTGTTGTCATAGTTTGAAAAAAATGTTTAAGTATGGGAAACTTTTTTGACGTTGTTCGCAAACGTGCATCGAGAGAAATAGAGGGAGAGAGAGAGAGAGAGAGAGGGGTGAAACATACAAAAAAATAAAGACGGACACATGCAAGCTCAATTTTACATGGACGAGCCCATACACGATTCTTTTGATCGAGTTATATGTAACCGGATGACAGACGCAAAAGTTGTCCCTGTCTCTCGTAACGGCACGATTGGCTATGGTGTGTAGGAAGCGAGATCTCACGATGGGCCGCACGGGGAGTCGACATACGAGGTGGTAAAAAAAAATGGTATCCGAAAGAAGAAAAATGACATCGAAAATAAGCGAATGGGGAGAAGGATTTCTTTGTTTCTTTATTCTTCTCTTTGGTTTCTTTGTTCACGGATTCTCATTCCCGGAGTCTATTTATTTCCAGTATAGACCGATATACGCGCGTGAAAATAAAAAGCTTTCGTGGAACAAAATTCTATTGTATCCTATTCGCGTCGCAAATTGGAGCGTTTTTCTTTTCATGTTTCACCAGGACCAGAGATTGACGTATACCGGAGATCCATATTTTCATATATTTGTGATATTATAGATTTTTTTAACGCGGACCAGGCAAATAGCGTGGGAGAAATTATTCGAAGCTGCTGATAGACGAGAGTTGTGCATTTTTAAAAATCAATGTTCATTTTTGCGAAGATTTGTCTCGGATACAATCGGGAAGTGACGAAATTATTTAATGGAGTAAAAAAGCAAAGCAGGTTTAAACAATTCTTAAAGCTTCACTTTTCAACAAATGTCAATGTTCTGGCGGGGCATACGTTACGTAAAAATGAACTTGGCCCCAATGTATTTCAGCCAGAACATTGTAATTTCCAGACATAGCGTGTGGGCCATAAAAAACGATGTTGTGATCTGTCAGTTCTTTTCCTTGAATGGGCCTGGTCATTGGAATCAGACGAGGCAAGCCTGTCCACGGCCTGATGCAAAGTAGGGAATGCCGGGTCACATTTCTGCAGGGGCTGCACGGCCAAAAAGAAATATTTAATTTAAATAGGATCTATTTAAATAAAATAGGGTTTTTCTTATTTGTTCGAGCTGTTTTTTTTAATATTAAATATATTCAAATTAAGTAAATAAAGATTAGATTCAAATTAAATAAATAAAGATAAAACTCGATATATCGCATTAATACGAGAAAAAAAGTGAAATTATTTTTCTTTTTTTTTTACTAAAAAGGCTGTTATTTGGAAAAAAAAGAAAGCTATTGTCGTGCCTTTCTTAGCAGGTGCGACAATTTATGTATAGAAAGACTAACCCTTTTCCACACCTGCAGAATGTTACAACAGTCTTCTAATGAAAACAAAGCCATGAGATTTTTGAGAGACTGAATCGTGTACCATTTTTCCGTCTGTCTCTTTTGTCTTATACCACCAGATGAAATAAAATCACAGATTTATTAGGAATAATAAAAATATTTAGTTATTAGATGGTAAATCATTTTAATAATGGAATGCAATAGGGAAAATTTGATTTCACGAAAAAACTAGTTAATTCAAATGAAAAAAAAATCAAATTAACGCATCTATTATCAATAGAATTTTCTTATCAGTGTAGAAGACAAAAAACGTGCTTAACACCGCATGGTTTTTCCAAGACCACAACGTATATTTCGAGCATTATATTTTCCGCAATAATGTATATTCCTCACCGACGTTCGGATAATTGAGCGTTCAGATTAACCAATTCGTGGTACGGGATAATTGAGGTTCGGATAATCAAGGTTATGTCTATTTTATCTATATACGAAGATAAGAAAACATATACACGTACCAACAAACGGTACGAGTCCTTCTTGATCGTAGTCGACGAGTTCCTCATCTCCGGTGCATCTTTTTCCCACGACGTAGGCGTTCGGGCCGAAGCTGCATTTGTGATGCTGCGCCCAGAATTCACGAAACCATAGGTTGCGACAGTTTATCATTTTCTCCGGATGCTTCGGATGTTGGAGGTTCTCGTGGGTCCCGTTGCACTCGTCGCCCATTCGCGGACGAAGTCTCTTATAGTACCTGTCGAAATCTGACGGCAACAAAGAAAGCGACAAATTGAAATTCATCTTTTCTCATATTTGTTTCGCCCACCATCGAATTGCAACTCACACAAAACTTTGTTCCATTTTTCGCGTGTTTGTCGTATATAATCGACAAAAGTATGCGTCTCGTTTCTACGAGAAGAAAAAAAGAAAAGAAACTGAAATGCGGGAAGTATGAGACATAGTGCACGAGCTTATTTCCTTCTTCGACGATGAATCGCGTACGACACAATTGCTTCCTCGTTGGAGACACGGGAGCAACGCTGGATTTTCAGTACTTTCAATCGCATAATCGGCATAAGATTTGTACGATTTATTGGAGAGAGAGAGAGAGAAAGAGAGAAAGAGAGAGAGAGAGAGAGAGAGAGAGAGAGAGAGAGAGAGAGAGGGAGAGGGCGCTAACGCGAGTATTACACTCGGGAGCAAAGCGAGCAAAACGCGAGGAGGCTTCATAAATCGATTCCAATGTTGCGCGTTGCGTTACAGCGCATATGCATCCAGGTGCGCTTTAGCAACTTGAGGCCTCGTTCGAGGATCTCAAATTTGGTGTACTCGGGTTAACCTTAGATCGGCAATATGTGTTGAATTCACGGGCTGCCCGAGGCTCCCCAGCTTTTGACATCGACAAAGATGCCAGTCGTAACGACTGTTAGCTGACATCGTTACAAGAATAATTTAACTTTGGTGGTCCCCCTTTTTTTTATTATTTCACTCTTAGTATTCATTAATTGTTACGAAAGAACAAATTCGGACTTCAGTATAAGCAGTGGGGGGGAAAAAAGATATACATTCTGTTTGACAAGAGCGTGTACGGCGAAACTTCAAAACTATTTGGGAGAAGGCATTAAAAACAATACACACATACTACATGATATAAACCGTGATACTTTGTTATTAACTAGCTTTTTTCCGTGACTTCGTCAGCTTGGACTTTGGGATTTGTTCCAGAGAGGAGATATACAAAGAAAGAACAAAAGTAAGAAATCCCGTGCGGGAATTGAGTTCGGGCCTTTGATCGGCCCGATCAAAGGTCTGATCGAGTTCTTTGATCGGGCCCATCTTAATTTTCCCTAACTTTACTAAAGCCCTTTCGAATTTCATTGATATAAAAGCAGGCAATTCGATTTTCCCATACAAAGTTGAACACTCTGTTGCGCCCCTAGGGGCGGTTAAAAAAAACCCATATTATGCGTTTTATTATTCGTTTACTATGAAGAAAAAGGACTGCCCAACCGTAAAACTGAATGGCCAACCTCTTCCACAAGCTGAAGAAGTCAAGTACTTAGGTATGTAGCTTGATCGTAGGCTAACTTAGGCGAGCCACATCAAACACGAAGGAAAAGCACTCGATCTACGGCTAAAAAAATGCACTAGCTCGTAGAAAGAAGGTCAAAGCCACCCCTGAACAACAAAATCCTATTATACAAAACGACACTATTGTCAATCTGGACCTACGGGATCCAACTTTGGGGAACGGCCAGCAATTCAAACATCGAGATTTTGCAACGATTTCAATCGAAAACTCTGAGAATTATAGCGAATGCTCCATGGTATAACACAATAACGCCAACTTGGATAAAGGTCTTGAGATTGGCATGGTTAAAAACGTAGCCCGAAAACGATGTACTAGCTATGAGGGGGAGACTCGGAGACCATCCAAACGTGCTGGTATCCAACTTTTTGGATCGAAGAACCATCTCGAAGAGATAAAAGAAAGGGCGATTTCGTGCTCTCTAAACACTTAAGTCTAAACAACCATCATGGTGAAAAATAGATCAGCGTGCATCATCTAACGCACCCTCTAGCCTCATGCTACCTGCCGTTCATCAAAATCATTCAATGTTGCATTACGCAACATCTTACAATTTCAATAACCCAGAGAAAAAAAAAATTATTTGTTTTAAAGAATATTTATACCCAGTTTGAAGTTGATACACGCAAGGAATAGGGTTGGGAGGGGCATGTTGAGCAAGTTTGGAATTATCGCCCTATAATTCCTCAACAGTCTGCCATATAAAATTGAAACCTACTTTGGTCAATACAAAATTTATCTTGGAAAAAAAGTCTGTAGACGAAATTCCTGTTATCCTTATTTCACCGATAATGGTTCTCAAATGACTAAGGCTATATTTGCACAACCTGCCTCGATAGTGGGTTAAGTTGAGCATGGGTGTGAGGTAAGTGGAGAAAAGTAAAAATTGCATAAAAAAATCATACGTATGCAATATGATTTGGTACAATGCAGTAATAAACAAGCAGTTGTTTATTAATTAGTTAGCTTTTGAAGCATTGACATTAATTTTTATGAATTTTGAAATATTTTTTCTCATACAATGGTAGAAAAAAATCTTTCAATCACGTTTTTTTTTACTTTTGGGTGCAAAAATAATGAAACGTCCCGTGTTACCGTCTCCTGCGCTGCATGGCAACGGGCAATGGCGTGATGTGTTCCCCTCCTCCATAACTCTCTTTCTGCCGTTTGATGCACCTGCGTGCGCTGCTTAGTTTTCCAAATATTTCTATTGCCCAACTTACCCGACTGCGCAACATGCCCCTCCCTACCCTACAATTTCCCATACAAACTTTTACACCCCATTTCACCCCCTTAGAAGTTGATTTTCGAAAAATCCTTTCTCAATGCACCTCCACACCATCTAAGGAACATATCTTCCAAATTTCATGTTTCTACCTTCAGCGGTTTAGGTTGTGCTTTGTCTATATGTCAGTCAGTAATTCAGCCAGCCAGACAATCAGTCACGGAGTTGTTTTATATGTATAGATAAGTGGTTCAGTCGCCTTCACTATTAATAATCGCCTATATCTACGAGGCATACTTTCCACTAATTTCATGGCATAATCTGGTGACAAAGACGTTCATATGAGTCGAATCTGTCGAAATAATTACTCGACGTTCCAGATCTTTGGTGTCTATTGATTTGGGTAGACCAGGTATGATTGATGGAAGATTGTGCCCAAAAAGAAGCTTCATCCAAAAAAATTACGTTGTCCCAATCGCGATCTAAACCTTCTTTCGCCCAAGTAAGTCTTTTTTCAACGTTCTTTTCGGACAATAGCGGTTCATCTGTGACCACGGACGGACGACAAGTGACGCTTTCTATATAAAGCATCTTAGTGAAAGGGCTACCTGCTTGCGTTCGAATCTACCCTCCAACCGTTTTCGGGGAAAAAATAGAGCCATATACATGTCGTAGTTAAACAGATTGTACTAGACTGGACAAAATGAAGTCCCGTTCGTCCCATTTATTTCGCATAGGCATTCGAGTACTATATAGATATTCATTGAATGTTGACTTTTTGAAATGAATGTTGAAATTTTATGTAATCAAATCTGTACATCGTTGATCTTTTTTTGCTTTACTCCACGTCAGTTTAAGAATGAAGGGAGTGAGAAATACGGTCTCTTCAATTTGCCTCACTTGAAGCTGACGCTTTCTGTCAAAGGAATGGAAGTTCATTGGTTTGATACGATCTTTCCAACGTAGTCTCGAGTACCGATCACTCAACGATCGCAATTTTGAGCTTGCGCGTTTAATTGGCGGCAGGGAGGAGAGAAAGACAGAGAGAGAGAGAGAGAAATAGGGAAAGAGAGAGTTAGAGAGAGAGAGTTGCAATCGCGTAAACATGCGAGAAATAATTTTCCATTTGGCAGGACATTGGAAATCGTTTTCCAGTGGAACGGTCAATCAAGATTTTCATTGAGAAATGTGAGGATGATCCGGTCGTTATATAATCCCGATGATACGAACGAGCAAAACGTTTCCCCTTTAATCACGATTATTCCGAGAAACTTTCTTAATAGAAGATTTTCGTCGCGTATTATTGATCGAAAAGTCTTATGAAATTGATGATATCCAGTGGAAAGGATGCGTTAGAAAAGCTCCAAGGAAAGGGCAAGCCCTTTTCTTCCCTCTTTCCTTTCATATACAGGAAAATCGTCATGCTCCCCTTTGAGGGAAAAAAAATCCGGCGTTCCTTACCACGTTCGAAGATTAATCGAAGAGGAGCATCGGTGGATGAGGATTCACGGCCGTTAAGAGCTTGCGATGAGTACGGGGCTGTCAGGGATGATGCCCACGAGCCGAGATTGCCTGGAGAGTAGCACGCAAGGAGGGAAAAGCTTTCCAGAATAAAAATACAACGGATGGATGCGACCGAGACAAAAAAGAACGAACGAAAAAAAAAAACAAATACAATATATCTTCGATAATGAAATTTCGCATGACCGAAGAAGAAAATGGAGGCAATGATATAACATCAGAAGCTGGAAGTGCTCTACCAAAAATGTATTTAGGAAAAATCACGAGCTCCCCAGATAATGATAAAGATAATTACCGAGGTTCTGTTAGTGAAGTGACACGTGCGAAGTAAACGTCAGAGAGACGTCATCGTAAAAGCCCGCAGGAGCACACGTTGGAAAGTCGAAGATAAAAAAAAAATTTACCTCCGTGACTGGAAAATTGGCTCGACCCTCTCGTTAATCGACTCGACGATGAGCTACGGTCGTAATCGGCACGAAAAAGACAATTTCTCGACTACCACGTTATCGCTTCGAATAGCAATTATTTGGAAGAAGAAATTCTAGCCAAGAAACACGAGAGAACTCAGTGTGAATGATAGTCCCAGTTACTTAATGGGACAGATAAAAGGTAAGTATATAGAAAGAACAACTGACGCGACTCCACTCGACGTAGAAGTTACCAGTTGACTGTAATTGTACCGTGAGTGCTATAACGTCGGAAGTTTCCACGGTAAATTACCGATCTTCTCCCCATCGGGACTAGTTCGTCCGTCGTCATTGACTGAGAGAGACTCGTCCCTCGGGACGGTCCTGCGCATTTGTTCTATACGTATAGGAGGTATCCCACCGTCACCGAGTAACCCAATTTCCCAGCCTTTATTTTTCCACTGTGCTCCAAAGTGTTGTCAAAGCGTTTGAGAATTTTTTCCCATTTCTTCCGATCTCCAATACTCTCGAAAGAAAACACTGTGGCAATGCTGAAAGAACTGCATCGCTTTGCACGTCGTGAACGAGTATTTCAATCAAACATTCGGATCTTTTCCTTTAGACAGAGTATGAGTTTGAGATTCAATTTGATTCAAGTGTACATTAATTTTCATGTTAAGGCGTTACATCTGAGTAGAAAAAAAAATTGACTGAGTTTTTTAAATTGGATTTGATCATGTATAAACATCACAAGAATGATATACAAAAAAAATTATATGCGAAAAAATCAGTAAGACCGTGTATTAAAAATTTCATGTAGAAAAACAGTTTTGAAACTTTAAATGCGTTTTTCTCGAAAGCACGTTTTCGAAATCGAGAGGAAGCATCATTTGGGCAGTTTTTATCCGAATGACGTGAATTTTTTACTGGAACTTCTTCTGCAATTCATCAACAATTCCCGTTTTTATAAACAAATTCAGACCGATTTTTGGGGCCGGGTTGAAATTCCGAATTTTGAATGCTCCGAAGGTTTAAAATTCCTAATTTTAATGTTCCAAAACTGCAAGTTTCCTAAAGATTATGCCAGCGAAAGTCTACACAGTTGACTGTAAATGATGTAGAACGGTACAAGTAGCGATAGAAAAAGAATACAAATATGATTTCTTATACGAGATAATTTTCAGAAATAGTATGAAGAAGATTAACGCTTTATTTGAACGACCAGTAATACGACATACAAAACTTCGAATATGTCATATTAAGCATGCCACAAAATGCCGATTTTTTTATTATAGAAAACGAGCTATATCATGAAGTTTAAATATAATAAAAGCTAATAAGAGATTCGACAGGTTCGCGAAAGTCTTAGACTCCGGAAATCATAGCTTCGATCATCCAGTTTGCGAAAACTGAAGTTTAGATAGTGTAAGATTCCGATAGAGAACGTTCAGAACGTTCAAAATTCCAAAAACTCACACATAAAGCAAATAGCAAGTTAGCCTAACGCGTTTAGATGGCAGCACCACCACTTGTTTTGACGGTGTTCAGATTTTTGGAGTTTTGGCCTTTTGTGGTAGAATTTTTTCAGAATTTTGATCATCCTTCGCGTTTTATTGTGAAAATATAATATAAGGATGTTTAGGTATCGATGATTCTTATCGATACTCTTATTTTCGGAACTTTTCCCTGTACAAACCTTCGCCATTCAGGAACTCGAATTTCTAACACTACAATTTTTTCAAACTGTGAACTCTCTAATTATGGGAAGTTGATACTTATTCTATGTGCTGTGTTTTCATATCGACGCTTTATCAGTCCCATGATTATTGTCATTTAATTCCTTAATGTACTATTATTTTCGGTTATATGATAATTCTGTTTACAAAATTTTGAAACTATACATTTCTAGAAGTATTGGGTCCTAGCTAATAAATTCGGAATTGTGAGCGTTCTGATCATTCAAAGTTCGGAATTTCAACCCGGCCCCCGATTTTTTCGCAAAGAAAACAACATTTTTATTCGAAATTTTGCGAAAAACCCATAACTTTTTAATAATCGTGTGTACTTCTCTAGCAAAACTAATGTGAATGACGATTTTTTTTTTCGTTCTACGTGCTGATCCATAAAAGTAATGCTTCTGCCCACAGAGTTCCTAAAAAAACGTTCTTAGTGTAGTTACCATTAAGTTGTCATTTTGTAATTCTTTTTATAATTTTTTTTGTTCGTATACGACAACACATGTAGAATGAAGCCTCAAAAACTCATTTTGATTGCCTTTTTAGTGTTCTACAAGAAAAAAATCCCAAAAGTCTCATTTTTCAGTGATCCACATAGGTGTAATGCCTTAATTAATAGGCAAGCATTATTTTTTTATACTTTGGACGAATGCAAAAAAATGTACAAGAGTTCGATGCGCTAAATGGAGAGAACTGTCCCATTTGAATCCTTCCACTCGGGTATCTTCCAAACGGTTGCTGATGATAAAATATGTTTCAGCCAAAAGTTAAATGGTTATAGGGTGCGTATTTTTTAGATGGGCTCATATATTTTTCAATGCATGGATACAAGTAGATCGTACACAAAAGATCGTCCTATTTCCTACACAAAAATACTGCACCGATTGGTACATCACAAAATATACGCTCCCATTTGAAAAACAATAACCTTCATATGTACCCCACGCGTACATGGAGGAAAAAACTCATTGACACCATAGATTTTCCTACCGAAACCATTGAGCTCTTGTCTCAAGAGTATTTTGGTATCATCAACAGTTTCGATGATACTTGGGTAGGCTGATTTAAGTGGAACACCGTGTGTATGTGTGGGAATATGCATGATAATTGGACGAAAGAGGGTGGTATACAAGCTGGGGATGCATGGAACTGACAGCGAGTCGATGAACATGAATACGACCAGGCATACATACAGGTAGGATTTGTAATAGGAGTCTCGACGAGTTACAGAATGAGGCCAAGATACACATACCCGAAGTTTATGGTGAATTAGCTGCCCTTACCTTGAAGAGCGTTACGAAATGGCAAGATGGTGATGGCACCTTCAGCTGCGAATTCCTGATCTCTCACGGGATGTACCTTTGCACCCCAAGAATCACTGCCGATCCACATGAAGTGGCCGGTACGATTCGCTCTCACGGTGGCTTGAAGGAGTTTCCTGAAATGGGATTTTCAATTTCAGTTCGTGTATCCTAAACCCTTTGGACTCGGTCCTATTGTCGGTTCAAAGCCAACAACGTTTTTTTTTAGCATAGCCGCAGGATAAAGCATTGCAAAACTTCGTGCTTTTCGCTACGAGACGGGGTCACAATAAAGTGAACATTTCTGTGACAAATGAAACGGAAAATTAGGAGCTTTGTATATTTCTTTTTATTTCCTGAGTTCCAACGTATACCCTTGCGTGTTTTTAAATATAATTGAGAGAAATAATTGAAATACTTTTCCTCGCATTCCCATATTTGTCTCCGCTTCCTGATAGGAATCCAATGAGTCATCGCATTGGATCCCCATACTGAAACGTCACGCTCATACATTGTTTTCCCATCGGGATACCTCATTGGAATCCAATGTAAGAATCCGATTTGAATCATAAAGAATTTCCATATTATCGAAGAGTATCCAACAGTTGGTGGATTCTATTGCATTCTGTACGTTGAATTTTCTCAACAAAATATATAGACATACAACATGAGTGGATCTTAAAAAAGTATAAATCGCTTGAAAATAGTATCTCTTAAAAATCCATTTAAATCACATCTCTGGAAATCCACTGTAATTATCGTTTGTTACTTATTAATATAAATAACTGCACTTTGACATAATATCAGTACACACTCACGAAGCGGCCAGGTTATGTTTCAACACGTCGAATTTTTCCTCGTGACTTTTCACACATTTTCGATTCGAACGTGACAAGAATTCTCAAACGGCGTTGATCAGGGAGCAGTGTAGAATATAATTGGATTTCAATGTGGACTCCCAAAATGCGGCAATGCCTATCAAATCCCTATATAGTTGGATCTAAGGACTATCCAACAAATTTCTGCACGGGCATTGGCTCAACATCTTTTTAGCAAAGTAATTTCTCGCAACTGATCACCGATGTGTTAATTCGAATTATGAGGCATATTGTTATACCGACAATAGGGCTTCGCTCTATCTTTGTTAAAAGTTTACAACAAGCGTAATGAGGGACGGTCCCGTTGGTAGAGCTTTGCACGAAGATTAAGCGCGAAGTTGGGAAGATTCAGAACTTTAATCGCATATAAACGAGGGTCTTGCGAAAGCTTGCCATACATATATATATATATATGAATATACAGCCATATAGAGTGCAAAAGTGCACGAGCTATTTGTGTTGCCCCATGGCTATGAAAATCCTGGGTCTAACGGTAATGAACGGCAACCACGTGCTATTGTGGCCCAGGGGGATTACATAAATCGTCAATTATACAAGTGGCCTCGATGCGGTGTGGGCGGTCGATCGAGAGGGAGCATCCGTAGCCCGGTCTGCGACCTTGGAAAATTACTCGCCTTTTGAGCTCTCCAGCCGACCAGTCCTACGAACGATTGAACCAATCCTGCGGGAAAATACTTTTCACGCTCTCACAGTTTTATAAAATAATATCGATACACGATGCCACTTAAGAAAAAAAAAAGAAAAAAATACGTGCATTAAAAAATAGAAGCGAAAATGTACTTTTGATCGATTGAATACACTTCATTGGGAAATTTGAGATCGAATAAACAAAACGATAACAATGCTTGACGTTGATTATTCCAGTTCTTCGATCGTTCGCAATCAGCTGTAGTGATAAAAACTTGTTCGTGGATAACTTGAATAATAATTTTTGTGATAAAAATGGTGAAGTAGCATTCCTGTATTACGAAAGAAATTTCTTCCTCTTGTATCCTAATGGTGGAAGAAAAAAAAAAATATGAAATATCGAAGTCTTTCAGTGTTGAGCGGGATGAAAAAGTAATTATTGTACAAATTACATTTTACCTTGCCTCATACTCTCGTTCTGGCACTAAAAAGCATCGCCTCGTTTAATTAACTGCCACATGAACCACAACTACCCCACGCGTGGAGAAGACTTATATCTATCATTGTCTCGGTTAACAATGAAACCCACACTTTCAACGTAATGTAAGTACCCACGGCGACCCTTTGTGAAAGCGGATCGCGGATAAAAGAGCTGGAAAGAAAATAAGAAGAGAGAGAGAGATGGGACGAGGGAGAAAATAAAAGAGTTGAACGTTTGAGGTTTGCTCGAGGAAAAAAGTTTTGATCCATCATTATGTGGAACAGCCAACTTTTTGCAAGAATCGTCCGAGAAAGGTTTATTTTTTTTATTTTTCTTTTTTGCTTCTTTATCGCGGAGTTTCGGGGAGAAAGAGGGAGAGATAGTGCAAGAGAAAATGCTCGTGGTCAGTCTAGTTCGACTGATGCTCCAAAGAACAAAATCCCGCTAAAAATCCCACTGTCAAAAAAAAACCCTCTTCGGTCGATTTCGCAAACAATCGACTGCCGAGCAAATGTGTCAATTTTTTTTATCTCTGCGAATCAACTATAATTGGGCCGTTCATACTATCGGGGAATCTCTCTCCCTCGATCTGTAATTATCGCTCTCCGAACAGTTCGTCATCATTAAGGGGAACAAAAAAATATATATTACCGAGACTGGCGAGCTTCGATTTTCTTTTTTAAACCGTTATTCGCCGCACCATCAATTATTATTCGCACTGAAGAAGAATTCTGCAGGAATCAATCGGTTGAAAAAATATTTGGACAACTCGTCAAACATATATGCATTGGAGTTGTGCAAGAATATCGATTTTTTAGGGAGCAATAAAATCGCGAGAATTCGCACTGGTAGACGAAAATTGCATTCAGCGCTGTTTCGCAATTTATTTGTTTCGGTTCGGGGGAGTAGAAAACCGAATGGTTTTTTATTTTCCCGAACGATTCTCGATGTCGCAATTATTTATATGTACAGTGGGTGAAAAAAAGGGTAAATATTCGGAAATGTCACACCTGTCAGAATCGAGCTGATTTTTTTTGGTATGGTTTCTTACATTTAAAAAACATCATATTTAATATTATTATGGCAGCGCATCAACAAAAACAATTACCAAGAGGGTAATTCTATACTTTAGCATCGAGGCCACGAATCGTGGAATCGTGGGGTGCGTAGAACGACATTGTTTTTGTTGATGCGCTGCCATAATAATATCTAATATGATGTTTTTTAACTGTAAGAAACCACACAAAAAAAAATCAGCTCGATTCTGACAGGAGTGACACTTCCGAATATTTACCCATTTTATTTTTCTTCGAAGAAAAAAAATACTAAAGTATTTTTTTTTGCCAGATAATTTGAAGGAGAAAAAAACGCGGTGTAGAAATATCTTTTTTATCGACCATATATATGTGTCTGTGTAGTTGATATGATACAACAAAACGTCAAGCTTTGAAGTTTTCAAAACCATCCTTCCATTCCCTATACGATCCTATACGCTCATGAGTAATCAGTCATCGAAGTCAAAAGTGTAATTTTTGCTTTCACAGCTGATAACTCGGCGACAAATCGTCGTACAGAGCTCTCCAACCAATCAAATTAAAGAGGAAGGATCAATCTAAAATTTATCCACGTTCGTCCACTTGCGGAAAGTAGAAACAAACTTTTGAACCTTTTCTTTTGCTATTTTTCTAATGATCTCTCAGTAACAGGCAAGAAAAAGAAAATGAGTTCAAAACCGTAAACTAGAAATTTAAAGCTTCAAAATGCTTTTTTCAGTGTCGGACGACCATATTTCACTGAGTTACAGCCTACTGAAAATCACCGGACATTTTCGGAAATATGTTTGATTCTTTATTTTTTCTGAGTAGTGTTTATGTATATACATATGGAAAAGACAATTTAAACCAAAATATGTCTACGTAATGTTGGCTACCAGCAAATCTGATTACCTCGAGGACGCTCATCAAAGCTTTTGCAAAAAAGAATCGTTGATTTTGGTCACAGAATGTCCCTTGAAATGCCCCTTACATAAATATGCCTACATTTATCTCGAGCCAATTTTGAGGGCATTGCGGCTCACGCAATGTTGAGTATGGGGCGGTAGGCTTCTGTGAGGACAAACCTCGACGTCGAAGGTCTTCAAAATTCCCTTTACATATATATATGTATATATATATGTATGTATAAGGCAGCCGAGATTTTCAATAGCTCGGGACGAGGCGCCGTCTCGTTTGTCTATCTCGTTACTGATAATTGGTGATCCCCGGATATTCTCCGGGGATCCCGACGATGGGACAGTATAGATGCGAGAACGATGAGGTTTCGAGACCAGCGATCCCTCAACCCTGCACTAAAACTTGTTCCTCCTTCTCGCTCTCTCACTCTTGCACTCGTATCCCTCTCGTTCCACTAACAATTATCGTTTCAATGCAATTTGCCAGTGCAGTTGCGCCGAGAAATAATTCAGAAGAGGTGGAATAAACACGGAGGAGTAGCATGCAAAGAAAAAAAAAACACGAAAAAATACTGTTTTGAAATTCCGAATGCAATACCATTGAAATCTTGAGAAATAAGAAATGCTCTCACGAAAAACAAAGCTCTCTCAATAAGGAAATGTAATTTAATGTTTATTTTTATATATGCAATTTTTTTGTAAATAGAATTCTGTATATATTTCTATGAGAATGATAATTTATAAATTATTAAATTCAACAAACAAGATTCACCACTAAAAATGTACGTCGAAAAACAACGCTTTCTCAACAGGGGAATAAAATTAAATATTTATTTCTATGTATGCAAATTTCTATAAATACTAGTACTGCATACATTTCTATGAGAATAAAAAATATTTGATCAATTATTCAATTTAACGAACAAGATTCACCACTAAAAAATGGACGTCGAAAAAAAACGCTTTCTCAATGAGGAAATAGAATTTAAAAAATGATATCTATGAATGCAAGTTTCTATAACTAGAAGTCTGTATACATTTCTATGACCATGAGAAATAATTGATAAATTATCAAACTTAACGAACGAGATTTACCACTAAAAAAATGGACGTCGAAAAAAACGCTTTCTCAGTAAAGAAATAAAATTAAAAAATTCATTTCTATGAATGCAAGTTTTTATAACTAGGATCCTGTATAGATTTTTATGAGAGTAAAATATATTCGATAAATTATTAAATTTAACGAAAAATATTCACCACTAAAAAATGGGCGTCAAAAGACGTTTTCTCAACAGGGAAATAAAATTAAATATTTATTTATATGGATGCAAAATTGTATTGATAGAATTCCGCATACATTTCTATCGGAATAAAAAATATTTGATAAATTATTAAACTTAACGAACAGAATTCACCACTAAAAAAATGGACGTCGAAAAAAAACGCTTTCTCAATAAGGAAATAGAATTTACAAAATGATTTCTATGAATGCAAGTTTCTATAACTAGAATTCTGTATACATTTCTATGACAATGAGAAATAATTGATAAATTATTAAATTTAACGAACAAGATTCACTACTAAAAAAAAATAGGCGTCGAAAAAAACGCTTTCTCAATAAGGAAATTAAAAAAAAACTTCATTTCTATGAATGCAAGTTTTTATAAGTAGAATTCTGCATAGATTTTTATGTGGGTAAAATATATTCGATAAATTATTAAATTTAACGAAAAATATTCACTGGTGAAAAATGGGCGTTGAAAGAGCTGTGACGTGGGCGGTGAAATCGGCGGGAAAAAAGGTCCAGTTATATTGTAATTGAAACCTCTCTCTCTCTCTCTCTCTCTCTTGTTCTCTTTGTCTACAGTTCCCATCAATCTAGCGGATTTTGCCAGAGCGATACGCGTACATATTTGCAGGTGGCAGTAGTTTGTCGAGCAAGGAAATGGAACCCGATTAACGTTGAATTCACGCCTACCGTTGCCTGTTTACATCTCGGATCTATACACATACATAATGTTATTGCGAGCGGCCGTCCGAAACAACCGAGATAATCCCGATCGTGTATTTTCCCGAATCGATTTGCAGATTGATAGGATAAGTCCTACGGACGACGGTGTATCGGATCGCGTGACAACGCATCGCCGTGGTCAAATATTCACGCGCGGATACGTGCGATTGATGCACGTTTTAATTAAGTTCATCATCTTGACACATAGCCGCGATTTACTTTTTGCCGATTTTTCGTTCCTCCTTCTTTCGAGTCTAAATTTTTTTACACAAAGTTTTATCCAGTATTTTACACGTACCCGACAGATCGCGGGTACCGACAAATCACCGAAGAGCTCGACGTTGCGGACAGACGGACCTATAGAGCGAAGCTTTTTTGCGATGTCCTTTGGGAGAACGGAAGCGAAAAGAAAAAACGATAATCCTGTAGGAGGAAGTGCGAGAAAGTCAACGAAAATTCTCGGGCAGGAGAACCTACCGGATGTAGCCTCGTCTCTTTTCTCTCTCTCTCTCTCTCTCTCTCTCTCTCTCTTTCTCTCTCTCTATAATTCTTTCTCTCTTTCCTTGCCCTCGTACACGCGGATGTACAGGACCTTCCAGTATGCGAAAGGACACTTTCTAGAATTAACGAGGCACGTTCACCAAAATGCGTTTAAAATTCATTTCACCCCGATCGAAATGGCAATGAAAAAATGACTTCAAAACCATTGCCCATTTTTCCAACGATTATTTCAAGAATATTCAGTCGAAATTTCAATTTTCTCCAACTTTTTATACTCTATTCGATCCCCAAAATAAAATAAAGCTTCTATTAGAATAAAATCTTATCGAAATAAAATAAAACTTTGGGTAAAATTGAAGATGAAAATAAAATGAACCTTTTACTGAAATAAGAGTTCATTGATTCGAAAGACGTGTTAAGAATAAACGACAGCTATCGTCACAGAAAGCCCCATACACGCTCATGTATAAGGCAGCTGGAATTGCATCTGTATATAAGTCTGGCGTGGCTCGCCGCTGTTTTACGACGATAAATAACGGGCAGCCGGGATATCCGTTTGGCTCTTACGAAACACTGTGTGCTCGGTGGCCCTCGAAAAATTCCCAACTAGAGATAAAATACTTCGGGGACGTACGATCGCGGATACCTTTTATCCAATGGCATTTTTCTCTCCGCCACTGTACATTTTCCGCGATCCTCCTAAAAAAGTCACATTTACGATTGAAAAAAAAAAAAAATTACGACCGGCGGACCCGACATTCCCGATATATTTTTAAAATTTATTATTGAACCCTCACCTCGCCCGCAATAATCAAGGCATCTCATTAAAATTCCTCTCCTGATGCAATTACAACCCGTATACGTGGCCCAAATCGAATATATCCTGGCCCTTCCGTGAGTAGAAGCCCTTTGCAGAGAAATTTCACGCACGTTAATCATGTACACTCGCATTGAGGTATAAACGTTAATGAACGCTGGTAAAGTAGTACAGCATCGCGCGTACGGCCAGACGGGATACGCCACATGCTTGGCGCATAGCCATATTCTTGTGTCTGATCAACGCTGACCGTATTCACTGGCCGTTCGACGTACAAAACCATATGTTCGCTTTGTAGGATTGATTGGTCACTGAATTACAATGATGTGACTCGGAAAGCTAACAAATCGAAATACGGAAAAATATTGAGTATTTACTAGTTCAAAATAAAAAATTCATCGACAAGAGTTCAAAAAAAAGTAAGAAAAAAAAAGACCTCGAGCAATGTGACGGTATTGCCGATGAATTATTGATCGAAAATCTCGTTATAATTCATGTTTCCAATGTATTTCGTTATAGGCTCAATGCAATAATAAAAATAATAATCATCATAATAATGATTATACAATTTATTATAATTATAATAGATAATTATTATAGATAATATAAATATATCATTATTACAATGATGATGATTATTATTATTGCTATTTGATAATCAACACATATAAAACAGTCGCGTGCCTTACTGACATGTAGAAGAACTGACATGACATTTATAAGATATATTCCTTAGGAAGTGTAGAGACGCACTAAGGAAAGATTTTTTGTAAATCATCTCCTAAGGGGGTTGAATCAGGTGTAAAACTTTGTATGGAAAATTAAATGTCTTCTGTGTATTAACTTGAAACTTGGTATAAATATTCTTCAAAACAAACAATAAAACGCATATTTTAGGATTTTTCAAAACCCATAAGCAGCGATACAACGAGGTGTTGAAGTTTGTATGGGGAAATCGAATTCCTTGATTTTATCTCCATGAAATTCGGAAGATATGTTCCTCAAGGTTCCTCAAGGCATTTATTTATTTCTTACTTTTTTTGTCTATTTGTTTACCCTCTTTTTGGATCAAATCCTAAAGTCCACGCGGACGAAGTCGCGGTCAAAAGCTAGTGATATAATACAGCTATATCATTATTGTTATTATTATCGTTATTCCGACCGTCATGACTATAATTACAGAATGATAATTATAATCATAATGAATTTAAAAAATTGCAACAGACCATTACGTTGTTGATTTTTGGTGAGAATATTATTATCGACCACCATAAATTGTAAATAAAATTATGTTATCTACATGTTTTTTAAATTGTTTTCTACATTTTATTTTCGCATCGAACAGAAGTGACATTGGGTCGTTTGGATGTAAGAAGACTGTAGCTCAATTGTACAAACTTCTCGATATTTGTGGCCACATCCTATTAATAACCATCGACCTGATATCTTGGGTAATGCGAGGTTTACTCGAACATCGAATTTCACGTGAATTATCGACTTATTCAACAGGTGGATATATATATACACACACATATATTTATCTTCGACTCGTTTCAACTTAACGCGATCAGTTCGAACATTAGTACGACGTAATAAAATTGGCTAAAGTCCTTCACCGAGGAGTCCTGACTGAGGATGAGCACGTTGATTTATGTCAATGGTTTTTTAGGAAATTGGCTAGATTCGAGAGAACCAAGTTTGGCGAAGACTATGAGACGATCGGCAATTTTTTTTTGCTGTTTTACGATGAGCGAGCACAAAAAGAGGAACCAGCAACATACACAGAGAGAGAGAGAGAGAGAGAGAGAGAGAGAGAGAGAGAGAGAGAGAGAGAGAGAGGAGTGATGGATACAAAAAATCGACTGTAAATTGTACGAAATTGGCACATGCTTGTCTGATCTTACGCTCGCCTTTTCCACTTCGCTCGAGTAGAAAAAGAACGTTCGCGGTCAGACACGATCAGCCATCGTCGGGCTTGATTCTGTCCAATCACGCGCTCTGCACGGCGACACTCTTGCCAGGCAGGAGGAATTTTGTTATCACGCATCTTATCGCCCTTCCCGCGATTTATCAAGATTATCGAGCATGTTCCTACTCCCGATTTAGCGCGACGAGGGCGACGAAAGAGCGCCTCTTGAATGCTTTCCACGATGAAAACTCCCTCAGGTATAGGTTAGCCAGTGCTTGGCTTTATTCCAAAAAAGTTAAATATACGAATGCATCCATGACGATTATTCCAGTCGATGCGAACAGCATTTTCGAATGTATAAAAAATGTCCTATAATTATTCTTTTGTCGTAGCGCAACACGTGTACGTGTGAGGTTCGTATTCTTCTTTTTCTTTTGCCGTCATTATCGGACCGGAGTGTTCGAAGGCTTGCTTCGGAATACGAATGGTGTGACTTGCAACAAAATATGGGTTTATTATGCTTTGTATTGTTTGGAAATATTTTTTCATAGGTGACGTATATCGCGATCATAAACTCTACACTGGGGATTTATATTTTGGTATATTTTTACGATTGACAAACAAATGAGAAGTTTTTATTGTAATATGTTATCGCATATATTATTATGATTTTTTATTATCTGTCCATATAAAACAGTTCCGGGACTGACTGACTGGCATATAGACAATGCACAGCCTAAACTGCTGAATATGTTCTTCTTCTGAGGATTCTTTAAAACAACCCCTAAAAAGATGAAATGGGATGTAAAAGTTTGTATGGAAAATTATATTCCTTGCATGTATGAACTTCAAACTCTGTATAAATATTCTTCAAAACAAATAATAAAATACATATTTTAGGTTTTTTAAAACAACCCCTATTAAGGGTGGTAATGAAGTTTCTATGGGCCAAACTCCACGCAGGCGAAGCCGCCGGCGGAAGCTAGTATATTATAATTATTATTAATAATAATAATATATATGATGATAATAGTAATAATATATTATATTATTATTGTCTATTATATTATTATTATGAATTAGTTTCATTTATTACTTATTTATTATTATTGTATTTATTTCTTATTTACTTATTGTTTTTATTTTAGTTTTATTATCATAATAGACTTATTGCTCGGGGCAACGCACTTTCTCAGTTTGCACTGGAAAACATTCACCTACCCCCTGAGGTTAGGCTCGATCTTAACCCCTTGACTGTCAGTGACACACATATGGGCAGAAAAAAGTCGTGCTACTTTTATGTCATGATACATATGTGGACATTTGAAAAACAAACATGTTTTTACTAATCGATTTGACTGTAATTTAGGCAATTATCGTTTTTGAAGTCGCTGAATCCGAATCTGAAATCGGATTTCCAAAATTCGAAATGGCGGATCCAATATGGCTGACGCAAATTCGAAAAATAGTTTGATTCCGACGAAAATGAGCATGTGATGGTTTTTGAGGTCGCTGAATCCGAATCTGACATCAAATTTAAAAAATTAAAAATCTCGAATAGATATGAGAAAAGGGGTAGCGATGGAGTTAATCTCCAATTGAGAAGGTTCGAAAATACGTGTATCAAGCCAAATAAAGCCGGCCTATTTCAAGTGTGAGTGTTGTGTCATTATTTCCGTGACCCAGAAGCCTATACGAGACAAAAAATTTCTCGCTAGATATTTATATTGTTTATATTATTTTTTATATTATGTTAGATATTTTCTCGTATTTAGGCGCTCAAATTCAACACACATCTCAATCAAATCAAAACTGAAATTTTCTCCCCCCATTTTGAATATTTAAAATCCGATTTCAGATTCGAATTCAGCGACTTCGAAAATCATAAGATACTCAGTTTCATCAGAATCAAACTATTTCTCGAATTTGCATCCGCCGTAGTGAATCCGCCATTTGGAATTTTGGAAATCCGATTTCAGATTCGGATACAGCGATCTCAAAAACCATAAGGTTCCGACTTTCGTCGGAATCAAACCATTTTTCGAATTTGCGTCCACCATTTCGAATTTTGGAAATCTGATTTCAGATTCGGATTTAGCAACGTCAAAAACCGCAATACTAAAATTATAGGATAATTGTATGAAATTTTTTTGCCAACACAAAAGTGCCATGAAAATCTCATTTTCGCCTGACTGCTAAGGGGTTAATCTAGACAGGAACGATAATTCTGGGCGGCACTCGAGGTCTCCGTCACCACCTCGGCTGACGTCCAGTCAAAAAACACGTTTTATTCATTTATTATTATGTGTTTTTTGCCAAAATAATTACAGGTTTCCTAATGGAGATGTGGGCGGGAATTTAAATTTGTAAATTTTCTAATGTCTATATATGTATATATTTATATATACATTTTTGCATTTCAACTCACAACTCTATTACGAAAAGTATAACTTTCTTTGGCATGAACACATAAATAATACGTATTTATAATATGTCGTATTATTTTTAATTGTTTTTCTTTCCTCGTGTATATTGCAATAAAAAATTATGAAAAGTGAATATATTTTTTTACATATTTATTTGACATTATAATTTTTTATTTCTTTTTATATTTTCGAAAATATATGATAAATAAATAAATATGTATATATATATATATATATATATATATATATATATATATACACATACATATTATAATTTTTTCGGCAAATATTCAGTGTCGAAGATTCGTCTCATCGATACGGAATGTCCCATACACATTTGCTCTTATCTGGTTCCTATTCCCCCGGTCACCCCCCTTCCTCCGCAAAACCTCACGCTCTAGGAGACGATCCCCGGCTTCATGTACGGTTCATCAATTTCCAGACTCGGGGGAGGCTTTACGTGTCGTGCGTCACCGTTTCTTCTTTCCCTCGTCTTTCTTTCCACCCTCCCACCTTATTATTATGCATGCGTGTCTACGTTGAAAGAACTGTGAAATTTGTCGTTTTAGCGACGTGCGCTAGGGGAGGAGGGAAAAAAAAGATTGTCACTCGGAGAAACAGCAATATCGTCGTGTCGATTTCGCGTGACGAATGAAAATGAAAGTAAAAAAAAAAAAGAAAAATGAAGAATCAAAAATGGAGCAAAACGAAAATCCTCGAATGCAACAATTCGATGCCTGGAGAAGATTTGGGAACAGGAAACGGTGCGACCTCCGAGAAGATACGGTCGGTGGAATTATCGAACGCGAGGCTTAGCGTAAGAGGCTTGGAAAACGACAATGAAAAATCCGGGTGTAGCTTTGTATATATATATCTCGAACGTTAATAACGCCTCTCTTCGGGAAATATTATCGGAGCGCATCGTCGAGCGAGGCACTCTGTGCGAGTCCCTTTAGATTGACTTTCTTTACCTATACTGGCATCATCGATCGTGCCATTATCAGTAATAATACCGTGTCACGTTCGTAAAATATATGCATCGACAAAGGATTATTGGATATAGCTAAGGTGATGAAAAAGGGCGAAAAAAAGAACAGGCGGAAAAAAAACGTGAAAAAGGAAAGTAATAATTTTGTTCTGCTTCGCACAAGCTTCGTAATCGGATGGCAACGTGGCGGAGACTTGAGACTGGCAAGGAGGGCTCGAGATCCGACAGATGGCGTGACGGATGTAATTCTCGAGTTGACCGATTCGTGCGGCACAGCCATTACGCTCTCACCTCGAAATTTCAAACGCGTTTTTCTCGGCAATGCCCGAATCAAATCCAATGATTTTTTTTTCTATCGATAGTGGATGATGGCAAGATATTAGAGGTACACTTTTTTTAGAAATAGAATCAAGGCCACCGGTGGTTTGCGTTACAACATTTTTCGACGTCAATTTATATTTGTGTTTATATAGCAAGAGTTCTTCTTACAGGAACGTTATCGCAAGAGGTGCAAAATAATGTTGCACCCATATCAGTGATTCGTAAATGATCAAATTTCTTCATCGCTGTTGACGTTAGGATCCAGTCTTTCTCAAAACGGCTAGGAACTCTGGTTGAGAGTCCGCTGCAAAGCGTTTAATTAGGGAGTGAAAACGACGTGAAAGTTGGCTGAGCTGAAAGTACTCGCACTGAACACTCGGCTGCGCGCGTAAAGCTGTTCCCAGTGTCTATACGTCCCTCGTAAGGTCGTGAAACATAAGAGAAGATGACGTTCAACTAAGACGAATAAAAACGTCTTATTTGCCATTTTCAACGAACCAAGGTCCGAAGATTGTTTGTTCGTTATGACGTTGACGATGTGTTTCATTTCGTTGAACATTTCACAGAAGCGGTTCAGCAAGCGGTATAATCCGAGGAGAAATAATTAGAGCAGGAATCAAAGTGAAAATAAATAAAAAATATTGAAGCAGGAGACAAAGCGTCGCGGCGCTTCATGAGGATTGTTGGACGAAGAATCAAATGGTCCTCCTGGATATAGAAAACAGTCATTAAGCAGGCTACTTTGCCAAAGTTTCTTCATCGAAATTGCGCAGTACAGATAAAGAACCTCGCTCCTCATACAGAATAGAACCAGCACAGTGGATCTCCCATTGAATTATCCGTTTATCAAATAAATTTGTCGTCAATAAAATCTCTTCTACAAACTCGTCCCACAAAATCATATTTGGCCCCAGAAAAAAACGCATACGAGCCCAAGATGAGCATCAAACGTTGCTCCCATCATCACATTGATAATTGGAAAAAAAAATCGACTCACCTGATGTTGTCCTCGTCGACGAAAAGTACGACACCTCTCGCGTTGTGTTTCGTTCCAAGTCGCTCGACAATACGATCGAAATCGTCCTGCTTCGAGTTTCGGAGGATCTTTTCACTGACAGCAACGCAAATATTGTAGTCTGACGATAGTGAGATGAAGCTCGCTATACCCTGAAAAATAAATGTTTTTTCTTGCCTTTTTTTTCTCTATGTCTCTCCGTCTTCTCCCCCGCGTCCTTTATGGCATAAAGTCAATGTCTGTGTGTGTGTGTGTGTGTGTGTGTGTGTGTGTATGTGTGTGTGAGTGTGTGTGTATAGGTATGCACAGCTCGTCACCGCGATAAGAGCAACGAAACTTGTGGTTTCCGAACTTCAATAGCATCGCCCGATGGGAATTCCCCTCCCTTATCGTCTGCCATTCGCGAGCTTCAGTGCCCTCATATATCACGACCGGTCTCAAAGAGTACAAGCATATTTTCTGAGTAGGTGTATATATGGGTAAAGGATATTTCGAACCTTTTATACATATGTAATATTGGCTATTAGCTCAGTTGGCTGTTTCAAGGACGGTCCTCGAAGTTTTTTCTTCTTCCAGTCATTGAAGAGCAGAAGTATGTCGGATTACATTGATCTGAAGATGAATTTAGAGACATTGGGGTTGACATAACTTCGAATATGGGGACAATATCCTGCCATGAGGACGGTCCTATGAATCGAACGTCTCTAAAGTAATCTTTCTTTATAATACAGGGTGACGATTATAAATAGGCCATGGGCCTTTTAAGGGACGCGGAGACCGAGCGATCGAGAAACGTATGGTATTTGACAGGTTTTCAATTTCTGGAAATTGTCAAGGAATACCGTTATCTAGAAGTCGTTTTTTTCGACAGGAAACACCTTCAAGGAACACATAAAAAATATAACGAAAATAATTAGAAGAGCCGCTAACGCGACATGGGGAATATTTGAAAGGACAGTAATACCATAAATTACCTGAAAAGAAGACTACATTTGATGAACACGATTGTTAAAGGTGAAATGTTGTAAGGGAATGAAGTATGGGAGTGGAAAAGACGGGAGCTAGTGGAAAGACTCCAAAGAGGGTTATGTAAAAATGGGCATGGGCCTAAATAGCAACACACCAAACGAAAATATGGCGGATGGAAGCGGGATGTAGAAGGATGACGACAGAAGCATGGAAGAGAGCGGCAAACTATTTGATAGAGATAATGAAGATAGGGGGAAGAAAGATGGCTGAAGAAATGGCTGAAAGAGAAGGCGAGAGGAGTTTTAAATGGGAACCCAATGAAATGGGGAGAGGATGTCAAAAATTGAATGAAGAAAATAGGAGAGAGAAACATATGGAAAGCTATAGCAAACGACGATATAAGGGAAATGTAGTGGATAGTAGGAAGGGGGACGAGAACTAAGGTCGACCAAGAAATCCAACAGGATTGGAATAAAAGTAAAAAATCGACGTGTCGCCCACAACACAAAAGCAGACAGAATAGCATAGAGACAGATAAGTATTCGGAGGATGTAAATATAATGTGCGAGATTAAGATGTGGGAATGTGGGAAAAGAAGGAAATAAGGGGTATAAGGATAACAAGTGGAGTGTTTGTAAAAAAAGAAGTAGAAAACTTAGTGCATATATGTTACGTGCGAGAAAGCTGAGGAAAAAATTACAAAAGATATAGGAGAAATTCTGGTAAAGTGGATAAGGGATAAAGAGCGAGAGCAAATCAACAAAAATATACAAATGGGGCTAAACAGGAGCCAGTGACAGAATTATGCACACGGTAGAACCTCGATTACTCGAACTAATTGGGACCGGATATTGTTCGGATAATCGAAAATAGATCTCAGATTTCCGGGAAAATCCACCCATATAATATAAATAGTATCGAAAATTTCTCTATTAATCCAATGACCCTAAATTCTTTATTTGATAGCAATTAACAATAAATAAAGTTTCAATTTTTATACCACCACTACTTATGCAGTTAAATCACAATTGCAGTTTGAAAAAATGATTAATTTTTGGCTGTCTTATAATAGTTGCGCGTTTCTCGGTCGCTAAGTCTCGAATTCGTTTCACGAACAGCAGCTGTGAGAGACTATTTTCCCGTTGGGTTTCAAACCATTCCAGGTCGGTTTCTAAAGCGCTGAATGCTCCGCTGTGAGACGTTTTATTATGAGCTTCTCAGCCAGATAAATCGCCATCATCATCATCATTGTTATTGTCATCCTCTTGAACCCCTTACACTAAAGATATAATTTCACGGTCATCCAAAATATGAAAGCCAGGATCAAACTACTGGAAGACGCTGTTGGAATACACTCGTACATACAATATTTCTCGTATATACATACAATGTATATACGATCTGATGTATAAAGTTACATATAGACAATAATATATTTTGAAAACATTTCGAAGTGTTAGGAAATAGCTTTATTAGAGAAAAGAGGAGGATACCTTAGGGCGATACCTTAGCTGAGAAAAAAAAGACCATCATTGAGTTCGGATGATCGAACGTTCGGATAAGGCGCCGGAGCGTTCGTATAATCGATGTTCGCTACTATATATACAGGGTGAGGCGCATAAAGTGTTACAGAGCAGTAGCACTCAAACTATAGATCATATCCAAAAATGTTTCAGACAAAAGTTTCAGTGTTCGAGAAGGCCGTCATACTGGACGACCCTATTTTTTTTTACCGGTGGAGGCGCTGAAGCTACGTCATGGTCAACTCCACTTTTTAAAATGGAACCATGTATTTTTTTCGATGACATTATTACCGATTTTAAGACGAATTCAGCGACCTACAACACAAGGTCATTCTAGTCACGCAAAGTATGAAAATAGTCGAAAAATCGAAAAATATCGGAATAATCACTTTCAAAGGATCCACTAACCTTGGTTTGGGTCTACCTACAGAAGATGCTCGAAGAAAGAATACGCCGAGCATGTACCGAAATTACACCACAAATGTTGGCTGAAGTTAGGCGGTCTTTTCATCAGCGAATTAACAAGTGCTTACAAGTCGAGGGTCATCACTTCGAGCATCTTGTGTAGGTAGACCCAAACCAAGGTTAGTGGATCCTTTGAAAGTGACTATTCCGATATTTTTCGATTTTTCGACTATTTTCATACTTCGCGTGACTAGAATCACCTTGTGTTGTAGGTCGCTGAATTCGTCTTAAAATCGGTAATAATGTCATCGAAAAAAAATACATGGTTCCATTTAAAAAAGTGGAGTTGACCTTGACGTAGCTTCAGCGCCTCCACCGATAAAACAATAGGGTGGTTCAGTATGACGGCCTTCTCGAACACTGAAACTTTTGTCTGAAACATTTTTGGATATGATCAATAGTTTGAGTGCTATTGCTCTGTAACACTTTATGTGCCTCACCCTGTATAAAGCATTTAGAGAAGCTAATTGGAAAAATTGAAAAAACAAGGATACGGAAGGCAAAATGACAGTAGAGTATTAATTTAGAAATAAGAAAATGTTGTAAACGTATATGTGGAGTTCTTTTTTTCTGTGTAATCAGTTTTCAGTGTAAAATCAGTCTTATTACTTAAGAGCTTACATACACCTGAGACGGCTAAAAGTAAGGTTATGTTTAAGAATTTTTTTTTTGTGTATAAAACTAAATTTTATTGAACAACCATGATATACATTTTAAAGTATGACATTTTATCTACATTGTGTGAAAATTTGGTTAAAAAATTTCAAACGGTAAAAAAGTTACAGTCGTTTTCCTGGGACGTGTTTTTGTTGACAGCGTTTGCGATACCAGAAGTGCCTCTGCCATTTTGTATCTAGAAAAAAAATTTGTTTCTTAAAGTAGATAGATAAAACTCGTACTTATCGAGCCGAAATTTAAAAATTTAATTTTTTTCGAGTCATGGCAGTCACTGGAATAAAACAGGCGATATTTCGCCTCAAAATTGTTCAGTCCTTACGACGAATAAAAAAACTATGCCAGGTATCGAAAAAACGGCTCGATAAGTACTAGATTATTGTGTGAAGCATAACTGTGCAAAACTTGATCCCGATCGGTCCAGTAGTTGCGGAGATATTTCTGGTGCCGATTTTGAAAACACTGTTTCGAGTAAAACGCGTTTAAAGTTTTGAGTACACTTTACACTGAAATAACTGGATTATTTTAAACTTACATGAAATCGTCGATTCCTGGGCCATATGACGGATCTTCCTTAGATGTTGACGCTCCCATTAGATCTTTTTTTTGCTGCGTCAACCTCATTCATAGTAAAATTCATAGCCGAACAGATGACAAAGGCCGCGTCTACCTGCGCCCCAACCGTTAGTCGTTGCTCACCCGGTCAGTTACAAAGCGCTATAACTTCGTCATTACAGCGAATTGCCTTATAAAATTTTCAGGGTAGATACTCAAAGGATGGTACTTTCGAATGAGCACTTTTTTGAAAAAATCGATCTTTATGACTTATCCAGGGTAAGCCTTTAATGTACATACTTCGTATACAGGTAGACGTACACGACGTGGAAATGCCGCATTTCGATATACGCGAAAAATTCTTTTGCCGCAGCCTTCGCGGTAAAAAAAAGCTCGCGGCTTTGCGCCTCTCGAACTTTCCATTTCTGTCAATAGCCCCCAGACACTCGATATCTCATGCGTTCAACGTTCCGTACTTCGGTACATTCATTTCCCAAGAGGTTCGTGCATTGTTACCCTACCAATCTCGTCGACAAATATAAACAGCTATATAAACTCGCGGGTGCTCGTGAGTGTACGATGTTTGTTCGTATCTTTCTTTTTTCTTTTTTTTTTTTATCATTCCTCACGAGTCGTCGCGTAAATTTGTTTCTTCGAAAGCGCGTACGACAACGAAAGATGATCGATGATCGCCCCGCGGCGGTTCTCGACGGTGTCTTCGAGGTATTATCCCTCTTTGGATTTGGGCGCCATCGGGGAAATAAGATTAAGCGCGAGAGAGTCGAAAAATCGTTGAATAAGTCTCTCGTTTGCCAAGAGGCCTTCTGTACAGTCGAGAAACTAATCCCGCAAACAAAAAAAAAAAAGAAAGAAAATCATATCAACGAAAAAACACGCACACGTATTTGACAAATTGTTGGCTTTTTTCTTCTTCCCAGGTTTTTTTTACGCTCTTGAGAAATTTCGTCACTGCTGGATCTTCTTATCGCGGACGGCCATGAAGCTGCGTCACCCGCGAGGCGAGAGATTCGGTCGCTCGCGCGCGCTCGTTTTTCCTTTGCGACGATCAAGAGGAGGAGACAAAACGGAACGGAAAAGTCGATCGTTAAACGCGGGATAAGAAGAAGCGAAATCGCGGATGTGCGTGTACATATATATATACATACGTACATATGAGAGAAACCCTAAAGAAAAGGGCTGTGAAAATCCTTTCGGAGGAAGTGGTCGCTAAAATTCCGTGATTGACGACCTGACTCGTAAAAGATCACCATTCGAATGGATTTCTCCAGCGAGCGTTAGGGAAAACGCTCAGGATAGAGAAATTCGAAAGGCGCTTGTGAGGCTGATAGGCGAGGGAACGAGAAGAAGGAGGAGGTTGGTATATGGCCATAATATTAATCCAACCGGCATTGATACTTTTTATCGTCATCTCCCGTTCCTTTTTTGCCTCCCCGTGGGACTTCCATTTATCGAGGCCGATGCTTTGTTTATGTTGTATGTTTATTTCAGCTTTTTTGTCACTCCTTTCGTTTTATCCTGCTTCGATCATTCCGGTCGAAATTTATCGAGACATCGGGACGCCTGCGTGATCGTGTTGGTCAAATTGGGCTGTTCCGTACCTTCGGCATTATTGACAACGTGCGAAAGGGGAAATTCCTTACGAGCGAAACGAAAAGCCTAATTGATACGAAGCGTATCGTTTTCATTTTCCGGATCGAACGACACTGTCATCGAGTATCATTAAGTGCACGATATATACTGTCACTAAGTGTAATTGGTACGGATGTGGCTGTTGTCATCGGGTAAACTCGAGGAGATCGAACGTCTCGCGAAAGTTAATTCAAAGCAAACAGAAGCAAATCCCCTCGATCACCTTAATGTTATGGCATTTTTCTTCGATATTGAGGGAGACAAATCATTGACAATTTCCGGAAAAACGTACCTCGAAAAAAATCAACATTTTCTAAAATTACAATAATCATCTCAATCATGATGATGATCATCATCATCCCGAGTCGAAAAATAAAAGTCTTATTTTCCGGCGTGTTTTCGGTCTAGACCGAATTCACGTCGAAAACCGGCCGGAATAGCGAACCATTCCGGCCAGGCTTTGCAGGCCGAAAACACGCCTGAACTCGGGATTTCGGTTTCTCCGTCAGCCTGCTTTCTCGGGCCGAAAACACGCTGAAACTTACGATTTCGGCCTCTTCATCAGCCCGCTTGCTCGGGCCGAAAACACGCAGAAATCTGGAATTTCGGTCTCCCCATCGAGTATCAATATTTGGGAATATAATGAGTGATAATTAGTGCAATTCGATCTTGCTTCCTCTTAAATCTCTACGATAATAATAAAGATCCTTTTCACCGTGTTTTTTTTTATTCAAAATAATGAATTTATACAGAGCGTTGAGTAAATTAGTTGGGAGTTAAAGTGATGTAAAATTAGGAGTTAAAGTGGTGTAAAATTTGAGCTTTGATTAGCTGAATTCTGCCAATTGTTGAACTGTTCTTGTGAGTTCGATTGATAATGAGGAGCCTGTAACATGCGACGTCGATCAGTAGACCGAAAAAATGAGTATCGGCATATTTTCGGCCTGAGCAGAACGCTGACTGATGTAAGCTGAAATCCCAAGTTTCGGCGTACTTTCAGCCTGCAACCCGTTAGGCCGATCAACAACGCCGGAACTAAGTTCCGGCGTTTTTTTTTCCGGCACATTTTCGGTACGTTCCGATTTATAAGTCGCCTGAATTATTGCGATTTTAAAAGATTCGTCGTTTTTTCGGTCTAAGTCGACAACCGTAGGCCAACTTTTACAATTTTGGCCGAATCGAATAAAGTTTTCGGCCTTAGTTTTCGACTCATCATAATTATAGTAATAATAACAATAATACCGATATAACGACGAATAAAACACATTAATAATAATAACAGCAGAAACAGTAAAAACAGCAACGATAATATCAATAATAACAATGACAGTAACAGCAGAGCCAATAAACATATCAATAATAATAATATTGACAAGAAATAATAACGATAACAGCAGAAACAATAAAAACAGCAATAATAATAATCGTCATCATAGTACTGATAAGTACAAAAGCAATAATATTAATAGCAATAATAATTATTATTCCGATCCTCGTAGCTGGCTAGATGCCAAGACTTGTATAAAGTGTCAAGATAACAATAATGATATTAAATTGTTGAATTTACCGCGGGCACTATGGCTATTAATAAACCAATGTGCACGAGCCCTTGTTAGGGCAACCACGACAATAATAATAAGATTCACGAAGTTTTACAAAAATGCGTTATTCAGAATAATTCTACCGTAATATTCTCGGCTAAATTACAGGACGAGTTGGTACTTCAATGGATATAATAATTAAAAAAGAATGAAAAGAAGGAAAATAAAAGTTCGCGTGGAAACGAATGAAAACTCACCTTTTCGCCATAATCACCCTCGACTGCAACGGTGGATACATATTTCCAACCAAGCTGTCGTATCACCTCGACCATCGCTTGAGCCTGAAAATTATCCGGCGGAACGACACGGCTGAAATACTCGAAGCGACTTTTCTCCGAGAGCTCGGTGCTCGTTGACGCGTAACTCAGCTGAGGGATCTGAAAAAAAAAAAATTTTTAACGTGTATGTATATACATATATACGGGTTAATGTAAATGTAAGCAAGAATGAAAGACGATTATCCAACCGGGTACACTTGAACCCCATGAAGATCGCATGCAATGTGTGAGAGGGGAAAATTGTTTGGGATATGACGATGATTAATTGTAAACGTACACATTGTGTCCAAAGTTTCGTCAAGATTGTTCTTTCGAGTTTTTGTGTTTTCTTTTTCTTTGCGGAGGACTCGGCATTCGAGGACACTTGGGATTTGCGTTCTCAAGAAAGTACAATAAAGTTTTTCAAGTCGTTGGGTTTTTTGTTTTGCCCAAGAGAATGTAGATTCTCATCGAGATGCCAAAATCTTTGTTATTGTGATTGTTTATAAATAATTATTGTTTTATTTGTTGTAATCCTTTCGATGCCGTGGCGGGCTTTGAGGGGGGAGATCCCTTGAGGCAGCCGAAAACAAGCGAATTTTCAATAACGTTTTGTGTCGAAACTATTTTTTCTAGATAATTGAACTTTCATGTACATATTGTTACATCTTTTAAACTTCAATTTTTTTCTTTAATATTTAAATTGGCGGCTGTACGGCACTTGCTTCAGAGACGATTAACGGCTGCGTTCTTCCACGGCGTACAACCTAGCATCTGGCGCATTGATCTCAAACGTCAGAGCGAAGAAGTTTTAGACTTTTAAGATCCACATGCTCTATGTGACCTAAAAAATATGAAGAAAAGTGAAAATTCGAAAAAACAATACGTGTTTGAAAAAATATTCTATTTTTCATGAAATTTTTACTATAGCATATATGTTAATGATAAAGTTGTTTTAAAAAAATAATTTTTGAGGAACTTGAGGTTCACATAGACGGTAATTATTTTATCTAAAAGTGTGTAAAATTCTAAAATGATCGATTAGATAGTTTTTTAGTTATCTTGTACGAGATTTACGAAAGAGTGATTTTCAGGAAAACGCGTTTAAAGTTTCAAGACTCAAAAATGTTGTGACTAAACGACCTACCGATCAATCTGCGATTCCGGGAGCATAAAGTAGTCTCTCAGCTTTCTCGTAGACTTGATTTTCGACAATAAACTCTTCTTTACGATAGAAAGGGATCTCCCCCGTTAAGGATACCATCTGTTTTACTTTCTACTTCGTGTCGCTTTACTACTTCCGGTTACCGATTTATTCGTTCCCTAACAGACTGAATTTGCACGAGGACACAGGGAAACTGCGGCCAACCCTTACAGGCTTGCGAGATTTTCACCGAGTTTCAATTGAGTTCAAAAGTGTCGTCCAAGCAATCACCCATCCAAGTATTGGCTCGGCGAACGTGTTGACCCACACAGCGACCTCGCACAATTCAACGATTTCACGGTCGTGAGATCAACGCAGTCTCCGTTTGTAATACGTTAGCCATAATTAGGGATGAAATTTTGGCCTCTCTCGTACATAGTTCACGTACATGAAGGTTGTAGAGCAACAGCCCGGTCGTATGTTTCCTGTTTGAAATCAAGGCTTCGCGCAATATGTCTGTATCTGACAGGACAATCATCTCTTAAGCGTGCGGGATGGGGAAGTAGCTGCCAGTGCTGGAGAACACGGCTAGCCACACACAGCTGGCATTTTCCCCGAGATACTGCAAACTCATTCGGAAGAAAATTTCACTACCTCATGCTTTCTGAACTCACTTGTGTTAAACCTCCGCGCTTCACAATTGCGATGTTCGTCCACGCGAACCCTATTTCGTGTTCGGGTAGGGTTCTAAACTACACCGTCATTCTACCTTGCTTATCTTTTTTCCTCCCCCCCCCCCCTCTTTCTCTCTCATATATGTATAATAATTTGTGAATAAATATGGATACTTTCATAAATGTATATACATCCATCAATTTCTCAAATAAATATATATACAAGTATTGCTTGGATTTATTTGGGTGTTTCGTCGTATATATTATTTTCATCCCTTTTCGGCCTCCACTTCCAAAGCTATTCAAGTGCGAGCCCGATATGTATATATATACAGCACCGGACAAAAAAAAGTACACATTAGTCGAAATTTCTTACTGCAATAAAATTTACATAGCGAACTCAAAAATAAAGGTAATTGAATTTCCCAATTGGCGTTTTAAAGAGGATAGGTTTACCTTTATTTTTCTTTTTAAAAAAATTCTATACGTTTTTTTTTCGCCCCGGTGCGCACTTTTGAACGTGGCCATTTTTCGGCTATTTTTTGGCCGTTGAAAATTAACTGCAAAGTTTGTGGAAAATTTTTTCCTCTTTTTTTTCCATGGGAAACTTATAAAGAATATCAAAACCGACATTTTTATTTTTTAGAAAGTCTCGTTCGATTTTTTTTCGCCCTAGTATTGCATTTTTAGCTAAAAAAGACATGTTTTAGAAAAAAAAGGCGTCATCGAAGAACTATAGGGTTTTAAGGGAAATGTCAAAAGGGTGAAAAATTGCATGGGTTTACACTGGAGTGGCTAGAATTTTTTCAGAATTTTTCTTGGACATTTTTTTTACCATTTTTGGTTGGAACTTTCATGAGTGAAGAGGCTCCACTTGGGAATTATGGGGTCTGGGACAATTAAGAAAGGAAATTTCTTTACATTTTCATTTTTAATTAACTATAATTTTTCTAGATGTTTTTTTTTATTTTTGAAAATTAAAATAAAAAAATGAAAAAAAATTCTTAAAAAATTGTTGTTAATTACAAATGAATATGTAAACAAATTTCCTTTCTCAATATATTGTCCATTTTTTTCATTTTTCTCTTTTGTACATGTGCTTTCCTCGCATTTCTTGTACCTGTGTTATCGTTATGAAGTGCACTGTTAAGCAATAAATAAATTACCAACTGAACACTAACGTAAATGCCTTAGATATTGATCAACAAATAAAAAAATAGGTTTGAGAGGCTTACTTATTGTCAGTAAGTTCAGATGATGAAATAAACAATATTCATACCAGTCTAAATGACTACCAATTACTTTTAAAAACAACTAATAAGAAGAGCTACTACTAGGCTACTAACATACGCAAACGAGCAAAAATAAATAAAAACCTGTGCTACAGGGGAAATCGAAAAAAAAATTAAATAGGCTTTTTTCTCGAAGACTGAAAAAGATTGTAGAATATACATGGGGCTGATTCGGATAGGTATTGATACGAGGCATCTAAATTTTCATATTGAAAAAAAGTCGCGAGAAAAGTATTGTGCCTATCCATAATTCCGTAGCGAAAATCGAGTAAATTTCAAACGCAAAGTATTTACCAAAATAAGCGATTTTAATCGACTAAATATGTTCCATTCTGTTCAATGATTTCCTGCCACCTTCCACGAGCTTCATTATCCCTCTTTCATAGAAGTCCTGAAATCTTAAGGCAAAAAAGTCACCCAAGTGGTTTTTGAGGACGTCCAGGGAACTAAAAGTTTTATTCAGACGGTTCTGTAGTGCCCGGAGCAAGTGATAGTCTGACGGTATAAGGTCCAGAGTAAAGTCCAAAATATAATTAAACTTTCTATGTCACAGATCTCGATGGATACTTTTCTGAAATGTCGGCATAAGTTTTTAAATTAAGGCGGGCAACCAATTTAGATGCTTCAAACAATCAATTTTTTTTATTTCATTAATCATTAGCAAAATATCTTAAGAATACACCCTGAAAATTTCAAAACGATATTCGGATTCCTCCTAACGGTATGTATATAAATGATAAAGACTCTTCGCTCGACTCCCAAGCGCGCTCAGGTATCCACGAGCGCTTAGTTAGGTAGTTTGTTTGAGTTTGTTTGGGTTTTCATATCCCAAACAAACCCAAACAACAAACATCTCCATTCTGGGTACAGAAAAATCGAGGTAGCGGCATTTCTTGCTGCTATTTTATTCAATGAAAGAAATTCAGCCCAACTCATGGTTATGAATGAACTACAAATCGTAGTTGGCAGGCAGAGCTACGGATATGCCGAGTAAATGGATCGGATGCGCGTGGCTCGGCAAAATAGAAAAAGTTTATTAGACCCAAAAGAAGCTCGTAAAGCTCGTAAAGAGGATATGCAAGTTTGAAATGACCTGCATGAGGAAAAGAAAGGACTGCTCTATGGTGCTGGAATCGTTGATTAATCGGTAAGACACTTTATCATTTGATTAAACACATTTGACTTTGAGTTTTTCGTTTGTGAAACTTTAAACGTGTTTTTCTCGAAACGACATTTTTTCAATTTGCGGGAATCATAACTCAAAAACTAATTGATGGATCATCTTCAAATTTGGAACACGTTCACATAATATAATTTATTAAAACAGGAACCTAAAGTTGGAAAGATTAGATTGTTTAAAACATATTTATTATTGCAAAATGCCGGCAAAAAAATGCTAAAAATCGATCATTTTTTTTTCAAACACCTTCCAACATTCAATTCTCGATGCAAAAAAATTTTTGTAGGTTCATGTTCTTGAAAAACATTTCAAGAATATATAAAACTTTGTTGGACTATTTCAGATGCGAATTGCGAGCTGCACAATACCCGCAAATCGACAACGACGATAAGGACACGCCAAGGGACACAGCGGATTACACCTTAATTAATACATGAAATAACTTGAAAAAATTACCAGACATGTATGAAAATATGAATAAATTATTGCCAGAGTTGCGGAAATTTCCGTTTTTTTTTCACGATAAAAAAAAATCTACAAAAATCATCTAATTCTCGGTCTCCTAAAGTGGTTGCCCGCCTTAATACACGACACTTCATACGGTTGACGCATCTGCGAAAGATATCTGTTGGAATTTCCCTACAGAATAATGCATATACACAATATAAAAAAGTATTTATTTACAAATAAAACACAAATAATCATACATCAAATTTAAAAAAACCTCAAAAACATCTCCAATTCCACGTAGATCGTGCCTAATATTTGTCAACTAGCGATCGCGCCCAAGTGAATTACATTTCTATGAGTAAAAGCTACTATAATAAAAGCTAATACGAGTGAGATCATTTTTTTTCTTCTCAATTCCACGATTTTTCAATCGAGCTGTACAGGCGTTCCATCAATCGGACAAGTTATTTGTGCGTTACACATGTATTCGCCGCAATACGTCCATGTTCGTATCATTGTAGGATGAAACTATTGAAAAAGTTTTTCGACTCCTCGACAGGAGGGCAAGTAGGATGGAGATTTTACGAGCGTTGGTTGCGTGAATAAGGGCAAGGGCGCTCGCCACTTTCAATATAAAATCACTCCCCATTCGCGAAGCATCAAGCTACAATGTTGGCAAAAAGTACCAGCAACTCTCAGAGTACCAGTAACATCCGCATGTACAACAAACATAAGCGAAGCAGCAGCACCGGGATCTTCGAGTTTGCCGAACTTTTTCTTTGCCCTTTTAAAATTATACACACATCGAGGGTGCCCCGTTTCCAAATGGGCTATTCGTATTCCCGACCCGAGCTCGCCTTCTTTCCCTTCCACGTCCCTTCTCACCCATTCCTCACTCTTTCTTCTCGGTTAATCAAAAAAAAGTTTCAACTCACTGTGCCGTACGAGCCACGCACGTGAATGAACGCGAAGTTTTCCAGACTGACTCGTAAAAATCTGATGAATTATGGTTACGTAGGTTGCGCTCGTATATACTTGAACGAATCGATATCGATCTTCCATACAAATGTGTACACCACGTATACACACGAGACCAAATAAACTTGAACTGGCCATAGCCATCCTGTTTTTTTTTCCCCCGTCGGGGAGGAGCTTTCGCAATTTTTCACAAACTTTTTTCTCCTTCGCCCCGAATTCTTTCATATTTAGCATTCGGGCATTTTAGCCGGATGGAGAAAGAAAAAGCCGAAATCGGACAAACTCAATTTTTCGAGGTGTAGGCGAGAAATAACGGAAGTAAGCGACGAAGTGAAAAATTGGAGGAGCGTCCTTGATAATAGTGCCTAGTGTCCTTGTACTCGGTATGACGTATTTGTCTTTAAATGTCTTCAAAATTATCTATGGACAGATGTAAGGATATTTATATAATGATCATTTCGAGGACCGACTTCAAGCGAGGTCCATTTGTTTGTAAAAAAATTAGTTTAAATGCTATATAGATATATATTTACTACATTTGAATTCACATTTTTTTTAAAGAAATATAAGTTTTTAATAATATAATATTTAACTTTTCAATGAGATTTATTGTTAAATTAGATTTAAATTTGAAATAAGATGGACATTGATAGTGGAGAAAATGTTATTAAAAAATAAATGTTATCTTGAACCTGTTAAACCTTCGCGGCCACACATTCTGGCTATAACACGCTGGTCACAGGAGGGTCGTAATGACCCCAGCCATGTTTAAACGATTGCCGCGTTGTCCGTATCGTTCCGAATAACTCATAAAAATTTAGGATATGAGTTTGAACATTCTAGAATGTGGCATTCTCGGTATTATATTTTAGTTGATTTTTAAAATGGTGGAAAATATCAGGAAAGGGTCAATGCGTAAAAAAGCCCTTTTTTATCAAAAATAATCATAACTGGCAAGTGTGGGATAAAATTGTAAGTCCCAGAGTCACAAGAGCTCGCTAAGGCGTACGAAGGAATCTTGAAGGAATATTGGAGGAAAAGGAGAAAAAGTTGGTAAAATATATGACGTAGAAGAAATACTAGACAGTAAATAATTGTGACAAAAAAAATAAAGGGTGGGAAAAAATTGTTTCGACGAATATAAAAATATATTTCTCTAGCCACCGATAATTACGTATTTACGTAATCATATTTCCCGCACATTTGTGAACGTGGCGAAACCTCGAAGTAGTAACAGTCGTCGGATGAATAGAGGTCGGACGAGAACACGAGAATTTCAATGCCTCTCCCTCAGCGAAGAGCAGAATCGGAATTATCTTTGCATCTGCGTTAAATTACTAATGGTTCTGACGATGCGCCAATGTGATCGTATATATATGCACACGTATGCACACCGTCTCAGGCCACAATTTTCCTAGAATGTATTCTCATCAATTTTTTTTTGAAGTTATAGTTTTTTTCCTCTCAAAGGATAATATCAAGTCTATTAAATTTATTTATACAAAGAAACTATAAATAAACCTGCCTCGTCTGACACAAATTTACATGGAAACAAAATAAACCAGAATTTTCCTACCATGCATTCCTATATTTATTTCAAAAGTATAGTTTTGTCCTCCTGCATAATCGTCTCAACTTAATTAAGTTTATTTATCCGAAGGAATGGCAAATAAGACTGGCTCATCCGATACAATTTTTTATCGAAAAAAAAATTCTCATACCCGACTAGAAATTTTGATCCGGCAGCCTGAAGACTGATCAGGCCCTGATCAGGCTGCAGTCCGGAATGCCGTAATACGGCACGCCTGATCAGGGCCGGATGTCCACCGGATCAGTGGAACCGTAGTACGGCCGTAAAAAGGCACCCTGATCCGGCCGTAGTAGGGTAACCTGTGCGGCGCCGTAACAAGGCGTCCGTGGACGCCGTTTTACGGCGCCGCACAGGCTACCTTACTACGGCCGGATCAGGGTGCCTTTTTACGGCCGTACTACGGTTCCACTGATCCGGTGGACATCCGGCCCTGATCAGGCGTGCCGTACTACGGCATTCCGGACTGCAGCCTGACTTGTGTGTTGAAGCCGCCATATTTGCGAGAGTCTTGGCGGTGTATGCACGCGCATATAGGCGTTTTTCCAATTTCCTGGCTGACATCATAGTGCAAAATGGATAAAAAAAAGTCCCGAAAAAAATTAATGGGACACTTACGGGTGCGAAAGTGGCGTGCTATATATGCAGAGAGAAAAAAACAACGGCTAACAGAAGTGAATTCTTCACTCGTACTAGGTATGTATATATATATATATGTATACATATACATTTTCATTTATATTTTATATTCTTTACTTTCAAAATTAACAATATCTATTATTATTTATTAACATGCATAATATCTATTATTTTTGTAATGGTATTTTTAGAGCCAAGCGAAGAATTGCCTACAAATCTTGACAACAATGCCTCGTCGCTTAATACAAATCACACGAGCAGTGCATCCGACGAGTCTGGACCTGATTCAGTTGCATCCAGTACCCTTTCTTTTTTTGTTTTCAATTTAGCCGTGCTTATTCAAAAATATGAGATGAATAATCAACCAATATACCGAAGGGACATCGAAAAATCGCTAGGCAAAATTATAAATGCTGCAAAAGATTGGGACGGTGCACGTCAAGCGAGGGCGAAGACTGGGAAGGAGTAATCGAAAGATTAAAGCGATAGTTTTAATCAACGGATTATTTAAACTTTATTAGCCGAAAATGTTTTATTGAAGCTGTTATTTGTTGAATAAACAAAGATGTGAAGACTGAAAAATTTCTAAATAATATAAAAATAAAAATATAAGAGAGTTTATTATTGTTATCGAAATTATTATATTCATAAATACCAAATTCCCCTTTTTTTAGTTCCTTAAAAAGAGAATCAAAATAACGTTGAATTTTGCATCGGTGGAATGCAACGATTTTTTTTTCTCATTTTTTATTCGTTTATTTTGATCGTCATCAAAAGTCTTTTTTTGTAAATTCAAGTCGTAAAGCTTTAATAAGAATAAGTAAAATCGTGTGGATTACTTTTAGTGCCTAATCAGGCAAAACGAAATTCAGCGGTCAAAAAGTATTAATTTTCATTGCATATTGCTAACTTCGATGCTAACTTAAACGCCATAAAAAATATTGATTGTTTTTTAAATGATGATAATATAAGCAACGAAAAAAGAGAATTCCTACAAGTGTTAGGATGGCTAAGTAGGTAGCGCGTTTAGCTCTAGAATTAGAAGACTAGGTTCGAAACCCGAGGTTAGGCAAAAAACTTTCACAAGGCAAAACACGTTTTAATCCAATTAACGTATATGTAGGACCACAAATAAAGTATATGGAAACAAAAAATACTACCAGAATTTTTTTATTCACCATTTGTTGCCTTTTTTATTTTTCATTCCAGCCACGGCAGCCGGATCAGGGCCGAATCAGGGCCGTACTCGGCAGCCGGATCAGGGCCGTAACCGGCAGCCGCATCAAGGCCTTATCCGGCCGCCGGATCAGGGCCGCAACAGGTAGCCGGATCAGGGCCGCAACCGGCAACCGGATCCGGGTCGGATGCCAAAAAGCGTTACACGCCTGATAAAGCCCTGATCCGGGCGCCTGTTCAGTGCCGTATTACGGGATACGGATGCCGGATCCGGGCCTAGTCAGTCCCGGATCAAAATTTCTAGTCGGGTACTTATGTGAAAATTATAGTTTTTTTTCCCCGAAGAGCAGTATCGATTTAACGAACGTTATTCGCCCGAAGAAATGATAAATAAATCTGGCTCGTTCCCAAAGAAAATTACCGATAAAAACAACGCCTAGTTCCTAGACTGTATTCCCATATTTATTTCAAAATTATAGTTTCTTCCTTTCGACTACCAGCATCAATTAAAGTAATTTTATTTATTCGAAGAAATAATAAATAGATCTGGCCCGTCCGACAAAAAATTGAACTAAAAAAAATCTAGGCCGAAATGTTCCTAGACGGCATTCCCATATTTCATTCGAAATTATAGTCTCTTCCTTCCGAATACTATTCTAGTATCAATTTAATTAAGTTTATTTATTCAAAGAAATGATCAATAAAATTGGCCTGTTCGACGATAATATTTACCGACAAAAAAATTACGACTTCCTTAAGAAAAAGAAAAAGCCGCAACTTACGAGGATCTCGTCATTTGGAACGGCCCATGGCTAGTGTGTCGAGTTTTAGGAAACAAAAGAACGCAAACCACATTACTTCGCGTATTATATCGTGCGGGCTACGTCCTTTTGCTCGTTAATACTTTATATATATATATATATATATATATATATACATATGTTTGTATATTTGTATGTATTATGCAGTTGCAGTGTGGGATAAAGAGCCCGAGGCTAGAGGAATAGCTATACGAAGCGAACTAACTGTATCTACGTTTCTCTCTTTTTCTCATTGTCTCTCGTGCATCGTTTCCGCCTCCTCGAAAAACTTGTTTGCCTCGTGACTCCGGGGGAGGCGAAATAGAAAGCTCCCACGGAAAGTGCATCGCGTATCACAACGTTCTAACTCTTGTCTCTTTTCTTTCCATCTTCTTTCTTTTTTTCTTCTTTTTCTCGTACTGTAATGCAGCTATCGTGTCTTATACGCCGATACATGTACCGGAATTTCCTGGTAATGGTTAAACATTTATGTATCCCAGTATGCATATATATATATATATATCATGAGTATATGCGTGTTTCAGGAACGTTAAATGAAAATTCTTGCATTATCGAAAGAAGAAACTCATACGGTCAACGAAGAACGTTTCCTTTCGGACAAATCAACTCGAAGTAATTTTTTATTTATTTATAAAGTATGCATTGATCTTTCGCAAAACTCTTAAAGAACGTTCGAGTTTCTGTTTCGAATAATTGAGAGGGCGAGCACAGAAGTACGACTCGAACCACCTCTTGCGTGCTGATTCGAGCGTTTGCCTCTTCGTTTTTTTTCTTCCTGAGAGAACTCGGCGAGTCCGTGAGGGAAATGTCGAGGTTTCGAGGATTTGATGTGGGGAAAATGGACGAGAGGACGTCGAAAGGTGCGTGCGAAAGCGGGAGAGAGAGAGATAGAGAGGGGGATAGAGGAAGAGAAGGAGGGAGGCAGACGGACCGAGGCGACAGTGAAACGTCGCCTGACAAGTACCCGCTTTTACTACTTGCCGCGAATAGAGAAGCAGCAATTACACGCTTTTTTGCCGTCGCTTTTTGGCGAAGTCTTCAAGGCCGCCTTTCATAAACCGTATAAGGTCTTCTTTTTTTTTTAAATGTATTCGATTCGTTTGCTCGTTCTGCTCGTTTCGAGCTCATTTCGAGAATATGAAATTACGTGCGCTCTTCCAGAAACGCAAAAAGAACGTATGCATTTCAATTTCTTTCGTACTGCACGCTCGTTCGTATTTTTCGTTCTAAAATTCGTTTACGTTAACCACGGGAAATTCGAGCAAAAATATATCGTGTACAATGTAATTTCTATATCCATTGCCAATGATAATATTGATAATGTTATCAGTGAATTATTTAAGGGGGGAGATCCCTTTATAATGTAAAGGCTTCTGGCCAAAAATTAACTCCAAGAGGAAGCTTAGGCCCTACTTTATGGGTCCGGAATCGCCGATTAATCGGCAGGTCATTTAGTCACAAATTTTTCAAGTCCTGATACCTTAAACGCGTTTTCCTAAAAAGCACTTTTTTGTGAACCTCGTACAAGAAAACCCAAAAACTCCCTTAACGACCATTTTGAAATTTTGCACACATTTAGATAAAATAATTACCGTCTATGTGAACCTAAAGTTTCTTAAAAATTATCCGACAAAACTCCTTTTTTTATTAACAAACACTATAGTAAAAATTTCATGAAAAATATAACATTTTTTTTCAAATACGTACCATTTTTCGAAATTTCACTTTTCATTGGATTTCTTAGGTTCACGTTGAGTGTGTGAGTCTTAGAAATCTACAACTTTTTGGCTCTGATGTTTCAGATCAATGCACCAGACGCTAGATTGTACGCCTTGATATTTTTGGCTGCTCAAATGATTCTCCCCTCTTAACAGTGTAATGCACAGGTCATATCAATTTTGTTTTTCAACCCCATTATATTATTATAATATTATTATTCTCCTATACATTTCTTTTTCAGTCATATTCACCTTCCACATTTTAATACATTCCTTTTTCAGACATATTCTCGCTGATTATATTTTCCTCAATTAGTATTCTGGTATTCCGTGCATACATTACTTTATAAATGCACGACTTTTCCGTCGCCATAAAACAGAATAAAAATCGAGCAGTGATAATAAGAAAATTAGATTTTCTTTTGGACGGAATAAATTTAAAAGAAAGGACAAGTACAAGAACAATAAAATGATCAGAAAAAAATCCTTGTCAATTCAACCACCCAAATTTAAAAAAATGCACACACGTATAATGAAGCTAAAAAAAATGTACGTCGCATTTCTTTTTAACTCCAGTATGCTCAGCTTTGGGGGCGAAAAAAAAGGTAGATTCGTCGGTGCTATTGGACGGCTTTCATAATGTCGAAAAGTGGGGAAAGTAAAGTGCGATGGTGTAAGAGGAGCAAATACTTGAGAAAATCTCGTTGAGCTTTGACGTGCAGGGACGCTCGATCGTAAGTGGAGTATTAGATGTTCCTGATACTTTGCTACATATAGAAAGGGAAGCACTCGAAAGCCAATATACTGCCCCACAAGTAACAAACCACATTCCATCTTTTATATATGAGGAAAGAATATTTCGATTCAGCACATCTGACTGTTTTGAAGACTCTCTTCGAAACTTAAACAAATTATTGTTTTTGGCCACTGTTCTTGAAATGGCCTCTATGCCAATCTACCTACATTTATCCACAGTTCCCTGTGGGGGGGGGGGGGGGGGGGGGAATACATGTAGTGGCATCGAAAAACTAATATTTTTTTTTTACGTAAATGTTAGAAGCTGTAGGACTATTGTATGGCCCTGGAATCGCTGATTAGTTACTAGCCGGTAAATCACTAAAATCATTGCGTTTTCGTAATTCGTAATTTTTCGCAAAACTATATTTTTAAATTTTGTGGGAAACATAACGTTAAAACGTGTTGACCGTTCGTGCTAAAATTGTACACACGACTCAAAAATAATATTACTTTGAACTTATGCATACTTGTTTATGAAAATCACCTTTAAAAGTTACTTTTTTATTGCAAAAACGATTTAAAAAAGTGTCCCATTTTTGGTTTTCAACTTTTCAGAAGTTTCTTAGATATGATTTCAGTATGTGAATGTTATTGGGTCCATGCATAATTTCGTAGAAAAATTCCGACAGATGTCGTTTGCACTTGTTTCTCCACTCGCACATGCGTCAAGCATACAAAGTGTCGTATATTAAGTGAAAGCTAAAACTTGTGCCGACAGTTTAAGAAGTATCCATCGAGATCCGTGACGTATAGAAAGTTTAATTATATTTTAAACATGTAAGGAAAAAACGTGTATTTTCGATGCATTTCGCTTTTTTTTATTTCCGAGAAGGCAAAAACGCGTCGCAAACGCACAAGAAGACATGCGCCGTGTACGGAGAGAATGCCGTAAGCGAAAGTGTGTGTCGGGAGTGCTTTGCGAAATTTCGATGTGGAGTTTTTGATCTCCAGATGCTCATCACTTCGGTCGGCCAGTCACTACTGGTGTCGATAAAATCAAGGCTTTAATCGACTCCGACCGGCATTTGACTAGTACAGAAATCGGACATAACCTCAACATTGACCAATCACTTATTTCGAGACATTTGCGGAAGCTTGGGATGGTAAACAAGCTTGATGTTTGGATGCCATACGAACGTAGCGAAAAGAATTTGATGGACCGAATTTCAGCTTGCGATTTGCCGCTAAAACGTCATTAAAACCAAACATTTTTAGGACGAATGATTACTGGTAATGAAAAGTGGATTGTCTACAACAATGTCAGTCGAAAAAGATTATGGTCGAAGCTCGGGGAGGCTGCTCAAATGGTCGCAAAGGCTGGATTACACCCGAAGAAGATCATGCTCTGTATCTGATACGATTGGAAAGGAATCATTTATTATGAGCTGCTGCCACCCAACAAAACGATTGATTCGACCAAGTACAGCTCACAACTGGTCAAATTAAAGCGAGAAATCGATCAGAAGCGGCCTGAGTCGGCGAACGGAAAGGGCACAGTGTTCCACCAGGACAACGCTAGACCACACGTTTCTGTGGCAAAAGTTATTGAGACTTCAGTGAGATTTTTTGGTACACTTACCGTACAGTCCGGGCCTTGCACCTTCAGACTATCACTTGTTCTGGACGCTACAGAACAGTTTGAATAATAAAACCTTCAGTTCCCTGGATATCCATCTAAAGCCACTTGGATGACTTCTTTGCCCAAAGATCTCAGGACTTCTATGAAAGATGGATAATAAAGCTCGTGGAGTGATGACAAAAAAGTCGTTGAACAGAATGGAACATATATAGTTGATTAAAATCGCTTTTTTTTGTAAATATTTTGCGTTTGAAATTTATTCGAGTATCGCTATGGAATTATGCATAAACCCTTTAAAATATAAAAATTTCTTGGCTTATATTTTCCAGATCAATATTAAAGTGCTTGGATTATCCGCAAACGGACAACTGCTGCAAAAACCTTTCTGGAATACCACGCCATAACGTCGTCACTTTGCAATATTTGTTAATGAAACAATTTATTTAAACAGTTTAATTATGTAACAAATTGTACTTGAAGTTCCGTAAATGTAAAAGGTTTTGTTCCTTTCCAAAAAAAAAATGATCAAGATTGGCAATTTTTTCGGCGTCTACATGTATTTCCCCCTTAAAAAACATTAGGATTTGCCTGATCAAGGATCAAGCAATAAGCTACTACGAGAACGGTCCTAGAAGTCCATTCTTCAAAGTCTTCAAAAACATTTTGCCTCATATATGTATACGTACGGTAAAACGTATGTTACACCAAAGCCACAAAACTTCTTTATAGTTCACGCTGACACCAATGGAAAGGAAGGTCTGTATTTCAAAATGATAGCGGTGCCGGGGCGAGAGAGAGAGAGAGAGAGAACCCTCTCGACTTTCATGATTAGAGTAACTACGTGATTGGAAAGGGCAATCAGTTTTACGAGGAATAACCGCATAAAAGCGGATGTGGTCACGTGTTGGCCTGAGATTTTTTTTCGGACCAAGGCTTGACCAGCTAGCCTACGTAGCGAATCACGTTCGGGTTGGATCATTCCATGTGTGGCATAATGATACTCAGTTATGGATATACGAGCAACCCCTGCGGCGGGAGCATACATTATATTTGCCCACTCGAGTATGGGAGTCTGTGCAAAGAAAGGGCCAGGATGGATGACAAAGCAACGGGATGCTCGAGCGATACAGAGAGAGCAAATAGAGAGACAGAGAAAGAGAGAGAGAGAGAGAGAGAGAGAGAGAGAGAGAGAGAGAGAGAGAGAGAGAGAGAGAAAGAGAGATAGTGGTCAGATCACCAACTTGAAAGAAACACCAAGGCTACGCGAACGAGGACCGCGATCTATTTGTTTTATTTGTGATCTTTTTTTTTCTCGGTGACCGAAAGGGAAATCTACAAATTATGAGATACAAAAGAATTGGAGAAGTAGAATGACCTGCACGTGATCTTATATCTATATATATAAAACAGTTCCGTAACTGACTGACTGACTGTGTAAGATATCTCTTTATAATTTCGTTTACACTATTTTTACTTGTATTATTTCAACCTTAAGGAGGTACGATCATTAAGAATACATTTTTAGATGATGTTGACAAATACGTTATGCACACTTTGGATAAATTTGAGCCATATTGACCGTTCAGTTTTTTCGCAATAAAGTTACAAAGTTGGGCACTTTGAGCTAGTGAAGCACGTCGTCTTATGGAGACGGTCAACCGGAAGTGCGTTGAGCACGATTTTGCTGCTTACGTATCCAACTAAGATTGTTGGAAAACTGGAATTTGATAAACTGGACATAATGGATATTGTGAAAAATAGAAAATTCCAACTTCACTGTTTAGTTTAAGCACTACATTATAAAATGGTTTCAACTTCCGGTTGAATATCATCATAATGACGGAATATCACCCATAGACTTGGCAACGTCAGGCGTAACAGCTGATTCGTTTGGCGATGATAACCTAGCTCTGCTTGGAAATCGTCGTGAACACGAGTCGCCACAAAACGCAAAATTTGACCTATAATATTAATTTCGCTGAGGTAATTCGGGGCTATTTTAATAAGATTTCGATAGATTTGGTGCAACGTATTTTTTAGTCCGTTTTTATGGTAAAACTGTCGTGAATATGACGGAGACTACTCCAGAGTCGTTGAGGATCTAATTTGTCAGTTTTTATTAGTAAGTATGCAATAAATAAAATATTTATCACAAATTTGGTACTTTGGGATCGACAATACGAATTTTCAACATAAGTTAACATAAATCAGAACACCCGTGGGGTAACATAAATTTGGTCTCTTTGTTGACCCTGAAGAACTAGTCGAAGAGGTGCACCAAGAAAGGATTTTTCGAAAATAAACTCTTAAGAGGGTGAAATGGGTTGTAAAAATGTGTATAGAGAATTGTATTCCTTGCGTGTATCAACTTGAAACTTGATATAGATATTCTTCTAAACATACAGGGTGGACTACGCAACGTGTGCACCTCTTTTACGACCAAAATATGCGTTGCACAAAAAAATGTTTTATACAAAAGTTACATGGTTTATAAGGCTACACTATGTGGTGCATTTATTTTTTTTTATAGGTGGAGGCGCTTCGAAGATTTGAAGGTCATCTTTATTTTTTCAAATGGAATGCTATATTTTTTATAGCGTAATATGATAGAGTATCGAATTCTGAGTAAAAAAGTATAGACCTTTATTAGCCCTAGAGTTAATAGCTAACGAGTAATTTCACTTTATTACTTTAAAATTTTCTTCACGTAATATCAAGTTGGAGATTCAAATCTACTACAAATTTCTGAATGGCAGTGTTTACATCACAGTGTTTATCAATATGAACACATTTACCACATCACACACACTTATCATGATTCACAATCTTCTCAATGATTGTAATCCAGTATTAAAGCATCCTTCGGTGATTGTGCGTGATCATTATCAGAAAGATAAAAGTGAAAATGAATGAATGAATCTCCAACTTGATATTACGTGAAGAAAATTTTAAAGTAATAAAGTGAAATTACTCGTTAGCTATTAACTCTAGGGCTAATAAAGGTCTATACTTTTTTACTCAGAATTCGATACTCTATCATATTACGCTATAAAAAATATAGCATTCCATTTGAAAAAATAAAGTTGACCTTCAAATCTTCGAAGCGCCTCCACCTATAAAAAAAATAAATGCACCACATAGTGTAGCCTTATAAACCATGTAACTTTTGTATAAAACATTTTTTTGTGCAACGCATATTTTGGTCGTAAAAGAGGTGCACACGTTGCGTGGTCCACCCTGTATAATAAAACACATATTTTAGAATTTTTTAAAACAACCCGTAATTAGGGGTGAAACGGGGTGTTGAAGTTTGTATAGGGAAATCGAATTCCCTTCCTTTATCTCAATAAAGGAAGATGTGTTCCTTAAAGGGCGTGGAGGTACACCAAGAAAGGATTTTTCGAAAATCAACTTCTAAAAGGATGAAATTGGATGTAAAAGTTTCTATGGACAATTTTATTCTTTGTGTATATCAACTTGAAACTCAGTATACATATTTTTCTAAACAAATAATAAAACGCATATTTCAGGATTTTTAAAACACCTCCTATTAAGGGCCGCAAATGCTAATAAAGTTTCTATGGGCCCAATCCTACGCGGGCGGAAGCTAGTCGGTGATAAACATTACATGATTTGGATCCTCGAGCCTCTCCCCCCCCCCCCTCTCACTCTCTCTTTTTCTTTCTCGAAGTAATTACCACCTTTCACGCTTCCGTCACACTAATTCCGTTTGACGCTTTTCTCTGCCATGTTATTTTTCTCTTCCGAATGTTTTCGTCGCAGGCTTTTGGGTTTTGTTGGGTTTCTTCAGATTTTTCGATTCCCTTTGGATCTTTTCGAGGTCGTTTAGATTTCTTTGTGTTTCTCCGGCCAGGATTTAAATACATATCTTCTTTCTACCCAGAATTTCATATTTTCGACTGAGAAAAATATGATTTTTAATTGTTTTTTAAGAAGTCTTAGAAAAAAAAAATGTAGCGTATTTTTGTGATAAGTAGTATTTGCCAGAAAAAAATGATCATTCTATCAGGTGCACAAATAAGTTCTCGGTATTTTTTTCATGAAAATAATGATTTATTTACTTAAAATCAAGGTGCATTTTGATGGGGTAATCTTGGTTTCCTTACACACATTTTTTTCCACCTGTCAGGCACATTGCGAATTCCTTTTGGACTCTTTCAAGTTCCTTCAGATTACTGTAGGTTTCTCTGGCTAGGATTTGAATAATTCTTCTCTCCGCATAAAATATCACATTTGTTCATCTCTCAAAATTCACGATATTACGAACTCCAGGAAACTTTCCCTAAAAAAAAAACCTCTAACAAATAAAAAAAACAGCATCTTTCAGCAGTGATCGGTGAAACGCGAAGCTTCACTTGATGAACGTCAATCAAAAGCCAGCGAAAATTCCAATACTGGTTGGTGCGCAAATATGGAAGTATGAAACAGCGGGAAGGTCGCTCGACGTATGGAGACCGAGCAGTGCACAGATTTCGAGGATTGAATTTCGACACGTATCACGACTTTCGAACTATCGTCTACGATGTAATATCCGTGATTGATAGAGCCAGGTACAACCTCCAACGGCACGAGAAACCCCAAGAGGACAATCCGTAGTACGGGCAGCATAATAAACGGGCCATAACCGTAGTTAAATTAATCGGGCTCCGATAGGTGATGACTCTGGTTTTCATTGCATAGAAACGTTGACACGAGAAACCGTTTTTTTTTTTTTCGAAAAATCACGACCGGACATAAGTTTTGCTGCGATTGAGTGCTGACTGGGGAATTCGTCATCAGGGGATGATATTGCATCCATAAGGGTATTGGGAAATCGATTGGACCGAATGTTTAAAATATATTTTATATATACTTTTATATATAATACATATGTCAGCTTCTCGTGCTTCCATACAGGAAAAAAATAATTACATATTTAATTTTTGTAAACGATGTAATTTTTTTTCCTGGATGGAAGCATGAGAATATATAACCTGACATATATATAAAAGCATATATAAAATATATTTTAAACATTCGGTCCAATCGATTTCCCAATACCCTTATGGATGCAATGGGCTCATCATCTGCTGATGACGAATTCGCCAGTCAGCAGTCAATTTTTTTTCCCGTCGTGATTTTTCGAAAAAAATCGGTTTTTCGTGTCGTTTACAAAAACTATATATCGTTTACAAAAACTAAATATGTAAATATTTTTTTCCTGGATGGAAGCATGAGAAGCCTGACAGAAAGAATATAAGAAAAATCGTTTTTGAAAAACTGAAAATATAGAATTAAATGAATGTAATAGAAACAATGTCAACCAAAAGTGAAAGAGAGTGAAAGAGAAAGAAAGAGAGAGAGGGACAGAGAGAGGTAGAGAGAGAGAGAGAGAGAGAGAGAGAGAGAGAGAGAGAGAGAGAGAGAGAGAGACAGAGGGGGGGGGGGGGGAATGGAGATTGATTTGATAACTTTGAGAAAGCGAGAGGGAGAGGGAGGGAGGCCCTGAGCCCTGCTGGAAATTATATAGCTCGAGCTAACTTGAACGAGCGCGGGACGATATGGAAATCGGTCGCTCCCCGAGAGACCGGCAACGTTATCAACTCTCGAACGGTCGGGAATCGATATCATCCTCAACCGTAGCTGACTCGGTTCTCTATGTCATATTCCACTTTCTCTCTCTCTCTCTCTCTCTCTCTCTCTCTCTCTCTCTCTCTCTTCTTCCCATTCTCTCCCTCCCCTTCTCACTGTATCCGTCGAAACTGTCTCAGACCTCTTCACCAACTCTCGTTGCACTGATCGCAACTTTCGAATACCAATGGAATATGAGTTCGTGAGAAAAGGATATGAATCCGTTACATGTATGCAATGTTGGCTACCAGCACTTCTGGCTGTCTTGGGGACCGTCCTTAACCTTTTTTTCCAACAATTCGTTCAGTTTGAAACCGGGACGGTCCTCTAAACGGACTTTATATGAATATGGTTGTATTCATCTACAGGTGATTTTTGGAGACATTGGGAATTACACGGTATTGATTATGGGGACCATTTGATACTATGAGGACGGTCCTCACAATCCAATATCTTCAAAATTGTCTTGGCTCATATATGAATATAGACACGCGTACCCAGCGAGTGTAATTCGCAGATTGCGTTCGAACAATCCGTGCATACCTATCGGATCCTTTCCTCCTTCGTACCTTATTTTACGTATTTTCCCGAATGACATCTCTGCATCGTGAATTCGAGCTTTCGGCAAAATATCGCGGTGAAGAAACCAACCGAATGGAAAATTCTATCAAGTTCATCGCACGAAGATTTTTGGCTTTTTTTTAATGTTCATTTTTGCATGGGTGGACACAATTAGGGAAAGAATTCCATACGCATATTATTGCGAAAGTTGAATGATATTGAATTGTGATATTGACGTGAATCAACTTACTTTGAAGAGCCGAAGAATATTGGCGACCATAATGGAAACTACGCTGAAGGAGGCTCCGATGACGCCGGTCACTGACTTGTGGGGCACGTACACCGGCGATGTTCCATTTTCGCATCTGTACTCGGACATGTCCTGAAACGAAGACAACACTTATTTCGACTCGTCACCTTTTTTCTTTCGTTCTTTGTTTCCTATCGGTGAAATTACGATTTTCACAAATTCTTCGAATGCAGGAATCATAAGGCAATTTGGGCTCCGATTTTTTAATCATTTTTAAAACGTTATCCGCTGGAGCATTTTCGAATTTTCATTGATTTATTTGATCTAAGCGCTTGACAGATCGAACAATGCATAAAATGTTTATATAAAGTTTTATTTATTTGTATTGCGTATAAAAATATACATGCAGGATGACAGCTATAAGGTGGCCATGTGTTGTTGAAGCATCTTGCGCGGAAATTTTGCGACTGGGAAAAATATGATTTTTAATGATTTTTCAATTTCTCTTGGGAAAAAAATAGCGCATTTTAACACTATATTTTTCAAAGATGCTTTCTCAAGTGAAAAAAATGGAATTTAATTCCATTTGAAAAAAGTTTCTTTAGGTATGTTCCGTATTCGGAATTTAACTATCTTTATTCTGCTGAATTCAAAATGGAATCTGATTTTTTCTTTCAGATTGCTCAATTTTTTTTTGGCAAATAATAATCATCGCAAAAATACGCGATATTTCTTTTCCAAGAGGACTGGAAAGACCATTAAATATGATATTTTTTTGGTCACAAAATCTCCGCGCCAGACCCTTAAAAAACACATGGCCACCTTATAGTTGTCACCCTGTATATATGACGAGGGGCTGCAAAATAATTTGACGCAATTCGCCAGTTTAACAAAATTCTTAGTTTCATTTACAGTCGTTCCTCTTACGCAGACGTTGCGTATCTTCGGTACAATAAAGTTCGTTACACGTTTCGCGGAAGTCGAAAGCGACACTTGCCCCGGGGTTCGAATGACTATCCAATAATTCAATGAAGAAGCGTGTACAGTCTGGCGCGGCGAACGCATTCGCGCGGCCAAAGAAGTCGCAATATCGAATAAAAGTTACGAGCCCCGACTGGCATGTCAATTGATAAATTTAATTGTACCCGTCTCTCAACGTCGCTACGTAATGGATATCGAAACGGGTCCAGCTCTCACGCGGAGAACAAATTCTATTTGACGTTGACGACAATTAATTCATCAAAATTAACGATACACCGCGTGCCTCGTAGCTTTCAGCAGAAAAGAATAAAATTATTTTTCACGTATTCCATCGGCGGGTTGACTGGGAAAAATATTTTTCCAGCAATAAAATATTTTACTCGATTTTTTTGGTCTACTTAGTTTTTTCTAGTGTTTCACTTATTTTTTTATTTTATTTTATTTTCGTTTCGTGAATTAGAGGAAAAACTACTCTTTCCCGTAGAAATAACGCAATTTCTTACTTCCTAGTAACAAAAAAAGATAATGAAATTCTCATAATCAAAACGTTAGAAAAATCACAATTTATTTTTTGTATTAAAACGATTAGCCGCAAGTGAAAAATAGTCTGTAGGATAGAAAATCTTAACGATATTAATAACGATATAAAAATATATCAAATTAAATATCAAATCAATTTTAAAAAATGGCGCAAGCGAACATTAATTAATAATTTTAAATAAACATTTAATCATAAAAAGAGGCGGCTCAATGTTCGTGTTTATAAAAAAAAAAGATCGGCACATAAACCGGTTGAAAACTCGTTACTTTTCTCTTTTGCTAACCTCCAAGGAGAATGTCAAAAAACGTCTTCGGAAAATTCTCCAAAAGATTATTTTCTTAATTTACGAAAATCTTTAAAAAAAATATTCCTCGAATAGATAAATTTAAAAAATCGTGCAAAAATTCCTCAAAAGATTCCTGGAAATAAAAGAAAAAAATAGCCACGTTTAATATTACGCTAAACAGGTTTGCGTGAGCACTCTGGAAATGGGAAATCATTCGTTAGGATATCCCACTACGCATTATAATTCGTAACAAGCTTTGGGCCTGCGAGCATACGCACAAATGATCTCCACTGGAGCACGCTTAAGAGCAATAATATTATTCACGCGCAATATCCCCGCAGTATCATTGACGTGGGTCCGCACTGTTGCATCGAGCTCTACCGACGCGAGCCAAGATTTACGCGCACAGTAAATTCTCCCCGTATCCCTCTTCTCTCCCTCCCCCGGAGGAAATCGTTATCAAATTTGGCCCAATCCAATGCATTGCGACCGGTGAGCCTTCCAGACATTGCAAACAATATTCGGCTCGATTATCCGTAGACCAACGAGGCGCTTTAACATCAAAGGAATAACCATTTTCGATTCAAGGGAAAAATATGGAGAGCGAAATTTATAACTTTTTAATTTACTGTGTAATTGACTGTTCCGTTTGCCGATTGCTGTTAGTCCGTTCAGTCGGATGGAAAAAAACAACGTTTTTAACGAACCGTTTGACGAGGCTCTGCTCGACGGAACACGCGATATTTTTTTTATTCAACGTTTTCTATGTACCGGAAACATATACAGACAATAAACAACAATGTGACAATAAAAATAAATATGATCAAATTTAGCTTTCTAGTTACAATTCTAGCCAACCCTAAAAGGCACCAAAATTGATCGATCAATCATCGTATCGCTCCACAAAATTCTCTCCGACGGGCTTCATCCCCCGCATTTTAAATTCAATCCCAACGATCCATTGTCTCGGACGTGTGCACCGTTCTAATTTTCAAGGCGTCAACGCTGCCGCGTTCGACACTGTATTTTTCCTTATATATAAAAAAAAAGTAACATTGAAGACAGTCCATGTCGAGGACCGCCCTCATGCCAGCCTATAGGTCCTGCACTCAATATTATGTAACCCACGATGTCTTCAAAATCACCTTTCGATAAACGTAAACATATTCATACAAAGGTCTTGTCACGGATCGTCCTGTCCCCAAAATCAACAATAAGGGATTCAAATTGTTCTTCCACACACACACATATATATACACATATATATATGTATGTCCAGTATGTACGTAGACGTTTGTCTATACTGGCAATATATTCGGTTGTCTCGCCAGCTACGAGGCGGAAGTTGGAACGAAATTCATTGTGAATTCATGACCACTCTCGTAACGGAGTTGGACGTCACGGGGGAATAAACATCCAAGGAGTTCTGGACCAAAAGACATTCCTCATACTATGCACGCATTGGAGACGCCATTGAGGCTAAGATGAATTTATAAACTGTCTAAATAAATACACATACATATACACGAGTAACGTATAGTCTGCGAGTGTGCATTGGAAGTATAGAAGCGTAACGCTCAAGCACGTTCGAGAAATAAGAAAATGTCGTAATACTTTGGTTTATCAGTGAGAAACGTTTTTCCGATATATCGAGAATGAATTTCCCGACGAGATCCATCATACTTTTTGCGAACGTTGAGTGTTCATTTCTTTTTTTTTCGGCGCCGCAACGTTGCGGGCGATAAAGAGGAGAGAAGGAAAAAGAAAGTAAAGAGTATACAAACCCATCGTTAACTCCGAACGATTAGAGTTTGGAAAAGTTTGAGCGGACGCGGAGATTGATACGAGACGTGGGAGGAGGGCGCTTGAAAAATCCAATAAGCTACCCTTTACTACGTATGAGAGAGAGAGAGAGAGAGAGAGAGAGAGAGAGAGAGAGAGAGAGAGAGAGAGAGAGAGAGAGAGAGAGAGAAAGGTGCATTGCACTGGCAAAAAAAAAGAAACAGACCAGTCTTCCTTTTCTACAGATGTGTGTAAAATTGATGCAAACGTGCTTGAAAGAAAAAAAAAAAGGTTGAATCACACGACCCGAAAGGTGGATATGGCATTTCGTTTTGTTTTTCTCACGGAGGGAAGAGGGAGGCGAATGGTGGCAGTTGGTACAGAGCGAGAAAGTCTGGCGTCCGGAAGAGAGGTCCATTTGATTCCGAACGACCACTCACCTGGCCCTATCGATCGCGCGGCTGCCGAGCCAGCCAGATGGCTTACACTCGTTCGCAACCCGGAAATGGCTCCCCCGTCCTATATGTGCATCCCGAACGAGAAGTTGGAAAGTGAATAGAGATAGGAATGGAAGGTCTCGGAATCGCATCTGAAAGCTTCTTCGGATCTCGAACTCCATTTATTTTTGTATGTTTTCTTTTTTTTTAACGAAATCTTCGTGTATACGCGTGCATCATTTGAGGAGGGTCGAACCATTCACCGTTCAATGTTAAAGTATACTCATTTTTTTTTAACACATCCGGACGTTCAATGAGAGATCAATTGGGGAACTTCCGGGACTTCGACTGCATCGTTTTCGAGGGGAAAAAAGTGAAATAAAAAGCTGGACAGTTGAAGGTAGCTTTTTCGCGACGAATGGCGAATTGAGCTGGAATTTTATAGCCACAACGCACAGTGAGTGCGTCATCAAGAGATATCGAGTGCGTAAGGTTCAAGTTAAAAAAATACGATTTTTTTATTGCACAGTTTTTTGTAGACTAAAGTCGTAACTCCAATTTGGAACAAAGATTTTGTAAGAGTTCCGAAAATTGAGCGAGTTGTGTCGATTTTTGTGAATGGTCAGATCGCCCACTGCCCTAGAGCGAACCACCCCGAATTATAATTTTTTTATTTTGCGTTTTTCTCAAAACTGTTTTTTAAAATGGTGTAAGTTGTATCTCAAAATCTATTCGCCCGACTAAATTTAAATTCGGACAGAGCGTAGTTTATAAACATTTCTTATCGCATGATCCTATGATTTTTTCATATGTTTATTTATTTATTAATAACAAATGATTGAAGTTGTTTTGTTAGTTTTAAATCGAACTGTTTTTTCTACAACTTACCATTTTCGTAATTTTCAAACGTTCAAAAAAGTATACCCTGTCATGCGAAAGTTTTATTATTATACAAAAAGTACATTTGTCTGTTTTTCATTTCAGATGACCCTAGTTGCCAAAACCACCTGCACCCATTGGCCATACAGCAACCGTGGCGCTTTGTTTATGGCCTTAGGCCACTCTAGAGGCCAAAAGAAGGGCATATTTTGTGATTTTTTTCAGCGAAACCATAAAATAAATCGGAATTACAAAATAGGGGTTTTATTATACCCGTAATTGACTATACAAAATTATTTTTTCACAGCGATACACGTCAAAATGGCGACTGTGCAGCATTTTTTCGTTGACGCCTTTATTTCTGGAAGGTCAACGGCTGGACCAACAGCTCCTCTAATTTTTGAGTTATGATGAGGCACTAAAATTTTTTCGATTATATATAAGAATAGCTACAGAAGTACGTAGGATTTTTTCGATATATTGTTTTTTGTCAAAATGGCGCATTTTTTAAACAAAAAGTATTAAATGCCATGAGAAAATCGTCAGAAAATTCTTTATAAAAAAGGAACTATGCAATATAATTTAAAAAATCCTACGTAGTGCCTCAGAAAATGTAATTCTAAATCTACACTTAAAATTTCAAGTGAGTCGGTTGAAATTTGTTTGAATTATGAGTCCGGCCGACTTGAAAAATGTAGTTTTGAGATAAACGCGTTTAAAGCTAGTAGAAAGTCACGACATGAATCAAGAGGGGTTGCGCTAGAATTCGAAAGTCGAGTACTTAGAGATTTTTCACACGCATAATCTTTTGGAATATAATTTTATAGGTACGAATCTACATTTTGAACAAAAAAAAAGTCGATTTTGGAAAATCCTAGAGTGCCCTAAGGCCTTAAATAATAATAACTTCATTATAGATCGATATTTTTTAATGAAAAAAAAACTCAAACTTTTCAAGACCATATATTAATCGTGTTTTAAATTCCGACCTCGTTATCCCAATACTCTCATCAGAAAAAAAAATATTGAAAATCGACCTGTAAATTAGGCTCCAATCTTATGCAGACTCCCTAATCGAAAGTGTACAATGTCTGACCAATGCTGTATCTGTTCCACTAGCTTCGCAATTTTCTTTGCCCCACTTGTATATAACTATCGTTTCGATTTTATTTTCCAAAAACAATTATTTCCAAAGTAATCTACCGAACGAACCGTCAGCCGTGCAACGATTAAGGGGTCTGCGAGAATCATCCAAAAAATTACTAGGATGTAGAATCGCGTAACATTTTTTACCCACGGAAACCCGACGTCCGCATTTTTGGCGCAACGTATTGACAATGCAATTGTTCGCGTCTCCGGGTGTCTCGACAAGTTATCGCTGCGAATAAAAAAAAAACAAAACGTACCTAAAAAACAAAAGATAGATGAGAATTGGCGCAAGTAAACTAACGCGATTTTGCGAGAGAGAAAAAAAAGTTTAAGCTGATACGTCACATCGTATACGCCCGCGAGATCAGGCGTATACGATGTGGTCCCGTAACGATAATTCACCTTTCGATACGTGACAAAATTTTTATGAGAATAGCATCGAAAACGCCGCGCACCGCCGTATATATGCGCGACCAGGAGGCGTTGTCGCGGACGCATTCCAGACACGTCGGAACACACGTGAACACAAAAGCTTCATGAACGTGAATAAACTCGAGAAGGACGTTCTCTCTATTTTTTAACAATATATATATATATATAGATTCCTTCACGGCATTCTTTTCGTGCAAGTCAAACCTTCATAATTTCTCTGCAATTTTTTTCTCAATATCAACATCATTTTTTCATATACGCATATATATATATAGGGTGTTTCACAACTATCAGGATTCCCGTTGTGAGCATATAGGGTGTGTCGTTGCAAACAAAACTCTTTTTTTTTAATGTCGTGCGACAAAAATTGGCCACGATAATCGCGTTCGAAGACAACATTTTTTTTGTTTTTCGTTAAATAAATAATGAACACGTAGGCTCGCTTTGCTAATCGACGATATGATTCAATAATTTTCGTTTGCTATTTAATCCCCGCGCAGAATTTTGTTGGGGAGTCCTCCCAAGATCCTACCACATTCCTATAGAGATTTGATAGGGACGCCGCATGTAGGGAATTCACATTGGAATCCAAGTGGATCCCGCACTATTTCCCGATTGAAGTCGTTTGAAATTTTTGTTTTTTTTTTAATTCTCAACCGGAATTTGTTGGATCTTCAAAGATAAAAAAATATCCTTTCGTGATCCCGTGCACAAGTTTCTTGGGAAGCCTCAAAATGTACCCACATCTGTATAGGGATTTTTTGGGAGCACCGCACATAGGGATACCTCAGTGGGATCCAACTGGATTCTGCAGGATACCACGCCATTTGAGAATCGTTACCGTTTGCGAATCGTTAAATATGTGAAGAGTCACGAGAAAAAACTCGGCGTGGTGAAACAATTACCTGCACGCTTCATGAGCGCTTACGTATGTGGTGATGTTATGTCAAAGTGATCTTTCAGTGATAATTACAGTGATCTTTCAGTGATGCAATTGAAATCGATTTTTTTTTAGGAAGTTTTATTTGCATCGCCTTTTCGGCTTTTTACAAAGCTGTTCCACTGTTATACATCGCTCTTTTTTACACTGTATCTTTCATTCCACAATTCCCTTCCGCCCTCCCCCCACCTTGCGGCCGCAGCCAACTGTATCGTATTCACCATGAATGATGAATACGATACAGTTGGCTGTCTGTCATGGGGTATAGGGAAAATGCGGAAAACCTATACCGATCCAGCCGGTCCCAAGTTCTCGCCTCACAGTCACGGAACTAGTCGTCTTTTGTCGAGAAAATGTCGAAGAAAAACATCGCGATCCGCTGGCCAGCACGCTAACCACTAGACCAACGCACCGGATCTTCAAAACGATTTTTAATATATACTTTGTCGAGATAAGGTATATACTCTTTTAAAATGCACTCATTTTGTATATCTATATATTTTATTTCGAAAATTCAACGTACAAAATGCGATGGGATCTATCAAAAATTGTAATGGATTCTGTTCGATAATGTGGGAATCCTTTAAGATTCAAATTGGATTCGTGCAGTGGATTCCAATGGGGCATCCCGATTATAATTCAATGTACGAGCGTGACGTTTTTGTATAGGGATCCGATATGACTCATTGAATTCCAATCATGAGTAGTCTATATAAATAGGGACCGGTATATGGGAATCCAATTGGTTAACTGCGACAATTTCTGTACGGGTACTTGAAGAAGAAAAAAATCGCGTCTGGGTGACCAATGTGCTACTGTTTACTCAGCTTCCGACTTTGCTAATCGAGTTTGAATTTCGTGAAAGCCCAGATATTACGTATATGTGGGCAGGGAAGAATGCGAGAAATGGGAAGGAAGGCTCTTCCGCAATTTTCCCGATGCATCAGAGTCTGCATGTTGTAAAATCGATTCTCCTCTGGCCCCTCTCTTTGACTGACTCTCTCGCGTTATCTCTCTCTTTCTCTCTCTCTCTTCCTTTCCTTTGTCGTCATAATTTCCAGCCACTTTTAATCTGCCCTGTCAGCGTGACGTCTCTCGCCCTCGCAAATCCCCGTACGACAGTCAATACAGCGTTTGCAAAAAAAAAAAAAGACGAAAGAGCAAAGGACAGAAACGAATCGAAAAATGTCATACTTTTATCGATCGCTCGAGCCCGTTGCACTCCGCGATATCATTGTCAATTGTGCCTCCATGCAAATATGTATACACTTGTCATTTGCTTTTACGTGCGTTATTTGCTAGAGAAATCGGAACAAACATAGCATTGAAACAGCTGTGCTGATCGCCCACATATTGTACGGATTTTTATCATTTATTATTTTAATAATGGTTGATCTCCAACCTTGCATAGATATTTCGGGTTCAAAATATCCGTATATAATACTTTATCTACGGATATTCTATATTTTATAGGTATATAACGGATTAGGCAACAACTATTAACATTAGGAATATTTTCTAACCTATCAGACTAAGGAGGAAACATTCTCTTCAAGAGGTGCATAGTTCGGAGGCGGTCATCGAATAGTGGCTACGAGGCTCATCCAGGTGGAGGCTCTTCGGAGAATTCTAAAAAGGTACAGCTCATAGCCCGAACCTCGAAAGTTTTTTACTATCAACTTTTATTCACTGCAAGGTAGTGTTCTGTTAGAAAATATAATTTAGCGCCAAACAAATTTGAGCTGTCAAATTGCGTTGGGAACGCATTATTTGAATGCAGTGCATTTATGGCGGGTACGTAGAAGGGAGTACTAGCAAAACCGATTCTCAGGTAGACATAACAATAAGGCTTGTGTTCGTTGACCCCCGCCGGATTGAATTTTAGACCTTAAGGGGGAAAAACCCTCTACGATGTTTAAAAAAATCGATTTTTTTTTCACATATTTTGAAAGTATAATATATTGAGAGTATACTGGAAAATCGAAAAATCGATATATGAAATATTTACGAAGTTATAGCACATATTCGAAAGCGCGCCGGGGCCACATGCTGTGAACTAGAGAAACTTTAAACGCGATTATCTCGAAACTGCATTTTCAAAAACTGTTCATGTTATAGCTCTAAAAGTTATTCATCGATCTGGCTGAAATTTTGGGAGGTTTCTCACTATAACATTATCGGAAAGATATACCTCAAGTTTTGAGGTTATCGCGTTAATAAATTACTTTTTTGGGGTACAAATTGTCGAGAAAATGGTCAAAAGTATGATAATTTTATTTAAAAAGTCTACCTAATTTTTTATTTTATACTTTTTTATATTATTATTGGTATAACCTTCTCATACACATGTCAATAATCGAAAAATATTTTCGATTCCTGTTTCGGAGCATTCGAAAAATTCAGACATATAAAGCACTTTTCGATATCACGCAAAAGACGCCCAAAGGAATACCTTATAAAGCCGCCATTTTGTTTTGTTTATAAAAAAAATTTTAACTTGAAGGTTGTAATAAGATAATGTCAAAATTTGAAAATGATGCGATTATTTTATCACCTTTTAAAAAAATCATTATAAATGACTCATTTTCGGGCGTCTACAGGGTTTTCCACCCCTAATGAGCTTAAAGTACGTTTCAGGTTTGGCTATACGGTGATTTGGACGTAAATAAAAACACTAAGTGAACGTCGATCCAATTCGTTCTAACAAAGGCTTCATTCTGGTACCTGATCATTCATTCTGGTACCTCTATCCGTCCACCGGTTTATTTCTCATGACCCTGTCGGTACATTATTACCTTTCTCGTTATTTCGCGGTGATTTTCCGATCCCCTTCCTCGTCGATTCCTGATCAGTTTCCGAAAAAGGAAACGGGGGATCAGGGCCTGGCCTAAGACCTGTCACATGGCGAACCTGATCCACGTTGGACGGCCTGACCATGACCTGATATTTTCTAGGGAAGGCAGATAAAAGGCATTACTTTTTTCCGGCTTAAGTTTCCACACGAGTAATGACATCCTAAATGACTCTCTCGGCGATATAAATTTCAACCGCCTACAAGCATTTCAATTTTTTTGTTGAAACTCCTTTAATGTGGATTCCCTGATTATTCCTGGCAATTTTTTTCTCCAATGCGATTCGGTTTTACAGTCGTGTATGTGAAATTCGAAACGGCTGGCCGTGCTGCATACATCCACTGGACACATCTACCGCATTGTATTTTAGTACGGAGCATACGGTAACAGCTGTCACGATCGATTCACTGGCTTCGGTTTACCTGTCCATTGTTTGTGGGTGACCGAGCATCCGTGCGAGCGCCTGTTCTCGAACGGATATACGTATATTTAGGTTTGCCGGGGTCTGTTTGTCCACGATATGGAGCTGCAACACGTCTCTACAGATACACGCATTTTCCCTCAAAATCCATAGAATTTAAGGTGTAACGTGGGTTTGAACGTTTCAACAAAATCCATTTTTTTTTTAATTTTATTATCTAATAGTACAATATGTCTAGAATATTCTCCCAAAGTTTTAAGGGATCATCACAGTGTCAAATTTTCAAAAAATTAATTTTTTTTCCATTATCCGATAGTATACACGGTTATAAACGTTCTGTCCAATTTTTAGATCGAAATTCGAATTATTTCGATCGCTACAGCCTTTCGTAGAAAAAGTGATTGGAGCGTGAGACTTTAAACGCGTTTTTCTCGGAATAGTGTTTTTCAAAACGGTGACCACTCTCAAAGGAAGAGTTTTCAAGCTATCCGTTTGAAATTTTAACAGAACATTCTTCACGTCATTCCTTATGTTGCTATGGAAGCTTTTTTTTTAATCTTCCTATTTTTTTACGAAAAACTGTCGAAAAAAAGCTAAATTTGATACTTTTTGTTCAAACCGCTGCCATTTTTTCAAATTTCCCTTAAAAAATCTCCATAGGAACATAGCGGCTTTCCTACAGATTAGTAATCATTTTGAAATTTTTGTTTCAGATAAAATTTGCGGCCGCAATCCTGGCCACCATGGGACACCATTTTTTTCCACGTTATTTTCCGCAAATAAAAACAATGCTAAACAATAAAAAAAGAGAATTTTTTAAAAAGTCATTTTGTATTCTTTGTCGGTGCTTCAATTTGTAAAAAAAAAAAATTAGACCGATTAGCTTATCCTATCCAACTAAAAAAAAATCGCGAAAATCGGCTATTTTTCGGGCGGTCACACTGTGATGATCCCTTAAGTCAATCGGAGTAGAATTCTAGAAGAGAGAGCCTTTGGGAATTCCCCTCGTTGGGAAAGACCGGCCCGGAGCGACGCAGGTATACGCATTTTTCTCAAAACACTATTTTCGAAGTCGGTGGACACGATTTCTCAAAAACTAATGCATCGATCTTATTGAAAAGTTGCACACTTCTTCAAAATAGCATTGACTAGTGATTGAACGAAGGTTTTTTTTTCGATTACAACTAATTTTACAAGGCTATACGTTGTGTAAATTGTACCAAAAATTGAACTATTTTGCATACAACTCTGCCAAAAATTCAAATTTCAATTTTTTTTAAAATCCTTCGTTCAATCACGAGCTATACTTATCTACTAACAGAAAAAAATTGGTTTTTTCATTTCAGATAAAGCTACCATGAGTTATCCTGACCACCACGAGGACACTTTTTTTTAAGGGTCTCCGGAAACCAGGTCCCACCGGCTGAATTTCCCAAATTTTTGGATGAAATTTTTGTTTAAATATTGTTGAAATGTTGCTCTTTTATGTGCTTAATATTTTAAATAAAATAATTTATGTGTTATATTTTTTTAAATAAAGAAAATATGGTTTTTTTGGCTTCGAAACCCACGTAACCGCTTAAGTGGAAAGAGACGTAGCTAAATAAAAAGCTAATTAGAAGGGTAAGAAAGTTTTGCGAACGGGAATAGAGCGGTGAAATAAAAAGCTGGTCTCATTTCTAATTGATGTTCGACGCTGAATGGTGATATGAATTTTTCAACGCACGTTCCCCCATGCTCGTATTGTCAGAGCGTGCAGAGAGATCGAAAAAAAAATTTGTGTAGATCGCTAATTAATAGAGGCTGCAGCTTCAAAAGTTACAGAAATATCGTCAATTTAGATATATTCGCCCATCCAATGAGACCTATCGTACATTGCATTCAGCTCCGCAGAAGCTTCCTACAAACTCGATGGTACAGGAGAGGGGGGAAGGGGGACATTATGGTCCAAAACGCGACTGGTACAATCGCCCCGAGCTCGACATGAAATACACACCAACGTGCGTTCACTCCCTATACAGGATAGATCGTGATCGAGAGTCTCGAATAATTAATATGCGGCAAAACACCGGCGGGACGTTTCACCGCGATGATTATTGCACCCGTCTCCCCTCGGAAGTCTATAAACGCGTCTACCACAAGGGTTAATATTGATACAATTTGCAAAACGATTGACTTTTGATCGACACTGCATATTTGAATTCTACTTTCATTGCGTAATTGTTATTATTAATATATTTTTTTTTTGGTAAATGATTTGTGGGATTTTGGGCATAATTTGGTGGATTATCGTTGGGATTGTTTGTCGATAGAAACGCTGTAGTTGTCGTTGTACGCCGGGGAACTATTGTAGATGAATGACAAGGATACGGCTGTCGATATTATAACGAACTTGAAAATCACGGGGCTCTGAGCAGTCCCGTCAGTGTTCGGAAACCTGCGCGCTTGTGCAACGTTGAAATAATGAGGGAACTTAATAAACTGTCGATCACATTCGGCAAGGAATTCATATTACGGCAGAGACGAAAGATTTTTTAAAAAATCGAATATTCAATTAAAGAGCTTTGGGTGGATGAGAATAAACTTGGGCATACGGTCAGCTTTGGGGGCGGAATAAATTAGGGAGATTAGTCTCCAACTTGCACGATTTTACTTCGTGTGATAAAATATTGCAATATTTTTCTTTTTGTGGAAAAATATTTGACCATATTTTTCAATTTTCAATTTTACTTTCAATTTTAAATGGTCAAAAAAAATTCGAACGCACTTTCAACTCAAACCTCGTCACCGATTCCCGCTAAATTGGATTACTGCATGTTTTTTTACAATACTCTACTCACGTGGAAAAATCTATTCAAGCATCTCGCGTCTTGAGAAAAATTTATATCGTGAAAATGTTTTATTGACAACTTAAGGAGTTTCTGGAGTTAGCTTATCTTTATGGGGGAATTCGATTGTTCTTGAAGAGGGCGCCAACTTCTACACAGCGTTCGAAAATGACACGATTACTGTTATAAACTTCGAGTCTTGCATTTAAGATAATTATTATTTTTACACGTGTGTATTGGTAACGTGTTTTAAATGTTAAATCAATGCGTATTGCCGCGCCACGGCAATTAATTCCGGCCACACTTCGCCTAAGTTTGGTCGATGGGAGAAAACTGAACGTTTTCGTTTACAAAGATGTAAATAATTAATACACGGTTCAGACGGATAATTTAATTTTTGAGTGACTTGATTGTCATAATCTATTAAGAGGTTCGACAGTTTTTCGTAACATTCTTACAATTTCTTACCATAACATTCTTAACTTACCGTAACATTCTAGCCATGAGTATAGGCATCTTCCTGTGTTAAAAGGTGTTTTTTTTTCAATTGTAAATTTAATGGAAATTGTGTAGATGATCGATGTAAAATTCTAAGGGTGTATTCAGTATATAACAAAGAAACTACTGTATAAATTTTAATCAAATGGTAACATTTCGTCACTTCTCCCAAAACCCCTAACAGCACCTTCAAATCTGAAGCACCAATTGTCGCAAAATTGCAGCTCGGTATTTCTGCTTCGATACTTTATTATCATGTGCAAAGAATTATTCGAGTGTGGAAAATTTTGGGAATTTGAGATTGGATAAGTTTTTTTTTTTAATGTACATTCTCTTTAAAATTAAATCGTTTCTATCTTTATAAAACAACAATATACGAATGGTTCATTGATCTCGGCAATTATGAAAAGAGAGAGAATTGATTTTATGACGAATTAGTTAACAAAGCTGTTACGAAGTTTCGCGAATGTTGAAGCATCTCGAGACTCCCTCTCGAGAGCAATCTTTGCTGAAGCATGAACGCTTTAATACCCGTAGTCCTTCTCCCTGTTCGCACTACTTGAGGTTGTTTGACTATCGCGACGTTCATCAGTTATATATATATATATATACAGGGTGGACCACGCAACGTGTGCACCTCTTTTACGACCAAAATATGCGTTGCACAAAAAAATGTTTTATACAAAAGTTACATGGTTTATAAGGCTACACTATGTGGTGAATTTATTTTTTTTATAGGTGGAGGCACTTCGAAGATTTGAAGGTCAACTTTATTTTTTCAAATAGAATGCTATATTTTTTATAGCGTAATATGATAGAGTATCGAATTCTGAGTAAAAAAGTATAGACCTTTATTAGCCCTAGAGTTAATAGCTAACGAGTAATTTCACTTTATTACTTTAAAATTTTCTTCACGTAATATCAAGTTGGAGATTCAAATCTACTACAAATTTCTGAATGGCAGTGTTCACATCACAGTGTTTATCAATATGAACACATTTACCACATCACACACACTTATCATGATTCACAATCTTCTCAATGATTGTAATCCAGTATTAAAGTATCCTTCGGTGATTGTGCGCGATTTTTATCAGAAAGATAAAAGTGAAAATGAATGAATGAATCTCCAACTTGATATTACGTGAAGAAAATTTTAAAGTAATAAAGTGAAATTACTCGTTATCTATTAACTCTAGGGATAATAAAGGTCTATACTTTTTTACTCAGAATTCGATACTCTATCATATTACGCTATAAAAAATATAGCATTCCATTTGAAAAAATAAAGTTGACCTTCAAATCTTCGAAGCGCCTCCACCTATAAAAAAAATAAATGCACCACATAGTGTAGCCTTATAAACCATGTAACTTTTGTATAAAACATTTTTTTGTGCAACGCATATTTTGGTCGTAAAAGAGGTGCACACGTTGCGTGGTCCACCCTGTATATATATACGAGAAACCACCGTCTCTTCCAGGCCTCACTTTATACACCAAAACTCATCGCACATCACGCTCCATCTTCCGGAATTTAGCCCCTTTATTGCGTAAAAATCTTTCACGAAAATTATCCAGCTAATACAAAGTAAAACAAAATCATATGAAATTCAATACTGACGGTGTTGAGATGGGAAAAAATGAGAGAATGGCTGCGCAGAAGGATATGATAAGGAAAATAAATGAGCCTGATAAATAATAAAAATAAACATAAAGGATTATTTTGAAACATTTTGAGCATGATAAACAGTAAAAAAATAAACAAAGGATTATTTTGAAAAATTGTAATCGTGATTAACCAAAAAAATTAATAAACATACAGGATATTTAAAAAAAATCATGAGGCGAATAAATAATAAAAATAAATAGATATAAAGGATAATGTTTAAAAATTGTGAAAAATATTCCGTGGAATGAGATATAGAAAAGGAGGTTGCAATTGTGATTGGAAGAATAAAAAATGTCAGACGCGTAAGAACATCGTGAAGTGGTGAATTTCAATTTCGAAAGTAAATGAGTACTCAGAGAAAAAAAAATCGTGTGAAACGAAACAAAGAAAATTGCATCGAGACTTCGCCGCGTAACGACTCCATTAAAATCCGCTAAACGGGAAAAAAGCAAAGGGTGAAAAATGTAAAAGTATTGTTCAATGAGAAAAAGCAGAGGAGCGTTGCAGCTCGGCAAGGCGAGATTAAAAAATGTCTACGGGTGTGAAAAAAAAATAAAAATGTATGATTAAATTATGGTAAATTTTGATTTGCGAGATGAAAGAAGCCAAGAAAAGAAAGTAGTGTTGAACGGAACGTAGAAAGTTGCGTTGAAACATTGCGAATAACGTGGAACTTCATTAAAATCAGAGAAATGACCTCGTTGCACTGATAATCGCGTGGAAATCCGGCTCGGAGCTGTTCACCCGTATGAATTATAATGCAAGATAGAGGACGATATATACATATATATATGTATATATAGTAAAAGTTCTCGGGCGCAAACGGTACGACGTATAAATAACGAGGGTGGATTTCTCTCGGCCCCGTGCCAAAAACCACGTTCACCGAGACCTCGCCTTTATTACGGGATTGTATTCCGGATTTCGCGCGCGCGATACTCGATCGGGCAGAGCAGCTCATCGGTGAATTTTACTCGAATTTACGAGAGGCTGCTGCGCACTGCGGAGTCGAGACAACTCGACCGTACATCGCTCGTAAGATTGGATAACTTGATCAGACGTTCGTTCTAACCCTCACGTCTGCCCAGCGTAAGACATAAGACGAACTGCGTGGGAAAGATCAATAGGCGTATAAAAATAATATACCTTGCGCTCGTGATATGTGCACGGTCAATTTATCTTGGCCCTCGCCCTTTGGGATTTTTATCCTCATTTGTTTGTAGATGTAATATAATCGAACGACCCTCGAATCAAAGATATTCTTATACATTGACATAGCCGGCATTTTTTTTTTGTGAGTGGGGCAGAAAGGGCCAGCATGACAAGAACTGGTTTCGTTCACAATCATCTTTTTTTTTTTCAAATAAAATTGACATAATAGTCGATAATCACGTAACATACATAAAATATGAAACTTGCTTTAATTACCCGTTCATGTTATAATAAATATCAAACTGTTGCAATCCTTTAAAAAATAATTTATTTTTTCATCGTTTTTTAATCCGTTTACCAGTCTTTAATCTTTACTCACAATACGTACTTAATTAAATCATTTCTGCTCTACTATCAGAATAATATATTTCGTTAGCTATAGCAATTAAAAAGTTTGTTTTCATAATATTTTCATTTTACAGTCCATTTGAATGCTATAGCGTCGTTATTCGTCCATTCACTGGTCGATTTATAATGACACACCCAATATGTCCACCAAGGGAATCCGAATAGTTGCGAATCACCCGACTTAGAAATTTCGATAGGGTCCGATGCAGCACGCTTTCAGATTGCCTGATTGCCCTGGTAGGGCACTTATGAGGGCATCCGATAGCGCCCTGCTTGAAAGTGTACTGTCACAAATGGGCCTTATCTGGTTGCCTGATTAGTTCATTATAATACTGCTTTACGTAGCCAATAGACATACATGCTCGTACACCTACACACTTTACAATATATGTACGCAAGGCCTGGAAATGTATTTGTCAATCTATTTTTTCTTAAGGAAAGTTACAAAAACTATTTTTAATAATTACATTGATTAAAAATAGTGTCGAGATAATTAAAAATAATGTTCCATTTATGTTTTATGATGAAGTGTTTTTGTTCCGAACCGGACGGTACCCTCTTCCAATCCTTGGCATTATTAATTATTTTTCCCACGGCTTACTCAAAATCTTTTGATAGAAAATGGAGGAAAATATATGCTCGTTCGATTCAAACACCTCGTCAATTATTAGTTCATGTTTTTCGAACATGCATTTGGTGAAAAACAATTTTTTTTCAAGGAATTTAAACATTAATAATGTATTAAACGTCCATGTATATTTTTTTTAGGTTATACACATCTTGTTCGCAAGTCGATGACACATCTTGTACTGTGTTTTGAGATTTCCAAATACAGCGGTATCTTCTAACACGAATCCGAGTTGCATTTTCTTTCGTCACAGTCCACAATGCCTTTCAAAAACGTAAAAACTTCAAAGATAATATGCTGCTGAATTAAAATTTCCTCGTAGGATATAGGAGGTTATGTGCGTTGATGGAATGCTGAGGTAGTTCAAACACCAATAGGGCCTTATTAGGTCAAGCCCTAGTAGGGCCATATTAGTTGCCATTTATTGCCTGATATACGGGAGTAAAAAGGTACCCTGATCAGGTCACAGTAAGATAGCGGCCTGATCAGTGTTCAGAATGCCGAATCAAAATTTCTTACCACGTTCGAATAAAAAATATGTGGAAAATTACGAGAAAAAATTCCGCGTGTCGAAACATAACCTGCACGCTTTGTGAGCGTATATACTTGTGTGCTCATATCATGCCAAAGTGCAGTAAAATAAATAGCACACGATAGTTGCAGTAGATTTTCACTGATTGAGTTGAAATTGATTGTTTGGATATACTTTTTAAACGATTTATACTTTTTGTAAGATAAGATTTATACTTTGTTTAGGTTCCACTCATTTTGTTTATCTATATATATATATATTGTTTAGAAAGTTCAACGTACAGAATGCGACGGGATCCATCAAGAATAGAATCCGATTCTGTTTTATCAAACAAATCCTAAAGAATTCGCAAATTATGACGGGGGAATTCTTTAGAATTGAAATTAGATTCGTACATTGGATTCCAATGGGGAATTGGATCATTAAATGATTTTTTTTTAATTGTACAGATCATGTGCGGTTTTTAAAGCAAAGTATTTTTCTTATTTTTTCAATAATTTAACAATGATATAGCACTTTGAAATTGTTGTTCTGTTCGGCTCGGCAAAAAGGCACCGAGAGCATTCGAAGTTACCCGAGTGCTCTGTGACGTCAACGCGCAAAAGCTGGTATACGAACTACTCGTGTAGTACGAGTATTCTGTCAACGATGACAACGACAAAATCGTATAAGCCTTCTTTCGTTCCGCTTTGTATAAATACGACGAAATGTGCACCTAATAGATATTTCCGAATGTGCCACAAGACATAGAACGTCGAAATCTGTGGTTTGCTGCAGCACGACGTGTCAACCCGAAATCATCGTCCACTTATTTTTGCTGTGAATACCACTTTGATGTCAATGTAAACGTGTTATATCATAAACTGTATTGAATTTTTTTTTTAATACGTATTTTTCAAAATGCTTTTGATACGTAGCGGCAATGACTGACACAATTTATCAAACCTCTCCTAACCTAAAAATGTTCAGTTATCCACGGTCAATAAATTCCTCGAATTTGCTTTCACGAATCCACTTTCACACATCGTTGCACGAAAATTAAACTATATTTCGACTTTTTCAGAATGCTCGAGATTTTTAGATGTAAAATGACACAAATCGTGAGATACAAACAATTCATAATTATCTTACAATTACTTCGAAAACCTCTTTTGACATTTGTTTTTAATATCACAAAAGATCAATTATAAAAAAAAATCGAACATTTTTTTTTAACTACTCAATTCCGATTAGAATCCAATGTACGAGCGTGACCAGAATTTTGCCTGCACATCGTAGATTCGAATCGAAAAATAGAGAAATTCATTGTATCCTTTACATTCGTTGCCAGAGAAATAGGATTTTCCGACGTGTCACTGGTGCGGTGGATAATTGAGGATTGCCGGGAAGTCATATTGACGCTGAGATCCACGCGAATCCGATCAGAGCAGGCTTCGAATTCGGGTGTATAATGATGCGGTTAACAGACCTCGATATTCCATTTCACGGGAGCGATGAGCCGGCGCGTAAGCCTGTGATACTTCGCAAATTTCGCTGCTTCTCGAAACCGCTCGATTGTGACTTTGGCGCAGTGGTCTGTTGAATCAACGGCGAACGCGGATACGCACCAGTCAAAGGTATATCTGTTTATAATACAGCGTGGCCACTGAAAGACCGACTGGTATGATACAAAAATAATTTTTACAAACACATGTTTTACAGATATTTCATTAACTTATTTGGAAATCAAATTCATGGAGTGTGAGAAACAACTTTCCTCAAATGATCATCATTTTGCTGCTCCAAAACTGCTTTTTCAAAGCCTTTCAGTGATCACCCTGTAGAAGCCTCGCGCAATAATTCCATGTCCCGATACGCGATGGCTGAAATGCCCAAGTAGAAGTGGTCGTTACTGGTCAGACGAGCGGTTAACGGAGCCTGCCGAAACTCACGAGAGTTGTTTCAGTTGGGAAACTTTGCTTCGGAATATCGAAGGTTCAAAAATATTTTCCGCATATAGTTTTTTTCCTTTTTGGTGGAGAATGGCGATACCCTAATTTTTAGTCAATTTTAGTATGCCGTATTCAGTATTCCGTATTAGTATTTAGTATTTAGTATTTAATATTCCAGTTTATGGTAAATTTTCGTATCTTAATTTAATTTGATTAATTGAGAAATTAATTAGATGATATTCACATATAAATATATATGTATCAATAATTTTATTAATTTCTTAATCAATCAAATCTAATAGAAATACGAAAATTTACCAAAAATTGGAATACTGAATAATAAATACCCAATACTGTATACTGAATACAAATAGTAAATACTGAGTACTCAATACTGAAATTCATCAAACATTGAATTTACCAAAAATATAGACATTTTTGTTTGACAATTTTCTCCTGTCACTAAATTTCAAATTAAAAAATGTCAAAAATTTACTTTTCGCTTCTGCTTAAAGGAAACATTAATATTGCTATCAAGTTTGAAGCGATGGGTCGATTTGAGATTTTGAATTTTTTACTTCGATAACTCGGAATGAATAAACCACGAAAAGTCAATTTTCCTGGTTGATTTTTCGTCAATCAAATTGCAAGAGCAATTTTAATTGCGGTATTTCGTTAAGAACAGTTTTGTCAGCTAATCATCTTTGTTGATCTCCATTGACTATTGACTATACATTACTACTTAGATTTTCTTAACTTTCATTTATTTAGAATAATAACTCTCATTAATGTTGTTTTAAAAATTAATTTATGCTCATCGTTGGTCTTCCTTGACCACTATTCAGATTTCGTCAATTTTTATTAATTTAGATTTATCACTGCCCTTAATTAAACACCGTTTTGATAAACTGTAAAAATTAATTTATGTTCTTCGTTGGTTTTGGATCTTGATGCCCAAAATTACTTAGTCGGCACGAACAATTATACTCATTTTATTCTGCATCACTTCTGAGCATACGAATTAATGTTTGTGTATGATATCGAGTGAATTTGGTGATTTTAATTACGATATCGAGTACGCTTTGCTTTTCTCCATTTTCCAATCATCCGCGGGTTGGTCCGTTCGTGATACGCTCGATATTGACGGATGTCATGTGCCAGTTCTCCCTTGACCAGACGGGTTTCGTTGCATACTCTTTCATATGCGTGCACACACGTATGAGAAAAAGGGTATTTCAAAGACATCTGACTTGGAGTTAGTCCTCATAGTTATGTAAGCTCCGATGTTTTTTTTAATTACCTCTGGGTAAATGTGAATATATTTGAACGAAGGTCATTCTGAGGATCATCCTATCCCGGTATATATATACATGGTAGCCCGAAAAGTGACATCAAGAAGGACAATGTGCATGCCTCTTATCAATAGCTATCCGAATCATCCCCATGTATGTAAAGATATGTCAAGATCTACGATCTTTTTTATTTTTCGAAAAAAGCATTTTTGTATTTTTCTCTTTTGTATATGTACTTTCCTCGCGATTTATTTTACTTGTGCTATCGTTATGAAGTGCACTTTTAAGCAAAAAATAAATTACCAACTGAACACGAACGTAGATGGCTTACATTTTGATCAAAAGTTTAGGAAATAGGTTTGAGAGGATCAGCAACTGAAATTCAGATGATAAGAAAGTACTTATACTATTCTACATGACTCCCAATTGCTTTTAAAAACGTCCTGGAGGAAAGTATTGGGCCTATGCACAATCCCGTAGAGGAAATCGAGTAAATTTCAAACGCAAAATATTTACCAAAAAAAAAGCGATTTTAATCAACTAAATATGTTATATACGGTTCAATTATATTCTGCTATCTCCCCACGAGTTTCATTATCCCTCTTTCGCAGAGGTCCTGAGATCGTTGGGCAATGAAGTCATTCAAATGGTTTTTGAGAACCTCCAGGGAACTGAAAGTTTTATTATTCAAACTGTTCTGTAGCGCCCGGAGCAACTTATAGTCTGAAGGTGCAGGGTCTGGAGTATACGGTGGGTGCACGAAAACATTCCATCCAAGCCGCAATAACTGTCGCCGGGTCATGAGAGAAACGTGTGGTCTTGCGTTGTCCTGGTGGAACACGACGCATGACGTTCCAGATTTTTGTGTCTATTTGTATGGGTAGACCAGGTATGGTTGATTGGAAAACGTGCCGAAAAAGAAGCTTCGTCCGAAAAAATGACGTCCCAATCGCGGTCCAAACTTTCTTTCGCCCAAGTGAGTCTTTTTTCGACGTATTCGCATCTACCCTCTAACGGCTTCAAGGAAAAATACCGTCGTAGGGTAGAGTGGGGCACAATGTGTCACGGGGCACAGTGAGCCACGTGCGATTTCTTGGAGGTTTGTAGCTCGTAAATTCCGACATTTTATGTATTGGACAGCGATTTATATTAGGTTTCGTCAAGCCTAAAAGAAAGTCGATAGGAGTTCACAAAGGATTATTGAAGATCGAAAATTAATCTGAGGCTTGGAAAAAAAATATTTCGCTCGCCGGGAAGACGTAAAATATAACGACACTTTCTGTAGCGGCTTCGGTTTTCGCTCCTAATCGATAGTTTTATTATTTATGATGCACTCAGTGACTTGTGTTTTTCCATTCGTACTTTAATTAATAGTTATTTTCATCAATAATCAAATATTTTACTAGTGGAGTACAATTTGTCATCGAGTGGTGAAGCAAAATGAGTCGACTCCCAATGAGGAAAGAGAGAAGTGACGACGCTCTGAAGAAGCGCGATGTGTCACGGGCAACTGTCAACCACATGCGATTTCTCAGAGTTTTGTAGCTTGCAAAATCCGAAATTTTTTGTGTTGTTCCGTGATTTATATTAAATTTTGGTTGGCCTAAAAGAAAGTCAACAGCAGCACACGAACAATTATTAAAAGTACAAAATTAATTTGAGCCTCCGAAAAAAAATGTTGCTTGCCGGGAAAACGTCAAATATTGTGGGGCAATTATGTGGAGCACAATGTTTCATCGAGTTGTTGAGCACAATGAGTCGACTCCCAATGTTATTGGCAAATAATACCCGTTGTGAAATGATCGGTATGTATGAAAATCTGTTATTTATGTTAGGAAAATATAAAAGTTTCATCCAGCTCGTTGTACCCTGCGATTCGCAGCACTTGACACACTGTACCCATCTATCTGACACATTGTACCCCACCCGTGGGGCACAATGAGCTAATCCGAAATTTTTTTCGAACCCATTATTTTAGGATTTGTAATATTTTTGCAAAAAATATGGTAGCTTTATTATACGCCCAAAGGTCTATAAAACCGGTGATGAACTTTTTTTTCTAATCAGACTACTTTGATGAGAGTAAAAATTCGATAGAAAAAAAGTGACACACTGTGCCCCACCTTCCCCTACATGCTTTTGTCAGACTGTTCACGGGGGTGATTCGGATAGGTATTGATGCAAGGCATTAAGATTTTCCTTTTGGACGTCACTTTTCTGGTCACCCTGTACACGCATATATCACACGTACAGGTATGTCAAAGAAAGATATATGTGACAATGTTTTTCCTTTCCTGGTAATTTTTGTAAGAAACATAAAACTCGAACGAAAATCAAATTTCCATTCGCGAAACGTTCGTCAACACCGATTCGAGCTCCGATAAAATTTTTTTTTGATTCCACCTATCGATGTCAGTATTCGCCGCCCCAAACAAAAATGACAAGACTATTTGTTCAACGAGGGAGTTACGTTAAATTTTTGAAACGTTACCCTCCGCTCGGAGATTACTGTTTTCCAAACAAAAATTGCGAAAACCCTTCGAAAACACTCGTAACTCCTTCAACGGAATTTCTCGACCATAAGTTGGGTAGGAATATTCCGTGTGGGGAGGGTCCACGGAGGGAGACGGGGATTTGACGTGTACATGCGAAGAGAGAATTTACGAGTATTTTGCTCTCGTGGGTGCAATAAAATCGCAGGGGAAACGGAATAACAGATAACAAGCCTTTGAAGGAAATCTCGGGACGCGAGAAAGGGAGCGAAGAAGAAAAAGGGGGATAGGGATAGATAGAGAGAGAGAGAGAGAGAGAGAGAGAGAGAGGGAGGGAGGGAGAGATACAGACCAGAAGAGATAGCAAACTGTTGATAGACGATTGGTAAACGTGTGCTGCATGCAGAGAATCACGATAATACAGTAGCAAGTGAATTCACTCGCTGCATTGACCAATGAGGAGAAAATGGCATTCTAGTTACGACTGCAAACTTCGCGTCCAACCCACTCCGGGTCTAAAATGACGTAAAATAGGGCGAAAAGAGAGGCACACAATATACATACGTATCTATGAATTTTTATATATACAGGGTGATTCACAACTACTAGAATTTCATTTGTGACCATATTGGGTATATCATTCCGAGTGAAACGCGTTTTTTTTGTTAATAGCGTGCGACAAAAATTGACCGAGATATTGGTGTTTAAAGTCCACGTAGTGAAGTCCAATAGTTGCTCACGCGCGGAACGTGCAAGTCGTATCGAGCGCGGCTTCGAATCTACCATCGGACAAGTGCATTTTTTCCCTTAAATTTTTATTTTTTAGTAAAAAATAATGAACACCTAGACTCGCTTTGCAAATCGATAATACGATTCAATAATTTTCGTTTAGTGTTTAATACTTGAAGAAAAAAAAAAAATTGCGCGTGAGCGCAAATTTGCCATTGTTTGCTCAGCGTCGAACTTTGAACGCGAATATCTCGCCCAATTTTTGTCGCATAACATTAAGAGGGGAAATATATGTAGACAACGAAGAAATAGCCAATTTCGATCTTTTTTTTTGGAGAGAAACAAAACGTTTTACATTTATAAAACTTTAGGTACAATCCATTAAATAATTAAATTCTTTAAATCAATTTTTTCATTATAAAGTATTCCAAAACCGCGATCTTGTGGTGTGATCTTCCGGAAAGGTTTTACCGGCATTTTTTAAGCTTGTGGGAAACATAACGTTAAAACGAGTTGACCGATCGTGCTAAAATTGTGCACCCAACTCACTAACAATATTACCTTCCAGTTATACCAACTTGTTTATGAAAATAACTTTTTAAAAGTACTTTTCAATTGCAAAAAAAGAACGAAAATGTTGTATACAATTGCAAATTTTTTTCTGAAGTGGCTTATTTTTTTGTATTCTTACAATAACTTTTTAATCGTTTCGAAGGTTTAAGTTCGGCATTTTTATGTTGAAGTACTAAAAATTCTTGGCTCGTATTTTTCAGATTAATATTGAAGTTTTTGAATTTCCCACAAACAGACAATTGCCGTCAAAACCTTCCGTAAAAGACCGCGCTATAACGTCGCCAATATTTGGCGATGTTATAGGCGACTCCGATTACAGGGAACCTTTACGATATTTTTTTTTCTCTATTTGTCACAATTTGATGGAATGACCCGCAAAAAATCAAATAAAAAATGGACCACCCTAATATATATAAATATATATATATATATATATATATATATATATATATATATATATATATATATATATATATATATATAGGTGTGTGTGTGTGTGTGTGTGTGTGTGCGTGTGTGGGTGCTCCGTTGGAACTGCAGCGAGGGAATGGAGCGAGGGGATGGTTTTACAGAAGTGGATGCCGGCTGCAGTAATACACGGGACTCTTTTTATTCGTTCGGGTTTCATTCCACCCCAACATTCTTCCTCCAGCGGCCGCCCACCCTCCATCGCGCCTCACGACCACCGTGTTAGACGTTGCTTCAAATATCGAACAAAAAGACAAAAAAAAGTCCTCTACTTCCCCGTTCCTGTCCCTTCACTCCTTACGATGTTGGGATGGACAAATTGGCCAGTGCCAAAATAATCGCGGTTTTTTGGCGATCATTCTTATCCTTGGAATTTGTATTCTAGTCACCTTCGGGTCAACACGATACCAAGACTTATATGTCTGATTAATGTGTTAAATAATTTAATATGTTGAAAAAGAATATTGGTAATTGGGTTACGAGGAAAGAATTTTTGTTTTAGTATAATCGAATTATGAAAAAATGATAATTATCATGAAATAGAATCATTATATCATCATCAATTATAGTAATAATGGGTTATTCGCATCATATCCATTAATTATTATCAGGATCGAATATTATCATAATAAAATACGGTCATCAAAAATTATTATCATCAATATCACAATCACTTGTTGTTAACAATTAGTGATGATGATATTGATGATAATAATAATGACATTTGATAATGATAATTTATAACAATAATGATATCCGTCATCGGATACCGTCATCATTATCAATTATTCATAGTTATCGGATATGATTACCATTATCAATTATTATTGTTATCAAATGTCATCAATTATGATTGACATAAAATATCATCAATTATGATTGACGTCAAATATCATCAATTATGATTGACATCAAATAACATCATTAATTATTATCATTATCAAATAACGTCATTAATTATTATCATTATTAAATAACCTAATTAATTATGATCATCATGAATTATTATCATCATCCAATATTACTATCATCAATTATTACCATCATCAATCGTCATATTCAAGTATCGCGATCTTCGCAACACTATATCCCGTTTTTCCCTTTCCATTTCTTTTTTTTCGTCTCAAACCCACCTGATTCATGTAGGAGCGGACGAATTCCATGCACTGATCGAGGGCGTACGTGTCGCTGCTGCAAGAGTCGAGAATGAGAGCACCGAGGGTGGTGTGCGGCAAGAGTTTTTTGTCCGCGTTGATCTCGTCGATTGCGAAGAGCATCGCTTCGAGACGTTGCACACCTTTTTCCTCTTTGACCGCGCCGCACGGTGATTCCCCGCGATGATCAGCCTTCTGTTTACACGAGCAACAACCGTACATAATCTCATGGGAAAAAAAAAGTATTAAAAATGGATCTGTTTTTTTAGGCCCGAAACTTATGCAAACCCATTGATACATATTAATATTGTATCTATGAATGAACAAAACATCCATTATATTGATTTTGAATGAAGCGCCTGTGTGGCATTTAGAAAGATCTATAGTGGGTGGCAAGCGTAGGGACTGAGGCGAGGGGAAATTCAGCCGTTTATATACATCGTGAAAGGATTGTGGGCGTTGAAATCAAAATCGACAAACGGAAACTCCTCGTCGAACGTGTAAATATACAGATATATGTGTGTGTGTGTGTGTGGCATATATATACATATATACGGAAGTACGATACGCGGTTTTTCCGAAATTCTCGGACACGGAGAAGAGAGAATGGAATGAAGTTTCAACACGGATCGCGAAATCCGAGCCGTTCGCCCAACTTTCATCGTGCTGTACTATATGCCGTGAATAATGGCTATCTGTACGATGTACATAACCGTGTACCCCCGTTCTCCAAACTTTATGTAGAGGGTGGCTCGAAAAGTGATGGTCAAAAGGAAAATCTGGATGCCTCTTTTCCATACTCATCTAAATCAGCCCCATGTATGTTCTACGATCTTTTTTTACTTTTCGAGAGGAAAGCATTTAATTTTTTTCCAATTTTTCTGTAGCATAGGTTTTTATTTATCTCTCTTTTGTGTGTGTACTTTCCTCTTGAGAGATTTTAGAAGGAATTGGGAGTCAATCGATCTGGTATAAGTATTTTTTTTATCATTCGAACTTTAGTGACTGATCCTCTTAAACCTATTTTTTAAACTTTTAACGAAAATCTAAGGCTAGTGTGTCAATCAAATTGATTAAAATCCAAGGCTAACGTGTCAATCAAGTTCATCAAGATCTAACGCAAGTGTGCCAATCAAAATGATCAAAATGAATAATAATGTTCAGTTGGTAATTTATCAATTGCTCAACAGTGCACTGAATAACGATAACAAAAGTAGAAAAAAAAAATTGCAAGGAACGTAGGGTAGGGAGGAGCATGTTGAGCAGTCGGTTAAGTTGGGCAATCGAAATAACTGGAAAACTAAGCACCGCACGCGGGTGCATCAAATGGCGGATAGATATGGGGGAGGGAACACATCACGCAATCGCCCGTTCATTATTTTTGCACCCAAAAGTAAAAAAAAAACGTGATTGAAAGATTTTTCAAAGTTCATTGCAATTTAAAAAAAACGTGATTGAAAGATATTTCAAAGTTCGTTGCAATTAAAGTTAATGTTTTAAAATCTCACGAATTAACAAGCAGCTGTTGGTTTATTACTGCATTGTACCAAATCATGTTGCATACGTCTGATTTTTTTATGCAATTCTTACTTCGCTCAACTTACCTCATACCCATGCTCAACTTATCCCACTATCGAGGTAGGTTGAGCAAATATGAACTTAGTCATTTGATTATCTGTGAAACAATAAGGATGACAGCAGTTTCGTTTAAAGACTTTTTTCCCAGATAAATTTCCTATTGACCAAAGCAGGTTTCATTTGTATACGGCAGACTGTTAAGGAATTACAGGGCGATAATTCCAAACTTGCTCAACATGCCCCTCCTTACCCTACATGCGCAAAACGAAAAAATGATAAATGCTTTTGTTCTCGAAAAATAAAAAAAATCGTAGAGCATACATGAGGGTGATTCGGATAGGTATTGATACGAGACATGCAGATTTTCCTTTTGACCATCCCTTTTTGGTCCACCCTATATATATATATATGTGTGTATATATATATATATGTGTGTGTGTGTGTGTGTGTGTGTGTGTGTGTGTGTGTGTGTGTGTGTGGGTGTGTGTGGGTGTGTATATACCCATGAATATATATGTATGCATAGCGGGTATACCGTGGTTTATGTAGCAAAAGTGAGAGAGAGAGAGAGAGAGAGAGAGTTAAGCAAACAGGCTCGTAAATTTTCACCGAAAAGCACGGTCTCCCGTTGACGCTCTACGGTTTCGTGTTTGCGCTTTTCCATCATTTCCACTCTCCACCCCTCTCTCTCTCTCTCTCTCTCTCTCTCTCTTCCTTTGCACCCCGCTTCCTCTCTACGTATCTCTTCCCCTCGTAATTTGTCAATAAAACATCGATGTTTTAACGAGCGAAATGTACGAGCGGAAGTAATTTAAAAAGGGAGAGTGCTCTTTATTTGTTACGCCAACGTGACGATGAACGCAAGGTCATTGTTACGCCAACGTGACGATGAACGCAAGGTCATTGAATTTAACTATCATTGTTTCTTTTTTTTTTTAATATATTTTTGGTAAAAAAATAAAATAAACAACAGGTCTCACCTGCTCGTGCATCGGGAATATTCCGCCGAATATGACATCACCGTCGATTCGTATGAGCCTCGAGCCATTCTTCTCGTAATCCTTGCCAAGCGGATCCTCGTAAGCGCCGATAATCGCAAGAAACAGCGGATAAATCAGCGGGTAAACGTTTCTCGCTTTCATCGCGATCGACGACGGACGGTCGGGAATCGCCCAGCTTTGGAAATGACAAAAAAAAAAAAAATTACCAATAATTATAGAAATCCCATATAAATACATTCTTTTAAAGGCAGTATTGTTATCTAGAGCGCTGTTTTGAAGGTGATTTTTACGACGGAATAACTGTTAAACTGTTCCTGTTTTCTTTGTGAATTTTTTTACACATGGTTATTGATCCATCAACAATATGTACAAATAAGTTTTCTTTATATACCACAACCATGTTTTCCTCGCTTTTTCGTGCGCGTAAACGGTACGTAAAAGAGTTCTTTTACGTCCTAGGATTTAAAAATTGGGAAACTTCGCTGTGGAACAGCCATCAGTCGTTAGTTCGAGGAATTACGTATGTTGGGGCGTTATTTACGGGAAGAAACATAACCTCACTTTTATGTGACACCGCGACATAGCATCGTCGATATCGCCGCGACATAAAGTATTAATAAAAGAATAAAATTAAAAATGCGTGATATTGGGAAGCATATAGCAGCGATGAGTGGCTGCAATGCACGCCATCAGATCTTAATGAAGCCGCGACAAAAAAGACGAATGTTTTCCTCACTTTTTCGTGCATGTGAACGGTGAACACCTTGTTATAAATTATTAATAAGATAGTGTATTAAAATATGCTGATACATTTCAAAATTACGTTTGGTGTTTACGAAACGCGATGAAAACATCGCGGTCGTCTAGAAGGTCCACTTTGTCTCCTTGGTACACAATGTACTATTGTTTTTATTCATTATCACTCTCATTTAATTGGATCACAATGAGGTCTCCCTATGTGCGGTGTCCCTAACGAATCCCCATAAAGATGTGGGCACATCTTGAGACTTCCCAACAAATTTGTGCTCGGGATCACGAATTTTTTTTTCAAAAACTCTCAAACTACGTAAATCTCGGGAAATAGCGCGGAAGCCACTTGGATTCCAATGTGGATTCCCTACGTGCGGTGTCCTTATTAAATCCCCACAAGGATGTGGTAGGATCTAGGGACTTCCTAACAAATTTCTGCACGTGTGGTTTCGAAAAAAAAAACACGTTTCAAGTTTGTTGGATCATTATTATTATTATAATTTCTATAACTTAGCTAATTTTACGAGTATCATTAAACGGTTTCAACAGACGTATCCAGAAAGGTCTGTAGAATAATAAAATAAAATTCAAAAAAACCAGGAATTAAAAAAAATTCGAAACAAAAATACTGGGTAGGTCAAAATTCGAAACAAAAATACTGGGTAGGTCATGCACCTGGGTAGGTCAAAAAGATCGATTTTTCAAAAAGGTGCTCATTCGAAAGCACTATCCTTTGAGTGTCTACGCTCAAAATTTCATAATGAAATTCGCAGTAATGACGAAGTTATAGCGTTTTGTAACTGACCGGGTGAGAAACGACTAACGGTTGGAGCGCAGGTAGACGCGGGCTTTGTCATCTGTTTGACTATGAGTTTGACTATGAATGAGGTTGACACAGCAAAAAAAAAAAGATCTAATTGAAGCGTCAAGATCTAAGGAAGATCCGTCAGATGGCCCAGGAATCGACGATTTCATGTAAGTTTAAAACAAACCAGTTATTTCAGTGTAAAGTGTACTCAAAACTTTAAACGCGTTTTACTCGAAACAGCGTTTTCAAAATCGGTACCAGAAATATTTCCGCAACTACTGGACCGATCGGGATTAAGTTTTGCACAGTTACGCTTCACACAATAATCTAGTACTTATCGAGCCGTTTTTTCGGTACCTGGAATAGTTTTTTTTTCATCATAAGTACTGAACAATTTTGAGGCGAAAAATCGCCTGTTTTATTCCAGTGTCTGCCATGACCCGAAAAAATTAAATTTTTAAATTCCGGATCGATAAGTATTAGTTTAATCTATCAACTTTAAGAAACAAATATTTTTTTTAGATAAAAAATGGCAGTGGCTTGTTTGGTGCCGCAAACGCTGTCAACAAAAACACGTCCCAGGAAAACGACTGTAACTTTTTTACCGTTTGAAATTTTTTAGCCAAATTTTCACACAATGTAGATAAAATGTCATACTTCAAAATGTATATCATGGTTGTTCAATAAAATTCAGTTTTATACACAAAAAAAATTCTTAAACATAACCTTACTTTTAGCCGTCTCAGGTGTACGTAAGCGCTTAAATCCGAAATACCAGGAAGGCGAATCATGAGCGATAATTATTCAGCATATACATGTATAAAAACAATAATAAATCCAGGCTGTCAGATTATTAATTAGTTTTTTTTACGAGTAAGAATATTTTACTTTTTAAAGTACAACAGCACAAGGTACACGAGGCAACGTTGACAATGTAATTGATCAAAACCGACAAATCCATAGTGCGCCGTATACATTTTTTTTTCATTTGCTTTTCTTCGCGAATGAGAACTAAAGGAACGGGGCAAAGGGGCCAGTAGGTGCTTCGTGGGGATGAATTCGTGAAAAGATAAGGGGGTGAATAAAACAGAGGTTGGTATTGCTCGAGGGATGAAAGGCCTTGAGATTCGAGAGCGACAGGTAGAAAATTAGCGGGGAAACACGACAAGCATCCTGCCGTTCCAATCGTGCTTGAAGGGAGGACGAGAGTCACGGCCGAGACTGCTACGCTAATTATTTTCTTGGCTAGCGTCTGATTTTTCCTCAACTTTTGAGTGAGACAGCCAGCTACGGTGCGACGAGAATTTAATAGGGCCTCTCTCTCTCTCTTTCTCTGAGTATCTCTCTCTCTCTCTCTCTCGTTCCCTCTCTTTCTCTCTTGCTCTGACTATCCCTATCTCTTTCTCTCACTTCTTCGATGTATCGATCCGTCAATCTGTCTCTGTCTCTGGACTAACGACAAATTAACGAGATGATCCGGTAAACGAGGCTCCGGAGTAATGTATTATCTCATGTTTGCTCCTCATAACACGATATTATTCGAGGACCTGATTGGCTGATCACTAACTCGTCGATGTAGCAGCGTTTGCTCTCGCTCTCTCCCTCGCTCTCGCATTCTCTCTCTCTCTCTCTCTCTCTCTCTCTCTCTCTCTCTCATCAGAATCAAAGTTAAGGCTTCCGCGTTGGAATACAAATATGTCTGGGCAAGAAATGGTACTATTTACGTACGTAAGGCCGACGGTGAACCGGGCATTGAGGTCACATCTGAAGATGATCTTGTCAGATCAAATTGACTCGTAAAGTCTCGCAATATTGGTCCATAAATTGCGATGGTATTATTATTTTGCGTTATTATTGATTATCTTCATTTTCATCTCATTATTATCAGGCGTTATTATTATTTTTATTTTTATTATAATTTGGCGTTATTAAGGGATACAAATTATTCATATTTATTTTGTTATTATTTGGCGTTATTATCATTATTCTTTTTGTGTTATTATTTTGCGTTATTTTTTGTATTATTACTACTACTATTATGATCAAAATTTCATTTAGTTTTGTTTTTGCTTATATGGTTTATTCATTATTTTTATTTTATTTTTTATTTTTATTTTATTTTTATTATAAATTGCGAGGTTATTATTATTTTGCGTTATTATTGATTATTTTCATTTTCATCTCATTATTATCTGGCGTTATTATTTCTATTTTTATTTTTATTTTTATTATAATTTTGGCGTAATTAACGGATACTAATTATGGATATTAACTTTGTTATTATTTGGCGTTGTTATCTTTATTCTTTTGTGTTATTATTTTGCGCTATTTTTTGTATTATTACTACTACTATCATGATCATAACTTCATGTAGATTTGTTTTTTGCTTTATATAGTTTATTCTTTATTTTTTAGTAGTTTTTTTTTTTTTGCTTTATATAGTTTTTTCATTATTTTTAGTAG